>CM074724.1:380586383-380946350 GCA_037306005.1 Rhinophrynus dorsalis
CGGCGGGCCCCTTTCGGTCGCGGGCCCTCGGTCCGTGACCGAATTGCCCGATGGTCAGTCCGCCCCTGGATATGGGATAGATAGATAGATAGATAGATAGATAGATAGATAGATAGATAGATAGATGGCAGGGGCACCACTATTGCACAATAATAGCAGGCACTGCCAGCAGACCTGTAGATGACTGAAATCTGATACTATTGTAGTCCTGATCATTATGTTTACACGATTCCTACAAACAGCACATACAAGGGAGTGACTTCCGCCTCTTCCTGCCAAGTCTCTTTCTTTATAGCTGAATGTGTTATTCACTGTTTGGGGCAGTTTGTCAGAACACCTGTTGAGCTTTAACCCCTTGAGGACCAGAGGAGATTAATAGAGTACTAAATGTTCATTATTAGTGATGAGCGAGCACCCCAATGCTCGGGTGTTCGGGTGCTCTGACCGAGCACCCCCTGAGGCTCGAGTGCTCGGCCGAGCACCCGAGCCCCATTGAAGTCAATGGGAGGACTCGAGCATTACACCAGGCACCCCCTGCTCTGATGAGGGGAGGGTGCCTGGTCCATAGGAAAAGGGAAGAAAAGGATGGAAACACCACAGAAATGGTTCAGGGACAGCATAGGGAGGATGTCTGGATGCATCTTGGACTCCAACATCGCTGCTGGGAACGATCTTTCGCACGTAGTACGCCATTTTTACAGACTGACCATAAAACACACAAAAAGGAAAATAAAAACGACTTTAGGCGAAAAATTGTTACCAAACAATATTTGCTGTATATTTACTTGTATATCATCTGCAAATTCTCCCAAAAATTTCCTTGATTTTCAGAACTGAGGCCATGATTAAGAGGGAAACGTGCGCAGAGGCAAATTCTCCCAAAAATTTCCTTGATTTTCAGAACTGAGGCCATGATTAAGAGGGAAACGTGCGCAGAGGCAAATTCTCCCAAAAATTTCCTTGATTTTCAGAACTGAGGCCATGATTAAGAGGGAAACGTGCGCAGAGGCAAATTCTCCCAAAAATTTCCTTGATTTTCAGAACTGAGGCCATGATTAAGAGGGAAACGTGCGCTGAGCTGACCATCTAAAACATTATGGGTGAGGGTCTGCTGCAGAGCTGACCATCCTAAACATTATATGCGAAGGCCCGCTAGTGAGCTGACGCTATCAAACATTATATGAGAGGGCCCGCTAGAGAGCTGACCCAATAAAACATTATATGAGAAGGCCCGCTGGTGAGCTGACCTATATAAAAATTGTCAAACAGGGCCCGCTGGTGAGCTGGCCCTATATAAAAATTATATCACAGGGCCCGCTGGTGAGCTGGCCCTATATAAAAATTATAGCACAGGGCATATGGAAGAGGAGGAGGAGGATGAGAAGATTAAGAGTCAACCATATACCCGTTTTTTGGGTGGAAGGGGTGAATGGGAATACAGAGTATTCCCATCATTGTAAATAACATATATAAAGTGACTTTATGTTCCCCCGGGGCTTTCCTCCAGTGGAGTGGAGAAGTCAGGGGAAATCCAGGCCTTGTTCATTTTTATAAGTGTCAACCTATCAGCATTGTCGGTGGAAAGGCGGATACGCTTATCTGTTATGATGCCACCAGCAGCACTAAATACCCGCTCAGACAGAACGCTGGCGGCAGGGCAGGCCAGCACCTCCAAGGCGTAGAGTGCCAGTTCATACCACGTGTCCAGCTTGGACACCCAGTAGTTGTAAGGCACAGAGGGATCATTGAGGACGCTGACACGGTCTGCTACGTACTCCTTCACCATCTTCCAAAACTTTTCCCTCCTTGTGACACTAGGCTGCGCATCAGGGTGAGGGTGCTGGCGGGGTGTCATGAAGGTGTCCCACGCCTTGGAGAGTGTTGCCCTGCCTTTCTCGGAACTGCTGTGTGCTCCCCTTTTCTCCCCTTCTCGGTTGGCCAAGGTAGCACGTACTCTGCCGCCAGCGTTGTCAGATGGAAAATTTTGGAGCAATTTTTCGACAAGAACCTTCTGGTATTGCACCATTTTGCTTGTCCTCTCCACCGGAGGAATGAGAGATGAGAAATTCTCTTTGTAGCGGGGGTCCAGAAGGGTGAACACCCAGTAATCCGTGTTGTTTAAAATGCGTATAACGCGTGGGTCACGGGAAAGGCAGCCTAACATAAAGTCAGCCATGTGTGCCAGAGTACCAACAGTCAAGATTTCGCTGTCCTCACCAGGAGGATGACTCTCAATCTCCTCATCCTCTTCCTCCTCTTCTGCCCACCCACGCTGAAGAGATGGAACTAAAGTTCCATGGCTACCCTCTGTAGCGGAGGCAACCGTGTCTTCCTCCTCCTCCTCCTCCTCCTCCTCCGCCTCCTCCAATTGTCGCTGAGAAGACGAAGTGAGGGTGCTCTGGCTATCACCTTGTGTAAGCTCTTCCTCCCCCATTTCCACCTCTTCCACATGCAAAGCGTCGGTTTTAATTGTGAGCAGCGAGCGTTTCAGTAGACACAGAAGTGGGATGGTTACACTGATAATAGCGTTATCGCCGCTCACCATCTGTGTCGATTCCTCAAAATTGCGTAAAACCTCGCAGAGGTCTGACATCCATTCCCACTCCTCACTTCTGATTACAGGAAGTTGAACGGAGAGGCGACGACCGTGTAACAGCTGGTACTCCACTACTGCCCTCTGCTGCTCACAAAGCCGGGCCAACATGTGGAAGGTGGAGTTCCAGCGCGTGCTCACGTCACACAGCAGCCGGTGAGCTGGCAATTGTAAGCGCTGCTGCAGCTTCAACAGGCCGGCCGAAGCTGT
This sequence comes from Rhinophrynus dorsalis, assembly GCA_037306005.1. Lineage (NCBI taxonomy): Eukaryota > Metazoa > Chordata > Amphibia > Anura > Rhinophrynidae > Rhinophrynus > Rhinophrynus dorsalis. Next base: position 380,589,187 of record CM074724.1, read on the forward strand.
AGATGACTTACGGAAATGTGCACACACGCGGCGCACCTTGGTCAAGAGATCATGCACATTGGGGTAGGTTTTTAGAAATCGCTGCACCACTAAATTAAATACATGCGCTAGGCATGGTACGTGTGTGAGCTTGCCGAGCTCCAAAGCCGCCACCAAGTTACGCCCATTATCACACACAACCATGCCTGGTTGCAGGTTGAGTGGTGAGAGCCACTGCTCGGTCTGGTGACTAATCCCCTGCAACAGCTCTGAGGCCGTGTGCTGTTTGTCCCCAAGGCAGATCAGCTTCAGCACGGCCTGTTGACGCTTCCCCACTGCAGTGCTACACTGCTTCCAGCTACTGGCTGATGGGGGAGTGGCGCTGCGTGTAGAGAATTCGGAGGTGGAAACGGAGGAGGAGGAGCCAATAACGTAGGTGCTGGTGGAAACCCTGATGGAGGTAGGGCCCGCAATCCTCGGCGTGGGTAGCACCCGTGCCATCCCAGGGTCCTAGTCGCTCCCAGCCTCCACGACATTCACCCAGTGTGCCGTCAGGGAAATGTAGCATCCCTGGCCACAAGCACTTGTCCATGTGTCAGTCGTTAAGTGGACCTTCCCAGTAACTGCGTTGGTCAGGGCACGGGTGATGTTACGGGACACATGGTGGTGTAATGCGGGGATGGCACACCGGGAAAAGTAGTGGCGGCTGGGGACCGCGTACCGAGGGACAGCTGCTGCCATCAGGCTGCGGAAGGACTCAGTGTCCACAAGCCTAAATGGCAGCATTTCGATGGCCAGTAATTTTGAAAGGTGTGAGGTTAGTGCTATGGCCTGTGGGTGGGTGGCTGGGTACTTTCTCTTGCGCTCAAATGCCTGGGGTAACGACATTTGGACGCTGTGCTGGGACAGGGAAGTGGATGTGGTCGCTGATGGTGCTTCAGATGGTACAGGTGCAGGGCGGGAGGTATGCGGGCCTGCGCCTTCGACAGGCGATTGGCCGGCACCGAAAACAGGGGAAGAGGAGGCAGTGGTGTGGCCTGCAGACACAGATGGGCGATCCAGGCGTTCCTCCCACTTACTACGGTGCTTGGATGCCATGTGTCGGATCATGCTGGTGGTGGTGAGGTTTCTAGTGTTCATGCCTCGGCTCATTCTGGTGTGGCACAGGTTACAAACTACAATTCTTTTGTCGTCCGCACTTTCCTTAAAAAAACGCCATACCGCGGAACACCTACCCTTTGGCAAGGTAGATTTACGCAAGGGGGTGCTCCGTGGAACATTTGCGGGCCGGTTTGGTGCGGTCCGCCTTCTTTCTGTAGCCACACCACTGCCTCTTCCAGCCTGTTGCGGTGCTGCAGATGGCTCACCCTCAGGACTGCTGTCATCGCTCGGCTCTCCACCTTCCCAGGTGGGGTCAGTCAACTCATCGTCCACCAAGTCCTCCTCCACTTCCTCACTCTGATCATCCTCCTCAAGTCTTGATCCCACCACATACTCAGTCATTGACAACTGTATAACATTCTCCTCAACAAGGTCTTGAGACGGAAATAGTGGTTGATTTAATGGCAACTGTGTCTCATCATCATCATCATCATCCACTACTTCCTTTGACCTTAAATGCCGTTCACATCTGTCATCTTCTTGTGATTGGGTAGCCTCTAGAGGTTGTGAATCAGGGCACAAGATGTCATGTTCCTCTGCAAGCGTGCTTGGAGAGAGGGTCAAATGAAGGATTGGTGATGAGACGAGCTCCTCACTATATCCCAGTGTGGGATCACTTCTTTGACCAGACCGTGTATGGTGGGAGGAAGGATGATCAGAGTGAGGATTATGTTGACCAGACTCTTGGCTACTGAGAGTGGACTTGGTGGAAGACAGGGTGGTGCTTAACCGACTGGAAGCAGTATCAGCTGTCATCCAACCGACCACCTGTTCGCAGTGGTCGGACCTCGAGAGTGATGTCCTGCGACGCCCTGTAAAATTACACATGAAGCTAGGTATGGTGGATGTCTTTCTTTCTTGTGCTCTGGCACCAGGCACAGTTTCTCCGCGTCCTGACCCGCGCCCTGAACTTTCAGATTCACGTCCACTTCCCCGTCCCTTTTTACCCGCCTTCTTCATCTTACACAGAATATGTGACTTTAATATTTGAGTTTGAAAACTTAACAGTATTTCTTACTATTCTGCAGCTGTGCAGAGTACACAGAATAGGCTGCTAAACGGCGGTGAAACACACTGAATGGAATATGTGACTTTAATATTTGAGTTTGAAAACTTAACAGTATTTCTTACTATTCTGCAACTGTGCAGAGTACACAGAATAGGCTGCTAAACGGCGGTGAAACACACTGAATGGAATATGTGACTTTAATATTTGAGTTTGAAAACTTAACAGTATTTCTTACTATTCTGCAACTGTGCAGAGTACACAGAATAGGCTGCTAAACGGCGGTGAAACACACTGAATGGAATATGTGACTTTAATATTTGAGTTTGAAAACTTAACAGTATTTCTTACTATTCTGCAACTGTGCAGAGTACACAGAATAGGCTGCTAAACGGCGGTGAAACACACTGAATGGAATATGTGACTTTAATATTTGAGTTTGAAAACTTAACAGTATTTCTTACTATTCTGCAACTCTGCAGAGTACACAGAATAGGCTGCTAAACGGCGGTGACACACACTGAATGGAATATGTGACTTTAATATTTGAGTTTGAAAACTTAACAGTATTTCTTACTATTCTGCAACTCTGCAGAGTACACAGAATAGGCTGCTAAATGGCGGTGACACACACTGAATGGAATATGTGACTTTAATATTTGAGTTTGAAAACTTAACAGTATTTCTTACTATTCTGCAACTCTGCAGAGTACACAGAATAGGCTGCTAAACGGCGGTGACACACACTGAATGGAATATGTGACTTTAATATTTGAGTTTGAAAACTTAACAGTATTTTTTCCTATTCTGCAACTCTGCAGAGTACACAGAATAGGCTGCTAAACGGAGGTGACACACACTGAATGGAATATGTGACTTTAATATTTGAGTTTGAAAACTTAACAGTATTTCTTACTATTCTGCAACTGTGCAGAGTACACAGAATAGGCTGCTAAACGGCGGTGAAACACACTGAATGGAATATGTGACTTTAATATTTGAGTTTGAAAACTTAACAGTATTTCTTACTATTCTGCAACTGTGCAGAGTACACAGAATAGGCTGCTAAACGGCGGTGAAACACACTGAATGGAATATGTGACTTTAATATTTGAGTTTGAAAACTTAACAGTATTTCTTACTATTCTGCAACTGTGCAGAGTACACAGAATAGGCTGCTAAACGGCGGTGAAACACACTGAATGGAATATGTGACTTTAATATTTGAGTTTGAAAACTTAACAGTATTTCTTACTATTCTGCAACTGTGCAGAGTACACAGAATAGGCTGCTAAACGGCGGTGAAACACACTGAATGGAATATGTGACTTTAATATTTGAGTTTGAAAACTTAACAGTATTTCTTACTATTCTGCAACTCTGCAGAGTACACAGAATAGGCTGCTAAACGGCGGTGACACACACTGAATGGAATATGTGACTTTAATATTTGAGTTTGAAAACTTAACAGTATTTCTTACTATTCTGCAACTCTGCACAGTACACAGAATGTGCTGCTAAACTGCGGCGAAGCACACTGAATGGAATATGTGACTTTGATATTTTAGTTTGAAGACTTAACAGTATTTCTTCCTATTCTGCAACTCTGCACAGTACACAGAATGTGCTGCTAAACTGCGGCGAAGCACACTGAATGGAATATGTGACTTTGATATTTTAGTTTGAAGACTTAACAGTATTTCTTCCTATTCTGCAACTCTGCACAGTACACAGAATGTGCTGCTAAACTGCGGCGAAGCACACTGAATGGAATATGTGACTTTGATATTTTAGTTTGAAGACTTAACAGAATGTGCTCTAATCTGCAACTTTGCACACTAAACAGAATGTGCTCTAATCTGCAACTTTGCACACTAAACAGAATGTGCTCTAATCTGCAACTTTGCACACTAAACAGAATGTGCTCTAATCTGCAACTGTGCACACTAAACAGAATGTGCTCTAATCTGCAACTTTTCACACTAAACAGAATATTTTTTTTTTTTTTTTGTTTGTTTTTTTCCCCCCACACAAAATAACCTGCTGCCCCCACACACAGTAGTCCTATAAAGGACTTTTGGTTCTTTTTTTTCACAATTTTTGTTTTTTTCCTCCCTACACTGCCTTTCCCTTCCTATCCTCAGCTCTCCCTGGCTCAGACTGAGCCGAACTCGATGGTCAGGTGCTATACAGCACCCGACCACGGGTTCTGGCCAGCCAATCAGTGTAATGCCAGCAGCCAACATGGCTGCTGGCATTACACCGATGTCAGAGCCTCCCTGCACGTTTATTGGCTGCGCAGCAGCCGCAAAACGTGCGGGGAGGAGACCCGAACATGGCGGGCGAGCACATGCGGTACTCGTACGAGTACCGCCATGTGCCGAGCAGAGCGATGCTCGAGCCGATCCGAGCATCGGCCGAGCATGCTCGCTCAACACTATTCATTATGAAACACTGCTGGGTAAAATAAGGTGCCAGGATGATGGTCCATTCAAAAGTTATTACTGCTCAAACTTTTTTTGGAGGGATGTAGTAATCTCTTAGCAACAGTGCCACCCTATGCCCAGGCAGGTCAACTGGGGGGAATGCACTAAGGCTCAATATTACGTCTCAGTGAGGAGATCACGTATTATTGGAGAATCCAATGGACTTCGGCATATGGACAAATAATTATGTGTGCAAGAGTAGGGGGAGAGACTGTGCAAGGGTAGGAGGAGAGACAGTGATCATAAGCATATGATGCTGGCATAAAGGTGGCAATGTTTTGGGGAGAGCAGAGATGATGTAGCCTCAGACTTCAGCACCAAGAACAGCAACAGCCCTTCCTCAACCCCTTTACCAGCTGGGTATGCAAAACCCTGCAGAACAATACATTGCTCACCCTTTGGCACTCAAAAGAGTTGAAGTGTTTCCTGCCTGCACTGAACTAAGCAGCTTACTGGCTGCTCACTAATGCTACATATCCCACTGACTAACCCCTTGAGTGCCATGGGGATGAGCAATGCGTTGCTCTGCAATGTGAATTCTGCCAGCTGTGATTTCTGCCGGCACAGGCATCTATTAGAGATCAGTGCATGTAACGAAGAGCCACTTTAACATATAACCACACACAGGGAAAACGACAAGCTGTATCTCAAGATACAAATGAGACACGGTCAAAGTAGTCATTGCAGGACCGTAAACCTGATGAAGGCATGGAGAAAGCATGGCAATGTCATCCAGGAAAATAAAATGGAGAGTTCACATTGGACCTTTCCCACCTTCTTGTGGGTGCAGAGAGTCAGCCACTGACACTGTAAATATGTCTACATTGCTGTGTAAGTGAACTCTGTTCTGATAATCAGCTGTCCTTGGGCTAGATTCTATTGCAGGAGATAAATGTTAAAGCGGATGTAACACCGTATAAAAAGGTGTTACCATCCACTTTGTTAATTAAAGTTATTATATGAAAGCTGAGTTTTCTAAAAAAAAAAAAATCAAAATATTTTTAAATATCCCAAATTCTGTGCTGTGCACTTCCGTATTACGGCCACAGCACCGATCTTCAGTCCATCTTATTTCTCCTCCCACCTCCTTCCCAGCTGCCCCAGGGAGCCCGTTCACACTTCCTTTCGGTGTGCTGTGAACCGCTCCTAGTGTTACACCAAGCTCCGGTTAGCATTATACTAAGGTTGCAACCTCAGTATAATGCTAATTGCAGCTTGCTGTAATGCTAGGGGCCGTTCACAGTAACCAGTGATAAAATTAGCATCTGTAATAGAATCCAGCCCCTTGACTCTTTACCTCAGCCCCAGATTACAGTCACACAGCAGCACTGTGTGTTTATATTAACCCATTAAGGACCAGCGGTCCAGGGAAGTTACCTTCCCTTATGGACCGCTTCAATCCCTTCCGACACTCCTGTTCACATGACATGTTATGTGTACCGGGGCGCAGCTTAGGGGTCTGAGAGCGGTCAATTTCCGACTCCGTTTTTTCTTAGAGTGCTCCCGGAGGATCGCTGTAAGTACAATGTATGTGAAGTGCTTGTCATGTCTTCTCATTGGCTGGCGTTCCTTTTTAGCACTGTGGGACTTCTGATTATTCAGGTCTGATCCTACCTGTGGGCTGTGTGTTCCGGTTTCCTGTAGGCTGCCCTCTCCAGTGCCTGTTTTCCTGTCCGGGTCCTGGTCATTGGATGCTATCCCTCTCTGCTTCCTGGGCAGCTTTCCAGCACTCCGGCTTGCTCCTCCTGATTCCCTTGTCGGGTTGCTCTGATACGGGTCCTCCTCCTCCGCTTCTTTATTTTGTGCCCCGCTTTGCTGAGCCTCCTGTTGCGGCCGTGTCCCGCTGTGTTGCGCTACCTGAAGCGGCATTGTCCTGCTGTACTAAGCCTCCTGTAAGCGGCCGTGTCCCGCGGTGCTGTTGTTCCGGTAAGCGGCTGTGTCACGCTGTCCTTCAGTCGCTGCGGTTCAGCGGCGTTCCATGTTGGGGTGCTGAGGCCTCTGTCTCCCGTGGCTCAGGGCCCGTGGGGACAGTTTCCGCTGCACCACTAGTTATTCACCCAGCTGCCTGTTGCCCCCCAGCCACCTTCCCATTCTGGGCCTGGGAGGTTGCGCTGGGTTGTTTGTGGCAGCGTTCTGCCACCAGGGGGTTGGTACTCCTGCTTCCCTTCCACTGGTAGGGATCTCAGGAGGGGACTTTAGTAGGTGGGTCAAGCTCCATCATTCCAGGCTCCCTGCTGGCGGTTTACACTCTCCTGGATCCTATCCTGGTAAGTAGGGTGTGGGGGTGCTCCTCCTTCCTGATCTCTGGTGCCCTTGGGGGGGTACAGTGGGTCCCGGGTTCCTGGCTCTGCTTTTATGGTATTTACCCCTTTTCTGGGTTGTGGGAGCATCTGAAGTCACTGTCCTCTCTCTATCTATATCTCTTCTCTGCTAGGGGCTCCTGGGGTTGTCACTTCTCTGTGACTATAGCTAGGTACATCTATTACCATCAAGGTGTGCCGTTAGGCTATCCTACGACATTCCAACTTCCCATCTACGGAACCAGCCTGTCAGTGGTTGGAGTCCATTGGGTATAGGCTCATCTCTAGTTCGGTCCTGTCCCTGCTGCTTTTGTGTTCAGCCCTGCACCTAGGGATCCGTTGTCTGGTTCTTCCTCAGTTTGCCAATATCTCTTCCTGGTCTGGGCCCTGGCTCAACTGGGGTCAGACATCTGGCTTCACGGCCAGCAACTTTAACCGGCTACGGCCGCAGCAAGAGAGATTGGCAACTGACTATGCTCCCTAGCTTCGCACCCTGGCGTCGCTCTCCAGCTACTGGACCAGACAATCCCACAGCAGCTTCGCACGCTAGCAGCGATCTCCAGCGCCGAACTCTAGTTTCCGTGCCGTGACCGCAGTATCCAGTGTCCTGAGGCCGTGACAGTGCTATGACCATGCAACGCCTCCTAGAGGAGACCGGGATTGACAGTTTAGGCACGCAGATGTCTGTAAGCAAAGATGTTTTTTTAATGCCTACAAAATAAAATAAAGATAAAACGAAGTATTACTATCTCTTTAAAGGGATAGTAATGTCTTGATTAAAGTGCTGGTCAGAGTCTTCTTTATGCTTTTTATAACACATAGCGCTATGTTTAATTACTTATAGTTCTGTAGGTCAAAAGATATTCAAGCTGAAAGTATACCCCTCCCGCCCCTTTCCCTGCATTACACTTCCTGTAAGACTGGTCTGGATGGAGCCCGGAGAGGGACAATCTTCAATAAGCAAAAGGAAAAGCCTGTCCTCCTTTATCAAGGGCAGGGTTTTCCTTATAGTTACTGAAGATTGTTCCTCGCTGCATCCGTCTGGTCCCGCAACCGAACTGCTAATCTAACTGGAGGCGGCCAGAAGGGGTGGGAGTGGGATCATTTCAGCTTGAATATCTTTTCAACTACAGACCTGTAAGTACTTAAACATAGCACTATGTTATAAAAAGCATAAAGAAGACTCAGAGCAATACTTTAAAGGGACAGTAATGTTTCACAAAAACAGCAGCTCCAATTAATCTTCATAGTATTTGGGCCATGGTGAGTGTTATTTCATTACTGTCAGAGTTATAATTCAGGAGTTGTAGTTCAAGAGTAATTGAATGATAAAGTATCCCCCGCCCCTTTTACCTAGTGTAAGCCACCTCTTCTCAGATGTGGAATCTGGTCCACAGACCAGACAGCTCACAGCAATGGACAATCTTCTTACTGTGAGAACAATGAAAACCCTGCCCCCATTCACAGGTTTTTCCCTTATGCTAACTGAAGATTGTCCCTCTCTGCAATCCACTTGGACACCACCCTGCTGCTCTGAGGTGAGCAGTGTTACATCAGTAAAAGGGGAGGGAGGGGGATACTTTCAATTACTCTTGAACTACAAGTCTGACAATACTGAAATAACACTCTCCGTGGCCCAAATACTATGAAGATTAATTAGAGCTGGTTTTATTATGAAACATTACTATCCCTTTAATAAGAAAAGCATATTGTAGAGCTTTGTGCACCAGAAGAAAGAGATCCTAATAAGCAAGGAGAAATAGACCAGAGGTTAAATGTCCCAATTAATTCCATGGGAATGCAGGGTTGTTGAACTGCTGGTCAAAATCCTCCTCATTACCTTCAAGGCTCTCCATCACTTGTCCCTGCCTTATATTTCATCTTTGATATCCCGCCATATTCCTGCACGTCCACTACGCAGCACAAATGGTGAACGACTCACTGCCCCTTTAACCACTATTGCTGTTTCACGATTGAAAGCTTTCTCACTTGCTGCCCCTACCTCTGGAACGCCCTACCACCCAGTATTTGCCAAGCATCAACCCTCAACAACTTTAAATCTAAACTAAAAGAGCAACTTTTATCTCTAGCAACAGCATAATATGGAAACATTATCATTATCAAACATTATCATCATAAGCCAAACACTGCACTTCCTCCTCTATCAGATCGTATCTGTATGTCACTCATCCTATACTTAGATTGTAAGCTCTACGGGGCAGGGACCTCTTATCCTAATGTACACTCACCTGTTGTTCCCCTTATGACTGCCTATATAAGCACTTAATCACCTTAATCGCTTATTGTACCCCTGCTATATTAAATGTAATCTGTAAAGTGCCAAGTACACCGGTTGGCGCTATATAAATAAAAATATACAATACAATACAGTACAATGTGGAAGAGATCCCTCCCTTAAAAATCGGCAGCAGTTCAACAACCCTGAAGTCTGAGAGCCTTCACTCTGCACCCCGACTTGCCCAGTGAGGCAGCGGAGTGGATCCGCTCAACCTTAGGCACCATAAACAGCATCACTCCCTAACCCTTTCAGTGCCATAAGGATAAGCATTGACATCCCTATGGCACTGAAAGGGTTCCAGAATGAGAGAATTACAGATAAACTATATATATCACAGCATCTCTGCCCTTCTATCCTGACTGGAGCAACTGAGCAGGCTATCCGCCGATCAGCTGATTTAGGTAAACAGGACTTGCAAGCCACTGAATTAGTCCTGTGTTTAACCCTTTGATTGTCAGATATATTTGAGAGCCACTGTTTGAGATGAGAGACAGACGGGGGGAAGCACATCGGTAGAAAAATAAATAGACAGGCGGACAGACAGACGGAGATATAGACATAAGAAAGAGGTAGAGAGAGAGTGCCCAGAAAGATGATCTAAGTGTAGCATTAGGAGTACAATGTATTACAGATGAATATATGAATACATGTATATAAAATGAATGGATAAATCTAAAGGAACAAATATTGCTTGATCAGCTCCATAAAAAATAATATAAGGACTACATATATATATATATAAAAAAAAACAGGTCTCGCAAGGCACTGAACGAGTCCTGTGTTTAACCCTTTGATTGCCAGAGATATATGAAAGCCACTGTTTGAGATGAGAGACAGATGGGGGAGGCGGATGGGTAGAAAGATAAACAGAGACAGACAGACAGGCACACAGACAGACGGAGATAGAGACATAAGAAAGAGGAGGGGGAGACTGCACAGGGAGGTGCTCTAAGTGTAGCATTAGGAGTACAATGTATTACATATGAATATATGAATACATGTATATAAAAAGAATGAATAAATGTAGATGAACAAGTATTGCTTCATAAGCTCCATAAAAAAAATTATATAAAAATGGTAAATAAAAAATGTTCTCAGTGTAACATATAAAAACAGCTGTAGTAATAAAATACAACCAATCTGGAAAGATGATTAAAGCAGATATATAGATAACTAGTGTTAAAGCCCATGTGCACGGGCCAAGGTCCCCCTCTGGTACTCAAAGGGTTAAGAGGCCAGTCCTGTTCTGCGTCCTGCCGCCAACGCAGTCATGCACTGTAGAGACTGCACCGATAGCACAGAATGCTCCCAGCACAGAACTCCCAGCATTCTGTTCTCCCAGCATTCCGTGCTCCCAACATTCCGTGCTCCCAACATTCCATGCTCCCAGCATTCCGTGCGCTTGGGCAGTCTCTACTGCGCACGAAAGCTTCTGACAAACATCCTAGCGAATTATTATATAGGATAACAAAATGGATGAAATCTATTTCAGAGAATAATATCGGGGTACGGACAGTCTTTCTCATTTATAGTGAGAAGTGACCAAGATGTATATATTTGCATCAACACATAAATAATATTAACCCTTTGCGTGCCAGAGAGGCATCCAACGCATTGCTTTGCAATGCATTGGATACCTCTCTGGCACACAAAGGGTAAAAGACATACTAATGTCACACTATAAATGAATCTCCGATTATTCTTTATACTTTTTAATAATACTCTATACCTTCCGCACTGTCCGTATCCATGTAGTTTAATTGTAATTTTATTTTAAAGTTTTCCCCTCCCGGCCCTTTTGCCAGCGTCGCTCTTCTTCCTTTAGATCTGAAATCCAGTTGCTTGACCAAACGGATAGCAATGAGGGACAATATTGTCTCTGTCTGGACAAGGAAAGCCCTGATCTCCTTGATGAAGAGGAGAAGGGTTTCCTTATGCTGACACAGTAATATCTCTCACTGCAATCCGTCTGGACTGGATTTCTCATCTGAAGGAAGAAGAGCGACGCCGGGAAAAGGGGCAGGAGGGGAAACTGTAAAATATAATTACAATAAAACTGCACAGATATGAACAGAGTGGAAGGTACAGAGTATTATTAAAAAGTATAAAGAATAGTCAGAGAATCATTTATAGTGTGTCGTTACTATCTATTTAACCCTTTGAGCGCCAGAATGGGTACGGAATGCATTTCAAAGCAATGCATTCTATACCTCTCTGGCACTTAAAGGATTAAAGTTCCCAAATATAGAGTCAGGATGGCCTTTTACTTGGTGTCCATGTAGTATCAGATTGTGAACAGCAGCATCCACATGCACTCTGCCTGGCATTCACTGGACTTGCTACTGCCTGTCATTGCAGCCTCTGTCCCTCTAATCAAGCGCTGAGAATCTCTCCAGGCCACTGACTGTCTGTGACTCTGGCATATGGTGCGTCTTCAGCTATCATTGGTAATGTGTTGGATACCTCTCTGACAATCAAACGATTACATACCTCCCAATATTTAGGACTTGCCGTACAGTGAGAAACCTTGGCTAGGTGGCAAGCTTACCCGCAACTTGGCCAATTTGTGAAAACTAATATCTCACTTATTTTATTTATTTAGAAATATTATTATATATGCTCAACACAGGGCACATATTTATTTTATACATAGAGAAGCGCCAGATTGTTGTCTGTTAATCTATAAACACATCTACTGAAGTCTAAACAGTGGAGCAATGTTATACACTTATATACACACCACACAGTCTGATCTCCTAAACACATCTACTGAAGTCTAATCAAACATGAATGTGAGTTTTATTGCTGTGGAGCAATATGATACACTTAAATACAGGGACACCAGGGTGATACACTTATATACACACCACACAGTCTGATCTCCTAAACACAGGGACACCAGGGTGATACACTTATATACACACCACACAGTCTGATCTCCTAAACACAGGGACACCAGGGTGATACACTTATATACACACCACACAGTCTGATCTCCTAAACACAGGGACACCAGGGTGATACACTTATATACACACCACACAGTCTGATCTCCTAAACACAGGGACACCAGGGTGATACACTTATATACACACCACACAGTCTGATCTCCTAAACACAGGGACACCAGGGTGATACACTTATATACACACCACACAGTCTGATCTCCTAAACACAGGGATGCCAGGGTGGGAAAGAGGAACAGAGGGATTTGTGTCTCAAAGATGGACTGTCCCTCCTAAAGAGGAACACTTGGGAGGTATGGACCCTAATGTCTCCTAAAGAGGAACACTTGGGAGGTATGGACCCTAATGTCTCCTAAAGAGGAACACTTGGAAGGTAAAGACCCCTAATATCTCCTAAAGAGGGACACTTGGGAGGTATGGATCCCTAATATCTACTACAGAGGAATACTTTGGAGGTGTGGGCCCCTAATATCTCCTAAAGAGGAACACTTGGGAGGTATGGACCCCTAATATTTCCTAAAGAGGGACACTTGGGAGGTATGAACCCCTTATATCTCCTAAAGAGGGACACTTGGGAGGTATGAATCCCTAATATCTACTACAGAGTAATACTTGGGAGGTATGGACCCCTAATATCTACTACAGAGTAATACTTGGGAGGTATGGACCCCTAATATCTACTACAGAGGGACACTTGGGAGGTGTGGTCCACTATTATCTCCTAAAGAGGGACACTTGGGAGGTGTGGTCCCCTATTATCTCCTAAAGAGGGACACTTGGGAGGTGTGGTCCCCTATTATCTCCTAAAGAGGGACACTTGGGAGGAATGCGGTTAAACTACAATTTTCTCAGATGGCATCTACAACTTACTAGGGACAGCCATAGTCCTATGAGTCTATTTAATAAAAGTGACATGAAAATCACAGGGCAAATAAATTAGGTGCTTAATCTATTAATGCATTGGTATCCTTTTGAATGGTCGCACGAGTGTGAAGATGGCAAAAAAATAAAAGAATACACTTATCTGCAGCATGCGCCCATTGGCTATGCGAAGTGACAATCTTGCTCTGTCATGCACTGTGAGATTGTCACGTCGCGCTGTTTAGCCATGCGACCTGCTGAAAGAGTTGAATGGTTGCAAGCTCTTCTGTGTGCGACCATTCAAAAGTGAACCAATGCATGTATCACCAGCTGTGTTTTTATTGATGACCTAAACAAATTTGCATTGCATGTACAAAAATTTGCAGCTTTAGATGTCAAACATTTTATTAAATTTGCTAACTTTTCATAGAAGCAATGAGTTTTACTAGAAGATATCTTATTAGCATAGCTTTAATGTGATTTTGTTATTAGCACTGCTAACTTTTCTTAGAAACAATGCAAATTCTTATTAGCATTGCTAAATTTTTAGAAGCAATGCAGATTTATTAGCAATGTGATTTTTTTCTATACACAATGCAATTTTTTGGGTTCAATATAAATTGTTATCATTATTAAATATGACAAATGTAATCATAATCACTATTTGTTTTACAATGAATTTTTAAAATGTCATTTTAGTAAATAGACCCCTAGGACTCAAACTCTCCCTTACATAGCATTACAAAAAAAAGAAAAAAAAAAAAGAAAACGCTAGCCGCTCCCCCACCTTGGAGGAGAATTTTTGTGCTGAGCATCATAGTAGATCATGAAGAGAGGGGTCTGAGTATATTCTCCTCACTTCGGTGAGCTGCCTTGTAGAAGACTGAAAGAGGGAGCCTGTTTGGTCACATGACCTATATATATATATATATATATATACATATATATATATATATATATATATATATATATATATATATACACAGTACTGTGCAAAAGTTTTAGGCAGATGTGAGAAATTGCTGTAAACTAAGAATGCTTTGAAAATAGACATGTTAATAGTTTATTTTTATTGATTAACAAAATGCATAGTGAGTGAACAGAAGAAAAATCTAAATCAAATCAATATTTAGTGTGACCACCCTTTGCCTTCAAAACAGCATCAGTTCTTCTAGGTGCACTTGCACACAGTTTTTAAGGAACTCGGCAGGTAGGTTGTTCCAAACCTCTTGGAAAACTATCCACGGTTCTTCTGTGGATTTAGGCACCTCAGTCGCTTCTCTCTCTCTCCATGTAATCCCAGACAGACTCAAAGATGTTGAGATCAGGGCTCTGTGGGGGCCATACCATCACTTCCAGGACTCCTTGTTCTTCTTTACACTGAAGATAGTTCTTAATGACTTTGGCTGTCATGCTGCAGAATATATTTGGGGCCAATCAGATGTATTGCATGATAGATAAATATCTGCCTGTACTTCTCAGCATTGAGGAGACCATTAATTCCTGACCAAATCCCAAATTTCATTTGCAGAAATGCAGCCCCAAACTTGCAAGGAACCTTCACCATGCTTCACTTTTGCCTGCAGTCACTCATGCTTGTACCGCTTTCCAGCCCTTGGAGAACAAACTGCCTTATCCTACAGCCAAATAGTTCAAATTTTGACTCATCAGTCCAGAGCACCTGCTGTCATTTTTCTGCACTCCAGTTCCTGTGTTTTTTTGTGCATAACTGAGTTGCTTGGCCTTGTTTCCGTATCAGAGGTATGGCTTTTTGGCCGTAAGTCTTCCGTGAAGACCACATACGACCACAGTAGATGGTGTACCGGGTTCCCACTGGTTTCTGCCAATACTGAGCTGATGGCACTGCTGGACATCTTCTGATTGCAAAGGGAGGTAAGCATGATGTGTCTTTCTTCCACTAAGTTTCTTTGGCCGAACACTACCTGTTTCTTTGTGCTTCTTCAAAAGCGATTGGACAGCACATTTGGAAACCCCTGTCTGTCTGGGAGAGACCTTGCTGATGTGTCTTGTTGCTGTGCTCAGTCTTGCTATGGTGTATGACTTTTGACATTAAACTGTCTTCAGCAACCTCACCTTGTTAGCTGTGTTTGCCTGTCCCTCATCCAGTTTTATTCCTCCTACACTGCTGTTACTGTTTAAGTTAATGATTGTGTTTTGACCTATATATTAAATTGATGATCAATAGCACCTGTTTGGTATAATTGTTTGATCATACTGCATGCTGCAGTACAGGCATGACAGAGCATCACCAGGAAAGATGCCCAGTGTCTGGTGATATCTGTGGGTCACAGAAGTCAGGCAATCGTCCTACGTGAAGGATTTGCAACACAGTCCTAAACCAAAACAAAAATTGTGTCAGGGTCCAAGTACATATGGACTGCATGAGCAAATATAGATGTTTTAGTAAAGAAAAAAGTGAAACTGGTTTCATTTAATCAGAAAATACCTATAAGTGAATAATTCCAACTGTTTCACTCTGTGGTGCATGGTATGTGTTAGTGATGATGTCATCAAGATGGCCACAAAATAAATTAATAAAATATTCAGTATCTTTGTTATTCGTGGACGGATTTTAATTTTTATGGTCTCTTTTGAAAGATATTTTTAGGCCTAAAAAGTGGTCCTTACAATATTTAATCTTAATTAGTTTTCTTAGAAATGTTCATGCTAGTGCAGATATGCAATTGCATCACTAGTGTTATACGTTCAGTTGTTCATTGATTAAAGGGATAGTAATACTTAAAATGTAAAAAAAAATATGTTGTAGGGTTTATCCCCCTGAGTAAAACAAGGGTACTCCCACTGCTGAAAGGTGTTTCATTCAAAAGTTATTAATTTTCAAAGTTGAATTTTTTAGGTGCAATATCACAGTGGCCTGAAATTGTACAGTGGCGCTGTTGCTACACGATCCTATGGACAACTCTGGTCAGTTGACCATAAATCTCCATAGGATGGTGTAGCAACAGCGCCACTGTACAATTTCAGGCCACTGTGATATTGCACCTAAAAAATTCAACTTTGAAAATTAATAACTTTTGAATGAAAGACCTCTCAGCAGTGGGAGTACTCTTGTTTTACTCAGGGGGATAAACCCTACAACATATATTTTTTTACATTTTAAGTATTACTAACCCTTTAATGTTTTGGGTTCAGTGACTGAAGGCATGGAAGATGTAATGTAGCTAGATGAACCATTGTCATCTAAACACAAGTGCTTGAGTGGGATAGACTTCATTTGTGTTCATTATGTAGATGCCAACCAAAGGGGGCTTTAGTTCAGAACTCAAAATCTATGGAAAAACAAATTGATGCTGTACAAATTTGAAATTAATGTGAAGATAATGAATAAACACCTTACAGAACACTACAACTGCGGAAAAAATAAATCAATATAATGCAAGGTGTCCTGTTACAGGAAGTATGCACACAAAGGTAATCTTGATAGGCCACAGGCCAATTACAAAATAACAACTGGCAGAACATAAAGATTCTGATAAGATGGCAGTGAGCAGGAAGGAGTTTGTACTAGATCCCAAAGTACTAATGTTATTACTAAAAACAAATCCTGCTTCTTTTGTGATAGACCTGAAGCTAGGAGGCATCAGTTGCACACTGTTTGCACTGAAGATGTAGATCAGAAATAGGGTGACTGTCCCGGATTGCCTAGGACAGTCCTGAGCTTTAAATGTCTGGCCCATGTCCCGGGTAGCCCCTTCTGGGACAGTACAAAGTCCCGGAATGAGGACTCCAGGGCACAGAGATCTATATAGTAGATGGTACATTGGTACATTATCTTGTAGCCCGCCACAGTCACTCCTTTCTGTCACAGCAGTTAATGGGCAGTTCTCCCTCTAGTGTTTTTAACTCTTTGGTGTGCAGTAAGAAGGAGCAGGTTGTGCACTGATGTCCAGTGACCCCTCCCATGTAGCTTCACTAGAGCCAAGGATAAATGCTCTGCTGCTCTAGTCTCAACAGTGTCACTGAATGTCAGAATGTAAATGTGACAAGTCAAAAGATGTGAGAGGCTCTGAGCACGAACAAAAGCACAATGGCCTGTTCTCTGGCTAGTCACCACTCAAGAGCATCACATTTTAACTCTCTAGTGCCATTACAGAGGAGAAATTTCCACATACGTATTAGACTAATCCCACCCATAAGGGTGGTCCAGTTCCAAAATGATGGGCAAGTCCCCTCTGCACCGAAAAACCTGCTAACCCCAGACGTACTTTTCAGCCTTAGTTGGGCCTCGTCAGTGAGGTGCAGCTGGCTTCCCTAGGCACTGAGAGCAAGGGGTCCATGTCTGGATTACCCTTTACACTTAGGGAGAGACCCTAAGTGTTTCGTAGAAACAAGCCAAAAGATGTGAGTTTCTGGGCACTAACAAAAGCACAATGGCCTGTTCTCCGGATAGTCACCGCTCAAGAGCATCACATTTTAGCTCTCTAGTGCCATTACAGAGGAGAAATTTCCACATACGTATTAGACTAATCCCACCCATAAGGGTGGTCCAGTACCAAAATGATGGGCAAGTCCCCTCTGCACGGAAAAACCTGCTAACCCCAGACTTACTTTTCAGCCTTATTTGGGCCTCGTCAGTGAGGTGCAGCTGGCTTCCCTAGGCACTGAGAGCAAGGGGTCCACGTCTGGATTACCCTTTACACTTAGGGAGAGACCCTAAGTGTTCCGTAGAAACAAGCCAAAAGACGTAAGGCTCTGGGCACGAACAAAAGCACAATGGCCTGTTCTCCGGCTAGTCACCGCTCAAGAGAATCACATTTTAGCTCTCTAGTGCCATTACAGAGGAGAAATTTCCACATACATATTAGACTAATCCCACCCATAAGCGTGGTCCAGTACCAAAATGATGGGCAAGTCCCCTCTGGACCGAAAAACCTGCTAACCCCAGACGTACTTTTCAGCCTTAGTTTGGCCTCATCAGTGAGGTGTAGCTGGCTTCCCTAGCCGTCGTCGTCTTCTTGCTGATAGATTTTATCCATCAGCGGTGATTTTTGGATACCGAGGCTTGAGCCTCATTACTCCATCTTCTCGGGTTGGGTTTTAAGTCGCAGGTTTGGATTCTTCTTGGTCTGTGTTGACTTGTCACAGTTGGGTTGGTTTCACAGGGTCTTCTCTGTGATGCGGCTTCCCTAGGCACTGAGAGCAAGGGGTCCACGTCTGGATTACCCTTTACACTTAGGGAGAGACCCTAAGTGTTTCGTAGAAACAAGCCAAAAGAAAGTAAATGTGGTCACTCTAATCAGAAGATGTATGATGCTGTTCAGGTGAGTGAAAATAGCCAATGGGAACTGAAGAAGACTGGGCGCATTATTTCAAAAGATGTTCATGCATATCATATAGGATATCCCAAAGAATGCTATGTGAAAAAATGTACGTTTTGTAAAGTGCAGAAAAACCTCCTGAAACACCACTGAATTCCCAGAATTGTGCACGTCAGGTAGTATTCATTGACTGTTTATTAGAGACTCTAATGGAACGTAAGGTTGTCACAATGTCAGCTGCCGAACAACACGACAAGGAAATCTGTTACTGAATAGGTGTTAACCCTTTGAGTGCCAGAGGGGTACGCAACGCAATGCGTTGCGTACCCCTCTGGCACTCAAAGTGTTAAAGAGGTAGATATCCTGGAAAACACTTATTGAAAATGAATTATTTGACATGGAAGTAGTATTCAGCAATTCTGTCTCCAAGAACCATGCACAGTGTATTTCTTTGAAATCAGTTAACAGTGCTGTATCTTCACATGCCGAAGCAAGTTACAACATAAATCCACATATGAAGGTTCTGTGTCAGGCTGCTAAATTACTACAGAAAACCATCCCGGTAGAGGAGAAGTTGAAATTCACATGTTCCATCAGGCAGGACAAAGTTACAAACAATATCTAGAGAGGTGTTATTCTTTCTCAGATATCAACAATCTTTATGTGAAAGTATGCCATAGGAATAAATGTTTCTTAATTTGTTTGAAGTGGAACTGTTGCTTAAAGGGGAACTACCATGTCACAAAATATTTAGCTTAACTATGTCCCCTTCTGTCGACTAGCTGCTTAGTAGCGCTAGTCACCAGAATTATTACCTGATTTAATAGATATATGCTTTATTCCCCAGCTGTCAGTAGCACGGAGCGTGGACATCTTACTAGAATGACGTCCGCGTGCCTGCGCTGTCTGTCCCAGCCGGGTCTAGGAGGAGTTGCTAGGAGCCGGCCGGCTCCTGCTGGGACTGACAGCGCAGGCACGCGGACGTCATTCTAGTAAGATGTCCACGCTCTGTACTACTGACAGCTGGGGAATAAAGCATATATCTATTAAATCAGGTAATAATTCTGGTGACTAGAGCTACTAAGCAGCTAGTTGCCAGAAGGGGACTTAGTTAAGCTAAACATTTTGTGACATGGTAGTTCTGCTTTAAGATTAGTTTAGTTCATTTAAAAAAAAGATAACAAAAACTATCAATGGGGAGATTCACTAAGAGGTGATAAAGTGGAGTTAACTGCTCCAGTGATATCACTTGTCCAGTTCCTATGTTATTCTATGGAGCCAATGAACTAAGATTTCTTCAACTTTGGAGATCTTAGTGAATAGGCTCCATAGAATAACATAGGAACTGGAGAAGTGATATCACTGGAAGAGTTATCTCCCCTTTATCACCTCTTTATCACAGCGTTGTGAATTCTCTCCTATATGTTGTAATAACAAAATTATGTAATATAGTTTTGAGAATTTAATGTTGATCTGGCACTTTATCATAATAGATCTGTGTTTGATCAATAACCCACTGTGTGTTATGAATGAATCTAGGCAGAGTCCACACACTGGGGTAATTTGTAATTGCATGTGTTGTGGATAAATAGTTTTGGTGGTGCACCGTGGCACGTTATGCTAATTAGGTTATGTGCTGAACCAGTATAACCCCACACACTGTGTTATAAATTAATATTGAGCCTACATTCTGGGGCATTTCTGATAGCACATAGAACAGAACTAATAGTAGTGTAATGTAAAGTGTCACACAGTGCTACCAAAACCAGACTGTTAATTTCTCAAAAACTATTTATCTACAGAAAAAAATCTAATACCACACATAGGCAGATTTTATTTGTCTGTAAAATACTTGTCTTAGGTTGGCAGGTCAATTTTAATGGAGTAACTTACCTATGTAGGTAGGTATCATTTATATTAGTGCTGGACAAAACTCATCTCAAAAGCATAATATGTGAAAAAGGACAATTCTCTACTTTCGCAGGAATTCCCACAAAAAGTACAGTTTTTCAGCTTTTTTTTTAAATTGCATTGAAATTAATAATACTGTAATTTCCCATCAAAGTAAAGGAGAGGTTCTCCCATTCCTGCCATGTTAAAATATATAAGGGAGTGTCAGTTTACTACATGCTGCCAGTTTGGGCTTGGGGGAGAGAGAGAGAGAGAGAGAGAGAGAGTGAGAGAGGAGATGGAGAGAGAGACGGAGAGAGGAAATGTAGACAGGAAAAGGACAGAGGAGGAAGTGAGAGGAGAGAGATTGAAATGAAAGACAGAATGTAGAGAGAGAAGAAAGAGAGTGAGGAGGAGGGAGAGATAGAAGAGGAGAGATAGGAGAGAGAGAGAGGAGAGAGGGAGAAAAAAGGAGAGAGAGAGAGAAGGAGAGGGGGAGAGAGAAGAGAGATAGTGAGAGAAGAGAGAGAAAGAGAGAGAAAGCAACTTAATTTTTGATGCTAACTAATGCAGACAGATAGGCAAAGAGAGGAAACTGGGCCTAGATGCACTAAAGGTTGAAGAGGGCTACGAATGTCGCTGTTTTGTCTGAGCAGTGTCATAGGCACATCCTCAGTATTCACAAAGTGTCTACGACATCACTTCACTAGAACTCCGACAAAAAAATACCTACATCGACATTCATCCGACATGCCTTCACCATGTCTATGAATTTTTATTCTTCGAATCGACAATTGCTTATTTCCATATGGAAATGAAGCATAATGAGATACATTTGTATGTATAAGCCGCATCTACTATAAGCGCAGCCTTCAATGAATGAACCCTGTCACCGGGTTCATTCTTAGAAAGCAGCCCTGTGCTCTGATCATTGAATCAGTCACCCGGTTTGACCCCGGTGACTAATTTAGTGATTACAGAGCAGCGCTCCGCTTACCAAGAATGAACCCAGTGACAGGGTTCATTCATTGTACAAGCTGCCGGCAGCATCAAGAGAGCAGAAAATACCTTTGAGGCCACCGCATGGATCATCTATCCTTTTGGATAGATGATCCATTATAGGGGGGTTATCAGGAGGGGCCCTGGTGCCCCCATGGAGGTCTGAACATTTAATTATAAAAGCAGCATATAACTTATGTTTCACATAGGTTATATGCCCTTGATGTAATAAACAGGCAATTGTCGGTCTCATGTTAGGGGGGTGTCATGAGGAGTCATGATACCCCCTTGAAGTCTGATGTTAGGTTTCTTACAGTTAAACACCTGTTTTAATAAAAAGAGCCAAGGCCATACCTTGCCTATTAACCCTTTGAGTCCCAGAGGGGTAGGAAACATTGCTAAGCAATGCCTTCCTACCTCTCTGGTACTCAAAGGGTTAAGTGTCAAATAAAGGACACTAAATGACAGTTCCTGAGGTGAAAGTCAAATGGAGTTAGTATGTCGAACACATTCAATATATGTTGACATACTAAGGGGGGGGGGATATGTTGAAGGAGTGGGGGGCATTGTGTAGTGCTTGGTGTACTGTTTCAGTTTATTGTAACCCTTTAAATGCCACATGGGTGAGCAATGCACATCCCTATGGCATGCAGTACTGTCCATGGTACTAGGGTTGCCACCTTTTCTTCCAAAAAAATACCGACCATGGCATTCTGTCCATAGACTTAACATTGGACAGAAGCCAATTTTTTACCGGCCTGCCGGTAAAATACCGGCTGGGTGGTAACCCTACATGGTGCTGAAAGCCTTCTCTGTATTCCCCTACTGGCTGGGTAGGGAAGCACAGAGAATGCTGTTCAGGCTGTCGTAGTTCTCCCTGCTGTTACTCCATAGGAGAGTACAGGGAGATCCCAGCTACGACAGCCTGAGGCAGGTGAAGTGTAGACTGTGAACTCCGACAGCAGAGGCTGCTATCAGAGTTTACTGAATGAATCGAAGTGTCACATTATCATATCAACACCCCCCTTGCATACGAATGTGTCTCATTATTCAGCATTTCCAAATGGAAATTAGTCATCATGCTTAATTACCATATGGAAATAGGCCATTGTCGATGTGATGAATGAAAATTCGCAAACCTGACGGATTAATGTCGATGTGGGTATCTTTTTGTCGGAGTTCTGGTGATGTAATGTCGTACACAGTGTGGAGAATACTGTGGATGAGCCTACGACACTGCTCCAACAGAACATGGACATTCATAGCCCTCTTCGACCTTTAGTGCATCTAGGCCCAGGAGAATTTGGAACATACCTCTCACTACAACATATGGATATATATACAGAAAGTCCTTTAGTTCCACAAGAAATATGATGTACTGGGTGAAGAATTTGGGTTTCAAGTTACTGTTCCTGCAAATCTTCATCAATAGATTTTTTTAAAGGTCTTTAGCTTGGTCTCTTAAAGCCGAACTATCATCAAACTTAAATTGCCCCCCAAATCCTTAATACCATAGCGATATGCATATAAATACTTTTGCTGAATAAGTCTGGCATTAGTGAGAAATAGAACTTTTTTCGGCAGGCATCAGCAGCAGGGATCTTTCTGTAGATGCTCTCTGCACCTGTACCTTAAGGTACCAAGGAACTGAACTCCACAATCCTGGAGGTCAACGGGACAGACAGCGCAGACTCACAGATGCCTTCTCTGCAAGACATATGTGCTGCTGCCCGCTGCCGAACTAGTTCTATTTTTCACTAAGGCCGGACTTTTTCAGCAAAATAAAAGTATAGTGGGGAAGGAATTATTTGCGCACAATACAGCCAGCTTGAAGATCGGTTCTTCATTTGTATCTACACATGGATGGTTGCTCCTCCTCTGTTAACCCTTTGAGTGTCACAGGTGTCTTGAAACCTTTGCACCACTCAGATCCCGCACTCTGGACTCTGCTCCCTTTTAGGTTTCCCTCTCGCTCTGATCTTTCCAGCGGAGCAAGAAGGGAACCTAAAAGGCAGCGGAGACCATAGTGAGGCATCCGAGAGATGGAAATTAACCCTTTGAGAGCTGGAAAGGTTTCCAATGCATTGGATACCTCTAACACTCAAAGGGTTAACAGACAAGAGGAGCAACCATCCATGTGTAGATACAAATGAATAATCGATCTTCATGCTGGTTGTATTGTGGGCAAAAAATTCCTTCCCCTCTATCTCAACAGTAGCAAATTTTGCATGGATTTTATTATGTTATATATATATTTTTTTTTAATACTATTCAATACTTTTTTTCCAAAGGAGGAAACATCCTGTCTTGGATTGCACTGGAATCCTCTGACACTCAAATGGTTGACAGACTAGAGAAGGAACTTTGAGTGCCAGGGTTTGTGAGAAAGGGTGTACAGATAGAGAAAATGGGCAAAATCGACATTGTCCATAATAAAGGGAACACGCTCGCTCCTAGGAAGAGCTGCGGGGGAGAAGATATCCAGAACAGGGGACGTTCTTCAGAGCTGTGCGGTACAACTTGTACCACAGAAAAAAAAGAACTGGTGACATCACTAGGAATTTTTAAAAGTTAAAGGGATAGTAATACCTAAAATGTAAAAAAAAATATGTTGTAGGGTTTATCCCCCTGAGTAAAACAAGAGTACTCCCACTGCTGAAAGGTGTTTCATTCAAAAGTTATTAATTTTCAAAGTTGAATTTTTTAGGTGCAATATCACAGTGGCCTGAAATTTTACAGTGGCGCTGTTGCTACGCCATCCTATGGAGATTTATGGTCCTGAGACCAGAGCTGTCCATAGGATCGTGTAGCAACAGCGCCACTGTACAATTTCAGGCCACTGTGATATTGCACCTAAAAAATTCAACTTTGAAAATTAATAACTTTTGAATGAAACACCTTTCAGCAGTGGGAGCACCCTTGTTTTACTCAGGGGGATAAACCCTACAACATATCTTTTTTTACATTTTAGGTATTACTATCCCTTTAACATCTCAAAGTATTAGGATTAAAAAGAAAAAAAATGACCAACCTATAATTTTAATAGTTGCATCCTATGAAATAAACTGTATTGAGGATGAAATCTCCTCTTTGAGAGGTTATGTTTTCTCAGTGTATAATTGTAAGACACACTATGGAGTGTGGGTGTGTTATCTAGAGAATAGGCCTTAGTGTGTGCTTGATGTTCACACTGTCGCAGCATGTTAGGTCCTTCATGCTGGTATGCAGGCTCCTTTCACGTTTACCTATCTGTGACTTATGCGGCATTGTGGTGTGTTTTGACACTCAGTACTGAGAATAGTTAGAGTGGTAGGCATATTGTCTAAATCTAACGATACAAACCCCAAAAAATAAATTTTAATTCCAGGTTGTAATGCAACAAAATAGGAAAAATGCCAAGGGGGAAGTGAATAATTTTGCAAGGTACTGTACTGACCTTGCATACACATACAATGTAACAAGACCTCCTCTTAGGTGACTTTTTTACTATATATAATAATATCCTTTATTTATATAGCGCACACAGATCATGCAGCGCTTTACGCTCATATTGGTCCCTGTCCCCATTGGGGCTCACAATCTAAATTCACCTATCAGTATGTTTTTTGGAGTGTGGGAGGAAACCCATGCAAACATACAAACTCATTGCAGATGTTGTCCTTGGTGGGATTTGAACCCAGGACCCCAGCGCTGCAAGGCAACAGTGCTAACCACTGAGCCAAACCTAGCTTGGCTCGATGTTCTTCCTACTTCAAATCCTCCATTCTCTTAAATCATTATTTTTACTCTTCTTTTACAGTTATAGAATATATTTTTTCAGAACTGGTGCCCAAAACTGCACTGCACATTCAAGGGAAGGTATTACTAACAAATTTCTACAATGGCAAAATTATGTTATCCGATTTTGCTTCAAGATCCCTTTTTATGCAAGACAGGTCTTTGTTTTGGTTTTGCGAATGCTGTTTGACACTGATCACTGTTTCCAGGTTACAAGGACACCTAGAACTTTCTCTAGAAATGAGTCTCTGTAAGGGATGTTTTTTTGGTGATCTCCTCACAGTTAGTTGGGGGTTAATGCTCTGCAGTCATGTAGCTAGCAACAACAGAGAGGCAGGCAATGCCAGCTTCAGTTACGTAGTGTTTATGAGAGGCAGGTAGTGCCATCTCCAATTGTGCAACATTCAGTGTTATATAACAGTTTAGATACGCATGTGTAGTGGTAAGTTAGTGTTTTAGAACCAAGCAAATACGCATGCGTAGTGTTAGACATACCTTGCATACCTTTAACCCCTTAAGGACCGGGAAAATCTGATGTTGTTTTCCCTTAAGGACCGGAGCAATTTTGACTTTTTTGACTATGTCTTTTTTCAACCATATTTTCTCTTTAATTCCTTTTGTGCACCCACACAAATTATATACTGTTTTTTTAAGCACAAGTAGGGCTTTCTTTTGATACCACAATTATATGAATACCTCATTATTTAATTTGATTAAAATAGAAAAAAAGAGGAAAAAAATTAAAAAAAAACAACATTTTGCTTACATTTTTCTGTCAGGATTTGCATACTATTACTTAATGACAAAAAAATACCCCTAAATATATTCATTTGCTTCTCCTGAATATAACAATACCCCATATGCCTAGCATTTCAATCCCTTCCTCACATTTACAAGGTAAATATTACAAGATGGATGCCATTATTTCCAACTTGTAATTTCTCAACAATTGACATGTGAGCATCATAGCTTAGTTGATGGTGCCAGTACCAAAAATGTCCCACAAAGGTATATCTTTCTGAAAACTAGACAACATAAGGTAAGTAATCAGGAGAATTTTGAAGTTTTTTATGCAGCTATTTTTCCAGAAAAAAATTTCAAAATTGTTGAAAAATTTTGTTTTTTTGCAGCTTTCACACTTACATTTCACTATTACTGTTGATTTCAAGCACGAGATAGTTGAAAATTTAAAAATATCCATTGTTTAGTGTTCAGCTCCTTCTTCTGAGTACAGCAATACCCCATATTCATAGGTTTCTCAAGATTTGGGGGAGCTACGGGGCCCAAATTGGAACATGCGCGTTTCCAGTTTCACACTTTGAATTTTCACAGCTTGCATCACTGGTGCCATGTCTCATTTGGGGCTGTGTAACAGTGCTCCACTCTAAGATTTCCCCGCAAAAGTATATATTTTTGGAACGTAGACACCCCAGGCTTTCATTTTATGTATGTTTTCAATTTTTTTACGCAGCCATTTTACCACCAATCGCTCGTAAATCTTGACGTAAGTTAAAAAAACACCGTTTTTCACACTTGCACTTCAATGTTGATGTGAATTTCAAGCACAGGATAGGTGAAGATTTTTAAAAATGCATTGTTTAGTGTTCAGCTCCTTCTTCTGAGTACGGCAATACCCCATATGCATAGGTTTCTCAAGGTTTGGGAGAGCTACGGGGCCCAAATTTGAACATGCGCGTTTCCAGTTTCACACTTTGAATTTTCACAGCTTGCATCACTGGTGCCATGTCTCATTTGGGGCTGTGTAACAGTGCTCCACTCTAAGATTTCCCCGCAAAAGTATATATTTTTGGAACGTAGACACCCCAGGCTTTCATTTTATGTATGTTTTCAATTTTTTTACGCAGCCATTTTACCACCAATCGCTCGTAAATCTTGACGTAAGTTAAAAAAACACCGTTTTTCACACTTGCACTTCAATGTTGATGTGAATTTCAAGCACAGGATAGGTGAAGATTTTTAAAAATGCATTGTTTAGTGTTCAGCTCCTTCTTCTGAGTACGGCAATACCCCATATGCATAGGTTTCTCAAGGTTTGGGAGAGCTACGGGGCCCAAATTTGAACATGCGCGTTTCCAGTTTCACACTTTGAATTTTCACAGCTTGCATCACTGGTGCCATGTCTCATTTGGGGCTGTGTAACAGTGCTCCACTCTAAGATTTCCCCCCAAAAGTATATATTTTTGGAAAGTAGACACCCCAGGCTTTCATTTTATGTATTTTTTCAATTTTTTTACGCAGCCATTTTACCACCAATCGCTCGTAAATCTTGACGTAAGTTAAAAAAATAGCGTTTTTCACACTTTGACTTCGATGTTGATGTGAATTTCAAGGACAGGATAGGTGAAGATTTTTAAAAATGCATTGTTTAGTGTTCAGCTCCTTCTTCTGAGTACGGCAATACCCCATATGCATAGGTTTCTCAAGGTTTGGGAGAGCTACGGGGCCCAAATTGGAACATGCGCGTTTCCAGTTTCACACTTTGAATTTTCACAGCTTGCATCACTGGTGCCATGTCTCATTTGGGGCTGTGTAACAGTGCTCCACTCTAAGATTTCCCCCCCAAAAGTATATATTTTTGGAAAGTAGACACCCCAGGCTTTCATTTTATGTATGTTTTCAATTTTTTTACGCAGCCATTTTACCACCAATCGCTCGTAAATCTTGACGTAAGTTAAAAAAATAGCGTTTTTCACACTTTGACTTCGATGTTGATGTGAATTTCAAGGACAGGATAGGTGAAGATTTTTAAAAATGCATTGTTTAGTGTTCAGCTCCTTCTTCTGAGTACGGCAATACCCCATATGCATAGGTTTCTCAAGGTTTGGGAGAGCTACGGGGCCCAAATTGGAACATGCGCGTTTCCAGTTTCACACTTTGAATTTTCACAGCTTGCATCACTGGTGCCATGTCTCATTTGGGGCTGTGTAACAGTGCTCCACTCTAAGATTTCCCCCCAAAAGTATATATTTTTGGAAAGTAGACACCCCAGGCTTTCATTTTATGTATGTTTTCAATTTTTTTACGCAGCCATTTTACCACCAATCGCTCGTAAATCTTGACGTAAGTTAAAAAAATAGCGTTTTTCACACTTTGACTTCGATGTTGATGTGAATTTCAAGCACAGGATAGGTGAAGATTTTTTAAAATGCATTGTTTAGTGTTCAGCTCCTTCTTCTGAGTATGGCAATACCCCATATGCATAGGTTTCTCAAGGTTTGGGAGAGCTACGGGGCCCAAATTTGAACATGCGCGTTTCCAGTTTGACACTTTGAATTTTCACAGCTTGCATCACTGGTGCCATGTCTCATTTGGGGCTGTGTAACAGTGCTCCACTCTAAGATTTCCCCCCAAAAGTATATATTTTTGGAAAGTAGACACCCCAGGCTTTCATTTTATGTATGTTTTCAATTTTTTTACGCAGCCATTTTACCACCAATCGCTCGTAAATCTTGACGTAAGTTAAAAAAACACAGTTTTTCACACTTGCACTTCAATGTTGATGTGAATTTCAAGCACAGGATAGGTGAAGATTTTTAAAAATGCATTGTTTAGTGTTCAGCTCCTTCTTCTGAGTACGGCAATACCCCATATGCATAGGTTTCTCAAGGTTTGGGAGAGCTACGGGGCCCAAATTTGAACATGCGCGTTTCCAGTTTCACACTTTGAATTTTCACAGCTTGCATCACTGGTGCCATGTCTCATTTGGGGCTGTGTAACAGTGCTCCACTCTAAGATTTCCCCCCAAAAGTATATATTTTTGGAAAGTAGACACCCCAGGCTTTCATTTTATGTATGTTTTCAATTTTTTTACGCAGCCATTTTACCACCAATCGCTCGTAAATCTTGACGTAAGTTAAAAAAACACCGTTTTTCACACTTGCACTTCAATGTTGATGTGAATTTCAAGCACAGGATAGGTGAAGATTTTTAAAAATGCATTGTTTAGTGTTCAGCTCCTTCTTCTGAGTACGGCAATACCCCATATGCATAGGTTTCTCATGGTTTAGGGGAGATACGGGACCCAAATTGGAACAAATATTGAATTTTCATATCTTTCTTATCTGGTGCCATTTCTCATTTGGGGCTATGTTCCAGTGCTCCACTTTACGATTTTCCCCCAAAAGTGTATATTTTTGGAAAGTAGACACCCCAGGCTTTCACTGTATGTATGTTTTCAAATTTTTTACGCAGCCATTTTACCACCAATCCCTCGTAAATCCTGACGCAAGTTAAAAAAATTGCGTTTTTCACACTTGCACTTCGATGTTGATGTGAATTTCAAGCACATGATAGGTGAAGATTTTTAAAACTGCATTGTTTAGTGTTCAGCTTCTTCTTCTGAGTACGGCAATACCCCATATGCATAGGTTTCTCATGGTTTAGGGGAGATACGGGACCCAAATTGGAACAAATATTGAATTTTCATATCTTTCTTATCTGGTGCCATTTCTCATTTGGGGCTATGTTCCAGTGCTCCACTTTAAGATTTCCCCCCAAAAGTGTATATTGTTGAAAAGTAGATACCCCCAGCTTTCATTTTAGGTGTGTTTTCAATTTTTTTACACGGCCATTTTACCACCACTCTCTTGTAAATGTGACGTGAGTAAAAAAATCAGCGTTTTTCACACTTAGACTTCAATGTTGATGTGAATTTCAATTACAGAATAGGTGAAGATTTTTAAAACTGCATTGTTTAGCGTTCGGCTTCTTCTTCTGAGTACGAAAATATCCCATATGCAACGGTTTCTCAAGGTTTGGGGGAGATACGGGACCCAAATTGGAACATGTGTATTTCCAGGTTCACACTTTGAATTTTCACAGCTTGTGTTACTGGTGCCATGTCTCATTTGTCCTGTGTAACAGTGCTCCACTCTAAGATTTCCCCCCAAAAGTGTATATTTTTGGAAAGTAGATACCCCAAGCTTTCGTTTCAGGTGTGATTTCAAATTTTGTACACAGCCATTTTACCACTAATCCTGTGAAAACTTGACGTAAGTAAAAAAAAAAAATCAGCGTTTTTCACACTTACACTTCAATGTTGATGTGAATTTAAATTACAGAATAGGTGAAGATTTTATAAACTGGATTGATTAGTGTTCGGCTCCTTCTTCTGAGTACAGCAATGCCCCATATGTAATGGTTTGTCAGGGTTTGGGGGAGATACTGGGCCCAGTTAGAACATGTGAGTTTCCTTTTACAGACATGCCATTTTTACAGCTGGTGCCTTGTCTCATTTTGGACTGTTTGGCAATATTGCAATGAATTTTACCCCCAAAAGTATATGTTGTACAAGAGTAGACAACCCTGGCTTTCATTCTATTTGCATTCTTTCAATTTTTTCGCTGCCACTGTATCAGCAATCCCTCCCAAAACCTGCAGTAAGGCAGAGAAACACCATTTTTTCACACTTATATTTTAGTGTTGCTCTGGATTTCAATCAGATGATATTTGCAGATTTTTTAAGTGCTTTACATTAGTGGTGAGTTACATCGTCTGAGTACGTCAATGCCCCATATGCATAGGTTTGTCAGGGTTTGGAGGAACTACTGGACCCAGTAGGGAACATGTGTGTTTCCATTATCAGAGATGGAAGTGCTTTGCTTCCCATTATATTTTGATAGTGTTAGATCTAAGGAGGGATGTGTTTTGAAAAATAAAAAAACAGGATATTTCAGGGGGGAAAAAGTGGCCAAATAATAAAATAAACTTCACAGCACTACTGCATTGTGCCTTCATGGTATTGCTTGAAGCAGTCGCCCATGCAGAGGCCAGGTTTAGAAGGGCAGTCAGGACAGTAAGTGGAGGTTTCTCTCCGTACTCCCTTGCTGTAGCAAACCCTGCAGCGCTTTTGTGGATTTTTCTTTTGGGGGGTTGGGGGGATTTTATAAATAAAATGTACTACTCCAGGTTTTGGGGGAATTATTTCTGTTGCCCCTTGAAGCAAAAATTGGGAGATAAGATGGAGCTGATACTGCAGAAAAGTAAGTTTTAGGGTGGGGTTTGCCAATTTAAAAATCAAAAATGAATTGTAAGCTGCAGTCTGCATCATGTAAATGGCAACCTTTTTGTACCATGCCCTACACTTTCGCATGGTGAGGTACGGCTGCATGAGTTGATCACACAGATCAACTCCCCCCATGTTCTTGTTGTAGTCTTTGATGCAGACTGGCTTTCTTAGTACCCCCCTCCTACCACGAACAGACACTGCCACAGTTTTGTCCTCATGCATGGTGGACAGCATGTACACATCTTTTCTGTCCTTGAATTTAACTGCCAGCAGCTCTTGTTGGCATAAAGCTGAGGACATCCCGGTTTTAAGTTTTTTTTCTATCAGTTCTTTGGGCATCTCCCTGCAATTGCGCCTGACAGTGCCACAGGCCACGGTGTCAAAATAAAAAAGTGACTTAAATAAAAGGGGGCTGGTGTAATAATTGTCAACATATAAATGATATCCTTTATTTAACAAGGGGTAAATCAGATCCCAAACTATCTTCCCATTTATTCCCAGAAATTCGGGGCACCCAGGAGGATCAAGTTGGCTGTCCTTGCCCTCATAAATTCTAAAAGCCTGGGTGTAGCCTGTGGCACTTTCACACAATTTATAAAATTTTACACCAAATTTGGAACGCTTTGAGGGGATGTACTGTTTGAACCCTAACCTGCCTTTGTATTTCATTAGGGATTCATCTACACTAATTTCTTTTTGGGGAATATACACTTGGGCAAATGTTTTCTGTAAATGGGTTATTAGGGGCCGGATTTTGAACAGTCTGTCATACTGGGGGTGTTCTTTTGGGAGGCACAGGGTATTATCACTAAAGTGCATAAATCGCAAAATCATCTCGTATCTAGTCCTGGTCATTGTTTTGGCGAATATAGGGGTATCATATATGGGGTTTTTACTCCAGTATGATCTAATACTTGGTTTTTTAACTATTCCCATTGTCATTGTAAGGGCCCAGAATTTCTTAAATTCTAAAATGTCAGTGGGATGCCATATTTCTTGCTTGGAAATGAATGCTGATGGGTTGGCGGCAATATATTGGTCTGCGTATAAATTTGTTTGCGACACAATTTCCCCCCAAATTTCTTCCCCCAAAAATAACTCAAAAAACTGAACATGGGTAAATCCTGCCACATCCACTTGAATTCCTGGGTTGCCTGTGAATTCAGGAATTTGTGGGCATAAATTGGCTGGTGATACCCATTCATCAGCAGGAGTGGCAGTACTTGTGGCAGGTCTTCGGGCAGTACTTGTGGCAGGTCTTGTGGCAGGTCTTGGGGCAGCTCTTGGGGCATTACTTAGGGCAGCTCTTGGGGCTTTTCTTAGGGTAGCTCTTGGTGCAGTTGCTGGGGCAGTTGCTGGGGCAGCTGTTGGGGCAGCTGTTGGGGCAGCTGTTGGGGCAGTGCGTCTTTTTTTCACAGAAGGCCCTGCGTTATCACTGCTAGAGCTCTCACTCTCAGAAAACTGAGTGACGTCAAAGTCTGACGCTGTGTCTGTGGCTTCAGAGTCAGACGCCAAATAGGAATACGCCTCTTCTAACGTATATCTCCTCTGCATCTTATACACCTACTCTAAACTAACTTCTATAACTAACTATACCTAAACTTAAATCTATCCCTAAGCCTTACCCTAACACGCGTAGTCCCTGAACCTACCCAACCCAACTACCTATCTAAACTAGCTTATAATATAGAATAAAGTTTTTAATAAAAGTTTTTTTTTTTGTTTTTTTTTCCCTACACTACTCCTAAACTTAAATCTATCCCTAAGCCTTACCCTAACACGTAGTCCCTGAACCTAGCTAACCCAAGTGAACTACCTATCTAAACTATATATATATTTTTTTTTTTTGGTTTTTTTGGGTTTTTTTTTTTTTTTTTTTTTCCCTAAACCTAAATCTAACCCTAAACCTTTCCCTAACACACGCCTACACTAAACCTACCCACCTACCTACCTAAACTATAGCTCTAAATCAATTTTTATTAAAAAAAAATAAAAATAAATTGAAAAAAAATTCAAAAAAATTTCAAAAAATACAAGGGGGATGGGGGGTGTCCCACAGATCAGCAAACGCTGATCTGCAGCAAATTGATCACTCCAAGAGTGATCAGATGGGGGGGAACGTATTGATCACTGCAAACCAGTGATCAAAGGGTTAAATTATTTTTTTAATCACAGTATTTCACTCAGGAACACTGGAACACACTCTCACACGATCTCTCTCTGTCTCTCTCCACCTCAGCAGTGTGCAAGATGGAGGGAGGCAGAGATATATGACAGGGACAGTATTTACAAATACTGTCCCTGTCATTCAGCATTTGCAACATGGGATTCGCTCATCAAGCGAATCGCATGTTGCAACAAACTTTCTATTGGTTGTTACTAAGTGTCCCGGTATCGGGACACTTAGTAACAAGCAGCCCGCGCTCTCCCATCGCTCCGTGCGGCTGCGATGGGAGAGTTTAACCCATGACGGTGCAGGACCGTCATGGGTCCTTAACGGGTTTGCAACCCATGACGGTCCTGCACCGTCATGGGTCCTTAAGGGGTTAAGGGTGTAGCCTGTATTTACCCTATAATCAACACGGTTTTGCTTAGAGCCATTTGGGACTAGAGAGAGTGTACCTGGATCTCACGTCTGTTTGTTTACCTGTGTAACGATACTACGGAGCTTCACGCGGAGGGCTCTCCCACACTGATGTACAGCTCTGTAGCTAAGTATCTGATTTATTTTAGATCATTGCATGTTCAGTCATTGCATGTTCTATAAACTGTAGTTCTAGTTTTTACTACAGTGTGTCTTTATTCTGAAATTCCAGCCCTCTAATAAAACACTTGGTACCAGAAGATGTACCCGAACATCTACAGCTGCCAGTATAACTATGAT
This sequence comes from Rhinophrynus dorsalis, assembly GCA_037306005.1. Classification (NCBI taxonomy): domain Eukaryota; kingdom Metazoa; phylum Chordata; class Amphibia; order Anura; family Rhinophrynidae; genus Rhinophrynus; species Rhinophrynus dorsalis. The sequence goes on from CM074724.1 coordinate 380,623,123, forward strand.
ATCTCGTATCAAGTGACATGTGATGGAGCATGCGTTATTCAGAGCCCATTGGAGCCTGGCGAAAGTTGCCAATGCATCAGATTGTTGGGTTTGTTCACATGTTCCAGGACCGGTTGCTGGGCGTTATTTTGCTATACCTGCGTCTGTACAGACCCTATGGCAAATGTGATCCACAAAGACAACGGAGATGCCGCTGCCTACTGGGGAGACTGCTAGAGCTCAGATTTATAGTGACCCAATATACAATTCCACCACAGTGTTTATTCCCATATGGGAGCATATTCAGGTTCCTATGTGGTGTTATTGGCCCAATATCACTGTACCACAACAGTGGCCCGACACCACCCGTGCACCACCAACTGAGGTGGGAATTGCTAAGCCATGTGTAAAAGCTTACTTTGGGATATATGCAAACAAAACAGGACTGAACACCGGACTGAGACCACGTTTATGGATTGCTAATGCCACACATAAAGTTACCTATACTAGACAAACTGTTCTTCGTATGACTGCTCAAATTGTAGAGCGAAACCAGAATCGTGAACTTCAAGCTAGCTACCATGACTTGATGTTCCCGGTTTTCACACGGATAATTAATGGTCTAGGGTTCGTTTGGCCCGGAATGGTGTATTGGATTTGTGGCCACCGAGCATACAAATGGTTGCCTGAAGGAGCTGTGGGAGCATGTTATGCAGGTCAAATGCTCCCTGGTATGTTTTTATGAGGACAGAGGACTTGCCCATGGCCCGTATTCCGTCTCACAGTCTGACAAGAAGCCGGCGTCAACAAGGCCAACGTCAGAAGGCCTCTGATTTGATATATGAATCAAGTGGTTACCAGGTATTGGTGGGATTGGAGTTTACGGGTTTCGCCCGTAGGACTTTGACTATATACAAGACCTGGCCCGGTTAATTGATAATATTACTGAACTGTATGATGATGCTTTTCGCTTAATTGCAGAAGATTTGAGAATGATTCATAGACAATTAGCGCAAATGACTTTTGTCTTAGATTATCTTACTGCTAGTCAAGGGGGGATGTGTACTATTGTAGGCCCATCCTGTTGTCATTATGTTAATCAAACGGATGATGTATCCAATGCAATTGAGGCTCACATTCAACAGGTAGAACAGTTAAAGGACCGCTTTACAGCTGAGCACCACACTGAAGTGCCAGGTTGGCTGGATTAGTTGGGTAATCTTAATCCTGCCAACTGGTTCAAGGGTGTGGGGTTGGTTTGCAGGCATCCTTCAGACCCTGTTGCATGTATTTATCATAGTTCTCATTGTGTATATCGTGTGGAAATGTATTTGGTTCCTGCTTTCTCTTTGCTATACTACTTCTGCAGAGGTGCACAACTTACCTATACGACGTGAGGAGACCAAGGGTGGAGTGTAAGGGATGGTTTTTTGGTGATCTCCTCACGGTTAGTTGGGGGTTAATGCTCTGCAGTCATGTAGCTAGCAACAACAGAGAGGCAGACAATGCCAGCTTTAGTTACGTAGTGTTTATGAGAGGCAGGTAGTGCCATCTCCAATTGTGCAACATTCACAATTCACGGCCTTCTTTTCCTCCCTTCCCTGCCTTTCTCTCCATCCTTTCTCTCCTGTCATCGCTTCCTTTCCTCCATTTCTCTTCCTTCTCTTTTGATTGTGTATACTACCTTGGGATATATCTCTAATGTACCTAGTTTTCTATATTATATTTATATATACACACACACACGTATGCTTTTGGCTTGATAGGATAGATTTACTTGAAATGAATGAAGTAAAAAAACAAAAAAACCAAAAGGATGATTTTATCTGTTTTTTTTTTTACTCAATACACTGAAATTCCAAGGATGGCATACACAGCTACACCATAAATTAGGCTGGAAAAAAGACACAAGTCTATCAAGTTCAACCTTTGCTACAGTAACCAATAAAACAAGAATTATATAACCCTTCACGACTCCTATGGTCAAAGAAAAGTCATCTGGACAGAGAGTAGTTAATCAGGAACTGGTGCACAACAATTTTTTTTTTTTTTAGCTTTATTTTTATTTTGTATGTTAAATAAGTCAATTATGTCAGTAGCATACACAAAAGAAATAGAACTTATAACAAGAACATGTCAGTAATTTCTCATGTCATATTACATACAGAAATACTTATGGTTTGCAGATAATTGGAAGACCATCTCAAAGTAAGATTATTAAAGGATGGGGAAAATGGGGGTGGGGTAGTATAGAAGAAAGAAGGGAGGGTGTTTAGACACTGACAAATGGAGGAAAAGCCAAAGAGAAGGGATGTGAGAGGGTGTAGCGATTAATGAATCAAATAAAATATAAAAGCCTGCATTTTCGTTTTAATGTGTTCACATTCAATGAGTGTGCATAAGAAGCATGCCCGTGAGCAAACCACCCCACCCCCACAAAAAAAACAACAATAAAGAAACAAGTACTGATCTCCGAGTGTAAGGAAGCAGCTTGTTAGAAGTACAATATAGGGGTTAAGAGGGGATCGAGACGAGAGTGTGCATTGCAGTACCATCAGCAGCAGCATTAGACCAATGGATGGACACACATAGTATCATGGTATATGGGCTGGGAAAGTCTGTCATACTGCGATATGATTGATGATTAAGTGAGAGGGAGAATCACTGAAAATTTAGAGCCAAGTATCCAATATTGGGCAAACTGACCTTTGAGAAAGCCATCTGCTCCACCAGGTGCGGGGAGAGCTGTGAGAACTGAGTGTTGAGGATATTGCCTGTCGCTGAGAAAACTTGATTTGGATGCTGGTGGGTGGGCATGAAAGCAGATCCTGGGTCACCAAGGAGAGGGCTGGTCCAGATGACAGCTTTATGGTTCCAGTAGCTCAGTGGATCAGCAGTAGAAGTTGGCTGAGGTATGTTTCCACGATTTCAGAGGTGCTATTCTCATTTTGAGGAACTTCAAGTGCCTCGGTATAAAAAGCTACTGCTCTGGTCGATCCAGTAGTGGCACTGCTATGGTGTACGAGGAGTTAGACAGCCGGGTGGCACTACTGCAGAGAGTGTTACAGCTTACCTTGACTTCAGCATCATCTGCAGGCGCGAGGCTTCAAGCATGCTGCAGGCCTCTGTTTTATCTGTTTGCTTCCTGTAGTCTCCTCCTACCAACTTCCTCCCTCTGAGCTGCTTCTCCTACTTCCTGTGGAGAGGTTTAAAGGGCAGACTGAGGCCTGATTCAGTTGCCCTTGCGTTCTTGTTCATAGCAGTTCTGTTACCTTGGGCTCCGTGTATGACCTGGCTAGTCTTCCATCCATTCTAGTGCTGACCTATGGCTCTGTCTGACTATTCTTTTGCCTAACCCCTAATAGTGGACATCCAATCTGTTGCAGACTTGTGGCTCTGGCTGACTACCTGAACTGTGTATGACCCAGCTTGTCTGACTACCTCCTCTGGTGCTGACTAGCGGCTCTGTCTGACTATTCTTTTGTCTTTCCCCCTAGTGATCAGACACCCAATATAGTGCGGGTCTGGGGCTCTGGTAGACTTGCATAAGCTGACTGCAGGAGTGAGTCAGTTTCCACCTTACGTCTACTGACTGCAGGCGTGAGTCAATATTCGCTCCTACTGACTGCAGGGGTAAGTCAGTATTCACCCTTACTGGCTCCAGGTGTGAGTCAGTGATATTTCCTTCTGACTGCTGTTTGAGTCAGACCTCATTCCTCATCGGATCAAGATTCTGGGTTCCTGTTCCAGTTCCTGGTTCCATCTGAGACTTCCAGTGGCTAAGGCCTAGTCTCTAGCACAGTGGTTTAGCATTGCAACCTATTATTTCTGGTAGCAGGCTTGCTGGCTATTGCCCTATACTTATTCCTACTATATATCCTCTTTATGTCAATTGTTAATAAACCGCATTAACTAAACCGTACTGACTCTTGAACTTCTCTGGGAAACTGTGACAGGGAGTTTCCATGTCCAACTCGTGCTTCTTTCCCTCCCAGAGTATGTCTTTTTATGCTGCATTTCACACACCCTTTGGACAAGCATGTCCCTCAAAGTTCCCAGGTTGTTTTTTTTTTTTAGCCATCTTTCCCTTTACCCTTGGGTCACAGAGGGTGGTCAGCATGTACTTCAGGGTTTCCATGATGGCACTCATACAACATCGGTCTCCTGATCAGTGACCAACTTCTGGATATAACCTAATGCCAAGGAAACAATCGCTGTTTTCCAGGCAGCCTTTCATTTACTGGCTCAGGTGGGTGAATAAGGGTGATGACCTGGCCCAAGCTGGCAGAAGCTTGGCTTAAAATTTCAGAGATGTCACTTAATGGTTTGAGGACCATCACCGCCTGCTCCATTAAATCCCATTCCTCTCTGCCCAGTAGGCAGGACACCCCAATGTTCTACTCAGAGAACATGAAGAGTTCTCTGCTGCTCCAGGATCTTCTCCATAATCTTACCCCGGGGACCGCCATTATGGAGAGCATCTTGAAGGAGATGGTGGTAGGGCAGACCTGCCTTCTCCTGCTCCACTCTCAGCTGCTGGACCAACTTCACACTGTGGTGGAAGTGCCCAGAAATCTTATGACGGCAATCAATGATGTTTGATAGCCTGCAATGCACTTCAACTGGAAGCATTGCCCTTACCATGAAATGCAATATAAGGGCCACGCAGTGCAAACCCATTGAATGCCCCATCGATCACCAGTAATTCCACTTAAACCAGTGGGCCCTCCTGCAATCCAACCAACTGTGCCAGCATCATCCTAACCGTGAGTCCAAGTCCAAAGTCCTTGGAATTCAGGACTGGTCAATGTATAAAAACACATTCACAGGCTGATGCAACAATCAAATCACAGCCATAATCAAGGATACTGCTCCTCTAGTTCCTGTCAGTATTGACTATTCTGTGTATCAATTGCTTATTCTCTACCCTCCTACACACAATCCCTTCCCACTTTCCCTGCTGAAAGCATGTGAAATGAATAAATTGAATTGCCCAAAATCACAGAACATACCATTTGTTGTTCTGATACTTCGTGCACCATTCCAAAATTACATATGGGGGATGCAATTGTTAATTGCCCTAAAGTTGGTGCAGAAGTTTATTTCCAGAGCCAAGCTATGAGGCATCTGGAACTAATCAGGATGCAGGTAAGTGGAACCAAGAGTTTAAGCTGGTTAAGGATGGGAGTGCCAAGTATGAGCACTGTGGGGTTCATTGGCAGAGCAAGGATAGTCAATTTTTGCTAAAGTGGACCACTTTCTCCCAGAAGGCTTGAATGACTGGACAAGGCCACTAGATATGGACCAGGTTGCCCCTCCACCAGAGGAAATGGAAAAAGATGTATGCAGTCTGGATGGTTTATAGTACAGCAAAAGCAGAATGTTGTAAATATTTTCTGTAGTGCTGGTATAAACGGAGGAAAGGAGGCTGTGGACCAAATGCCAGCCCATGTTTGGTCAGTTATCTCCACATCCAGGTCACTCTTTGAGACCAATATGTTTTTGTGCTTAAGGGAATCTGAATGATCCCGGAGAAGAATTTGGATCATAGAGATCAGGCCTCTGATTTTGGCAGGAAGTGCCCAATTTCTCAAAAGACGACAGAGAATGAAAATACGGGTTCAAGTAGAAAGTGCCGAATTCTGAGATGAGAGAAAATTTGAGGCGGGGAGGTTAATTCTCTGCCTAAGAGTATCAAAGTCTGGTAAGGCGATGTTTAACAGCAGATCACAGATAACATCTGCCTCTTTACAAAAGTGAAATTAACCCATGGGGAAATCTGGGGGAAAGTGGGGGATAGACAAGAGGTGCAAGTCTTGATAAGGGCAAATTAGAGAGTTTTTTAATCAAAAACTTCTAGTTGAAAGTCTAGGGGAGGGAGAGGAAGTGCTGACCTGAATTTCGTTTCTAATCATAGCAAGTTGTGGAGAGGAAAGGGATGAACCCAAGCTAAATAATTTAGTATGTTTGGTACCAACACACTCCTTTATGCTTAGGAGTAGAAGGTTAATCTTGGACTACATCCATTCCAGATGAATATGAAAATACACGGTTAAATGCCATTTAATCCAGAGATAGGGACATTAATACAATGTTTCTGAAAGTAATAAAGCAGCTTAGGGAGTATGTTCATTTTTACAGAGAGTATATAAGGACAAACCAGGAAGTGTTAATGTCATTCCATTGTAGAATGGAGCAGAGTGTATATATATATATATATATATATATATATATATATATATATATATATATCAATCAGACTTTCCAACCCAGGTACTCCAGTCAATGTGCACTGACACAGCCAACTAGCAGTGAACAGGAAGACATGGTAGTTATGATAATATACTCGAGGCACACCAGAAAAAATAAACAAAACATTTGTTAACACATCACAAAGACCATATAGCCATCAGTTCAAGGGTAGGGGCAGGTCTCAATTACCATCATCTGTATTAGCCTATTTATTATAGTAAACCACGAGCGACCCCCATAATCTCTGACTTTTAATATACATATGCGAATTATCTTTGGCATTAGTCACCCCAAGGGGGAATCCAGCATTGGACCCCTTGCTCACAGTGCCTAGAGAGATCTACTGCACCTCACTGACGAGGCCCAATAAGGCCAAAATGTAAGTCTGTGGTTGGCTGCTTCTCTCGTGTAGAGGGCAATTGCCTGTCTGGACTGCTGTAATGCAGGACCAGTATGATATGCTTTAGGATATTTCCTCTCTGTGAAAGGAACTAGTGGGCTAAAAGAGACTGCAGCCTGGATAGGACACCATTCCTATAGAGCCTGCAAATTTCATAGTTGAGCATCTCCGACTCCCAATTTACATAATCTCTGATGGAAGCAGCATGTTGGATATGTCTTCTGTGACATTTTTATAAATATTTTATTGTTCCAGTGTGCTTAGATTACATAATCAGGACTGCCACATATCCCTGTCTACTGCTAGTTGATGATATGGAAAGATAAAGAATAATGGCCTTAGTGTATAAAAACAAAAACAACTTCAGACAATCTCCAACAGAAGAAGACTGATGTACTGCACTTGGTATCGATCTAGTCCTGGAACCCTGGACTGGCCTTTTGAATAGACCTTACAAATCTCTGGACTTACCTAGCAGATCTCATAAGCTCATTTACAGGAAATGTGCTGCAGTGCAATATCATATCGCCCATCACTGGAAGTCGATACCACCGGGTTTGTCTCAATTGGACAACAGAATTTGGCAGCTTCTTAAAATGGAGAAAATTATGGCGTACGTTCGCAATTCCTCTGCTCTTTATCTCAGTATTTGGGCTCCTTGGGTGGACAATGTCCTACCACCTGACTTTGATCAGGACTTGTTGCTTCTTTGACACCTCTTGGGATAACTACTTAATTTATCCTGTCCAGTGGGTGGGTTTGGGTCCCCATGCCGGGCCTTGCTTGAGGAGATGGATGACCCCTACCACCCCTCCCCCAACTGCTGCCTTTTTCTCTCTTCCTCCTCCGCTATTATGGGTTATCTATGATGTTCTGTATGCAGAATTGGGATTCACGAGAAATGTTGTGAGATTGCTGGGGTGTTGATTTACTCTCATAGGCGATTTAGCACCCTCTTTGTATTTTGTTTCTCATTAATGTGACATTCTATTTTGTGCTTGTTGGTCTTCCTTCTGAAATTCTAATATAATTTTGATTTAAAAAAAAAAAAAAAAAAAAGCACTAAGAAAACGTGTATCAAATCTGCAAACAAACTGAACCATAGGCAGAAAATAATTCCCAAACTTGCAAATAATTTAAATCAAGACTTTAACCCTCTTGCTAGAGAGGTCTCCAACGCATTGCAAAGCATTCAATGGGTTAAAAGCCTCGGTTAAAAAGTTGGAATGTATTTTTCCCCTATGGCGCAACTGGTTTGCCCCCAAACTGCACCACTTTTCTTAGTCCAGCAGCCAAAGACTATGGGCCTTATACACAACTGCAGTTCTGGAGCAAACCAACTGCACTAATATGAAATAAAAATGCACAGAATTCCCACTGACTTAACTGAGGCTTTTACTCTCTTGAGTGCTAGAGAGGTCTCCAATGCATTGCGAGACCTCTAGCATTTAAGGGGTTAAAAGCCCCAGTTATCTCAGTGGACATTTTTATCTGTCCCCTGCAGTGCAGCTGGTATGCCTCAGAACTGCTGCTCTTCTCTCGTGTATGAGTCCATGTGACTGCGAAACAGCATTCAGCACAGATGGTAATGCACAAGGTCTTATCCAAGAAAGAGCAGGAAGGCAGCCGCATGTAGAGGTCAACTCCAACATATAGGGGGAGCCGGCGCGAAAGCCATTGTCCTCAGTAGCCGTGTGTGTGGTCAGCAGGAGTTGAGGATACAGCAGGCGTTGACACGTGGTAACCTGCTGGTAAGGAGACAGCTGTCAAACGCATGTGGTCACAGTTGTCATAATGTGTTAAACACCAAAACCTGACCCAGATGTATCAGTAGTCATTCACACACAAACACAGTTATAAAATAGCTCCCAGACTTAACCCTTTGAGTGCCAGAGGGTTAAACAATGCATTGCAAAGCAAAGGAGAACTAACATCCTATATTAACCCCAGGTTAACAAACTATGGACAGAAAATCTAATGGCCCCAAATAATTTTGCCCTTATGTCTTTCTTAAGCGATAACATCTTCAATAATTCCTGGATATCATATCCATGGAGGCGGACATGTCAGTTGCTGGCAGTTTTTCAAACCGAGGCAAGCTGAGGGCATGAGCTACCTTAACTCTAAGGATCTTAGGGGTGTGGAACTTATGTGTAGAAAGGATTGTGTGACAGTAGGGATGGGAGTGTGAGAGGGGCAGTGGGCAGGAGGTATTACAGGACACGGGGATAGATAAGGGGAGCAGGACAGGAACGTGTACCAGACAAGGAATGGAATGGAGGGAGCAGGAGACTCGGTGGGATGGAGACCATTCTACCATCTAAGAGATTAAGGGGGCTCACTAATTAATACTTTGTCTAGCAATGCAATGGAGACCTTTCTAACTTTCCAGGGGTTAAAAATCCCATATAGAATCATTGAGAATTTGGGGATTTTGTATCTGTCCCTTAAAATGCAGCTGGTTTACCCCAGAGCTGTTAAACTTTGCTTTTATAAACAAGGTCATATGCAAACACATAGTGGAGTAATTCTGGAATAAACCAATATGGCGGGGGAGGACACACAAACATTTACATTGATTCATATGGGGCTTTTAACTCTCTTGTAGTGTGTTAGAGGGACTGTTAGCTTTCAAGGGGTTAAAACGATAAAATAAATAAAAAAAATAAATAAATCAAGGAGAATTTGAATACATTTGTAGTTGTCCCATACAATGCAGTTGGTTTAGACAGAACTGTTCCACTTTGCTTTTCTGCAAAAGGACCAATGGCCCCTATTTCTACAATCAAACTGAAGTTAATCTGGAATAAATCAGCTGTAACATAGGGGAAAAGATTTAAAAAAAAATTCTGAATTTAATGTGCACTTGAATACAGCTTTTTAACCCCTTGAATACTAGAGAGATCTCCAGTGCACTTTAGATCTCTGTAGCATTCACAGGGTTAAAAGCCCAATTTACTTTAAAGGGTTAGTAATGCCTGAAAAAAAGTTTACTCTATGTGGTAGATTTTACAAAAATAAAGTATTTGGAGACGGTCTTATCTCTCAAACCTTTTATGGTTTGAGAGATATCCTCCACTAAAGCTCCCCCCCTCCTGTCAACTGTAAAGTTGACAGAAGGAGATCAGTGTTGGACGACTTGAGGAGGCTCTTCAGCAGAGCTGCAATAGCGATATTAGAAAATAATTACTTAATTGGAACGGTCTACAAAGTGTGCTTGCAAACCAGGCCTACTTTGTAGACTGTTCTAATGAAGTAATAATTTTCCAATAACGAGATTCCGGCTCTGCTGCAGAGTCACCGGTTGGTCCCAGGACCAGGATCTCCTACTGTCAGCAGAGCGCTGATGTCAGGAGAAATGGAGGGAGGGGGGAAACTTTCAATGCCATAAAGGTTTGAGAGATAGGACTGTCTCCAAATACTTTTTTTTGTAAAATCTACCATATGAAATAAAACTTTATTTTTTGGGCATTACTAACCCTTTAACAAGTATTTTTTATTTTTTCCCTATGGTGCAGTTAGTTCAATCCAGAAAAACTCCAGTTTGCTTTTATAAATATGAGCCAATGGCCTATATTTATATATATATAAAAAACTGTAGTTAATCTGGAATAAACAAACTCTACCATAGAGGGAAACGAAAAAAAAAAAATTCCTGTTAGATTAAATTGGGATTTTAACCCCTTGAACACTAGAGAGGTCTCCAAAGCATTGCTCCACAATGCATTGGACACCTTGCTAACATTCAAGGGTTTAAAAAGCACTAGTCAAGTGCATGAGAGGTTAGACATTTTTATTTGTCCCCTATGGTGCAGTTGGTTTACTCCAGAATAACTCCAGTTTTTATAAATATGGGCCTACGTGCCTTAGAGAGGGTAAAGTCTGAACACTGGGAAGCAAGCAGATAGGACAGTGGTTTCTAACAATTTTAATTTGCAACACATCCTTCTACAAGTCGTGACGTAGTTGAAAACCCCAACTTTCTGGGATATGTGCGCATCAATTAAAAAATAAATAAATAAATAAAAAAATTATATAATATAGTATAAAACTTAATAAGCACATTAAGCTTGGTGCCAAGACACGTGTATTGGAACCACTGATGTAGGAGAATGTGATGTAGCTGCTGCCACATGGTTAAAAACAAGGGATCCAAATACATCTCTTATGTTATATATGGTACGAGTCTAGTGCACTGACCTCTCTCTGGTATTTGGAGAGCATACACCCTTGTGTACCCAGAAGGGTTCTCAAGGGTGTATGTTATCCAATTATCGGAGAGAGGCCAGTACTAGACTTGAACCATATGCAATTTTGCTTTGTTAAGCAGTGGTTAGATCCCGAGTCTAAAAGATGCAAGACCCTATGATTTTGGTTTCTTGTATCGGACAATTTGTGACACAGTTTGCAACCAAGTTATCTTTATAATTACTGTGTTGTGTGCTGTATCTTCCTGAAACATGATCTCTCATAGGTTGAGAGTTTCCATTGTGCTTCCACTTGGGATTATTACATCTCTTATTGTCCTTGTGTGGCAATATTTACCCCAGGTTTGACTATGGCTCCTGTATTGATCTGTCTGATTAATGAGGAAAGACTCATTAGCATCAACACATTGTAACAGAGCTTAAGTGTGGTAGCGAAGAAGAGACCTAAGCTGTCTTGAAAGCTTGCATCCTACAGCCAGTTAGCCGATAAAGGTATCATTTTTACTCTACCAGTCTCCTAGCATCAACACAATCACTCTCAAGGCAAGACAGAGCTCATACAGTCACAACCCACAAGTAGAAAGGAAAGACAAAGACACACAAGACAGGACCTACCAGCAGACTTCACTCATAAATATATACATGGACTGTTGTAGTAACCCAGAGGTGTTGAGAAAGGCAGCTGAGGACCAGGCACATATGGAAATGCTATTTGGCTACATATATCATCCTTCATACAACTGTGATCTTTTTCAGGACGCTCATGGAGGAGATGGAAGCCAGCATGATAGCTTTTTACTCATTAAACACATCACCATCTGTAAATGAAGGAAGAACATGTTTAATGACTTCTACTGCTTCAAAGTTATACTCAACACAACTGATGTGTCTGTACCAATGGTTTTGCCAATAAGACTTTATCACACCCACCTGCAGGAGAACATTCAAGTACTCGGTCAAGAGGCTGAAGAATAGGCAGAAAAGTGCATCTGTGCTCTTGTAAAGAGAGAAAATTGTTATTTTCATGTTTATTTTTGGTGTTTGATCAGTTCAAATCAGAAATTAATGTAAATGATTGTCCAGAAAATTGTTAAGGAGTAACAGGGCACTAGCTATATAAAGCTACCTTTAACCAATTTCAATGTGATCGATGCATCATACAGCTGATGCCTGTCAATTGTGTAAAAAACTGAAATAAATATATAAAATTGCAAATAAATTATCATAGAAAGAGTATCCTTGTGTTAAAGGGATAGTAATGTCATTTATTAAGTACTAGTTGAACAGCCCGTTACACGGGCCACAGTGCCTCTGGCAGCCGGTCGCGGGTCTCCCGCGCCTCGGCTGATACAGAGCCTCTGGCAGCCGGTCGCGGGGCAGTCACACGCAGTGGAGACTGCCCGCGCCTCGGCTGATACAGAGCTGGACGCTCCTTCGGAGCGTCCAGCTCTGTATCAGCCGCGGCGCGGGCAGTCTGTACTGCGTATGACTGCCACACGCGCAGCAGTGTCTACTGCGCATGTCGGGCGTTACACACAACTTGGCGAATTATTATATAGGATTTGGTATATTGTAGATATATAAAAAAAAAAAAAGAGCTTGATTTAGGTTAGTCCGATCTCTCAAACCGTTATGGTTTGAGAGATGTTCGATGTTAAACTTACCCCCTTCCTCATACGTCAACCGTATAGCTCTGTATAGCTGACAGCATGAGATCCTGGTCCCAGGACCATACGGAGGCTCTTCAGCAGAGCTGAAAGAGCAATATCTAAAAATAAATACTTCATTGGAACGGTCTACAAAGTATGCAAACCAGGCACACTTTGTAGACCGTTCCAGTTAAGTATTTATTTTTAGATATTGCTATTTTGGCTCTGCTGAAGAGCCTCTGTCTGGTCTCGCAACCAGAGTCTCCTGCTGACAGCTTTACAGGTCATGACAGGGAAAAGGGAGGAGACGTTTAACATTGTATATGTCTCAAACCATAATGGTTTGAGAGATAGGACTAACCTAAATTAAACTTTTTTTTTTTTTTAATATCTACAATATACCAGTTACTTAACAAATGACGTTACTATCCCTTTAAAGGGATAGTAATGTCAGAAAAAAAGTATTCACTATACGGTAGATACAATTAAAAGTGTGTACTTGAACTTATTCGTATCTCTCACACCGTTATGGTTTGAGAGATACAGGAAAATAAAGTTCTCCGCTCCCTCCCCTTTCTGCTTGACGAGCTGTAAAGCTGTCAGAAGCAGATTCTGGTCACTTGAACAGATGCGGCTCTTCAGCAGCTCCGATATAACGATATCTAAAGATAAATAATTCACTGGAATAGTCTACAACGTGTGCCTGGTTTGCAAGCACACGTTGTAGACCACTCAATGTATTTATCTTTAGATATCGTTATATCGGAGCTGCTGAAGAGCCACATCTGGTCAAGTGACCAGAATCTGCTTCTGACAGCTTTACAGCTCGTCAAGCAGAAAGGGGAGGGAGCGGAGAACTTTATTTTCCTATATCTCTCAAACCATAACGGTCTGAGAGATACGAATATGTGCAAGTACTCTCTTTTAATTGTATCTACCATATAGTTAATACTTTTTTTATGACATTACTATCCCTTTAAGTGTCCTCTGGCAATGCTATATCAGATGAATCAATAGATCCTTCCAAATCTGCTGGAAATAGGGAGTAGCTAACTCCAAAACACATAGGATCCACCGATATCCCAAGCAATGTGTATGGCAGAACAAGAGACATTGAAGGTAGATGCCAAGGTGCACTTGTTTTACCACAAATTTGTAAGATTTGAAACATCACTACCAGATGACACAATGCAAGGATTCCAGAGTCAGAGGGTATACCCAAATGCTTTGGAGGTCTGTTTTATGGCTATCCTTTCAGCTTCCTAATGGTATGGCTTTGATCAAAACCACACAGACCATATCTGAGATACCAGGGAGGCTGCTAGACTCTATACATGATAGTGAACTAGATCTTAAAATTGATTGTTTCATCAAGTATAACAAACTACTACACTGTGGTATTTATCCACACACAAGAGGTGGTGCAATTCTACAGCAAACCATCTGCACCACAACAATTCTTCAACCATTAATTGATCTAAATGGTGATTTTAACCCTGTGAATGCTAGAGGCCATCAACACATTGTGGCACAAAAGTACTGGAGACTTCTAGCACCCAAGAGGCTACAAACACCACTTAGATCAATGGGATATTTAATCCTACGGAACTGCACCCTATATATTTTATTTTGCACTGGTTCTTTTATATCAGGAGCACTGAACAAATGATAAATAATCAAAACATATTCCATGTTACAGAAGGCAAACAAAGATGTATATCTTTTTAAAATATAAACTCCTAAGCAAGGTACTGTGTTCTGTCTTCAGTTTGTTAATTTAACCTGTGTTTTCTTACATGTGAAGAGCTCACGAATCAGATTGCTCCGGGCCTGTAATCCTGCTGTTGTGTGGTCGTGAGCCTCTTCTACGTCCTGTTCTTCAGACGCCTGCAACGGTAGATCAATATCCTCCAGAAAGTCTGCCTCTAGTGCAATGTTGTGCAGACAACAACAGGCAAGAAATATTTCACAGACTTTTTGTGGTGTGTACTGTAGGGCTCCCACAGAATGATCCAGACAGCGAAAACGAGATTTAAGCAGCCCAATGGTGTTATCGATCACCGACCGTGTATTCCTATGGGCCTCATTATACCGGAGGTCAGCAGGGCTTGGGTGATCCACCACTGGAGTGAACAACCAGTTCCGGCAGCCATATCCTGTATCACCTGTCATTGATCATAGGAAACGTGTTTGGGACATGTAGTAGTTTTTCTTAGTTTACACAAAAGCCATCCTATAATATAAAAGGCCAGATGTCCGATGCAATCATGCACCGTAGAGACTGCCCGAACACACAGAATTCTGGGAGCATTCTGTACGTTTGGACAGTATCTGCAGTGCATGAATGAATCGCGTGCACCCAGTGAGGCGGCGGCATTAAGGACTGGCCTCTTAACACTTCGAGTGCCAGAGGGGTACGCAACACATTGCAAAGCAATGCGTTGTGCACCCCTCTGGCACTCGAAGGGTTAACATCACCCAGCCCTTGTACACAGGCTTTTACACTAGTATGTTATAATTTCCCAATCTCCATAGTGTAAGTGACAAACATTAAAAGAGCAGTAAATAAAATGGTGCTTTTCGATGTGTTGCTCTGCACAGCCCTCTGGAACTCAAAGGGTTAAGTCAACGTGGGTTTTTACTTGTACACTATGGTGATGTTGTGCCCCAGAATTACCCCCCTTCCTTTTTTGTACATTATGCCAAAAATGCCTGTATAAAGAATACATCTTTTCCCCATTTTCTGGCACTAATGCTGTCATATTTTTGAAGGTGGCTGTGACGGAATGGTTGTCACCCAGAGAAAGAAATTTGTCTGTTTTCAGTGATTGCCATTGTCTTAACATGTTCCCATTCTTGAAACCTTAATGTCCCCTGTGTGTGCATGCATTAGAGAGGGTTGTCCAGTTACCAGCAGTGAATGGGTTAGTTAGTGTGTAGGATGGACAGAGGAATGGTGCCATTCAGTCTAGCTAAACCCAGAGATTGTGTTATGAGATAGCCAGTGTTTGTCAGATATAGAGGGGGGGATAGAGGAATGTGTGCATCTCCCCCCCTCACATCAGGCCAAGCTGAACAGACCTGGTAGATGGTACCTATGACAACACATCCTGTAGGGGGTGGGTAGAGAAAACCTGGAGAGAAAAGGGAGTGAGAGAGAGAGTTGCAGAATGTTGGAGCAGGAGAGAGCCTCTCCCCAGCATGGAGGGGGGTAGCCTGGAGCCAGTCTGGAGTTGGACTGGTCCAGGTGCTTTCTACAGGCATACTGGAGAAACTGGGACTGGTGAGTGCCCTCACCGGAAGAGTTAGAGTGAGCGGGCACTGTAGGGCCAGGTCCCCTTTTCAGTTGTGGGCTGTAAGTCAAGGCGGCTTCAGACACAGAGAGAGTACTCTGATGTTCCTACCACAAGGATCTTAGGATGTCTTCCCCATCTCCTCTGCCAGGACTAAAAGATACAAGGAACCTTCATGTGCTCCAGCAGCATGTGGAGTGGGCAGGATGCCTACTCTTGCCTCTAGTGGGACTATGAATAAGCTCCAGCATTAAGCTAAAATGGACTGTGAGTATTATTTGTAACTCCTGGCAAGTTATGCAACCAAGAAGAGAACAGCAGAAGTGTTTAGTCTTTATGTTTTACCCGTTTGTTTGCCTGTAATTGTCCTATGTTTTGTTCCGTGACCTCTGTAATAAATGCAATTTATTATCTTTTTGTCTGGCTGGATAAATCTCTTAACCCTCGGTCTACCAATAAGTAACCCCTGTACCCCCCGTCACAGTGGCGTTACTCTTTTGAACATTCCAGTCTAAGAAAAGAGTGATGCTGATTTTACTTAACCCTTGAGGTCTTGCAGGGTATGCAATATATTGCTTTGCAAAAAAAGGGTTACATTTGGAGCAGAATTTCCAGACAGACAGTTTTTGAACACAGGTCCCAGAGAGTCTAAGGGTTTCGCTGTATGTAACCCACAACCACATACTTCAGGTTCCAGTTCCACCCCTCCCCAAACAGCTGATTGGAGCCATTTTGGGCTGCATAGCACAAGCCAGTGCTTTTTACCAAGTCAGCTCCCATAAGACGAAACTTTACAAAATGTGAAATACCTAGTATTAATAATAATGACTAGTATTTATATAGCACCTTTCTCCCAGTGGGACGCAAAGAGCTTTTAGCACAAACGCTCAGAATTAACCGAATTGGCAGCTGAATAATAGATGTTATTATTACCCAATCAATGGTACTCATTTTATCGACCTCAGAAGGATGAACGGCTGAGTTGACCCTGCTGGGAATCGAATCTGCAACCTTGAGCTATCTCACTGAGCTATCTCATCTAGTGCCACAAGAGAGAGGGCATTGAGGCATTGCACAACCCTATGGCACTCAAAGGGTTAAAGTTTTTTTTTTTTGTTTTTTTTGTTGTTTTTTTTTTGGGGGGGGGGGGGGTTGCAGGTACTTAACCCTTTGAGTGCCAGAGAGGTATCAAACACATTGTGTTGCAATGTGTTGGATACCTCTGTGGCACTCAAAGGGTTTAAAAACACCTCTGCTGATGTTGACATATCCTTCATAACAGGCCTATTGTGCATAGCTCTGAGGACAGGCTTGGGAACAACTGTGTTGGAGAGTGTCATTCTAATTAATGGACACTTCATAATCACAGTATGAAAATGTACACCTGCTCAGGTTCGCAGGTGCAAGGATCAGAATAGATAAATAGGCCAGGATGGGAAATGTGACAGCATGGGAGGAAGCTACTTATTATATCACTGTTAGGGCCATACGAAAAATAATGCTTTTACTATTACACTGGTAAACAACCTTCTGGTAAATTACATTTTTTTTGGTTAATTAATGTGTTGTTGAACCACTTAAACCCTCAAGCATATTTGTTTCACTCTTTAAAGGACCAGAGGCATGTGCAACACATATTAAAGCAATTTTGAAACAACTTTAGTGTGTTTGAAAGTGCTTTCTAAGTCTCCCATATGTTATATTAGCCATTTTGCATTCAGAAAACGAATTGGAGTTATGTCAGTGTATACACAGTGCTAATTAAGGCATGACATGCAGGCACCTCCTGTCTTCATCTTACATTATCTCTCAAACTCACTGACATTTAAGTTTGTTAGTGCTAGGGGAGGTGGGTAATGCATTGCTGAGCAGTGTCAGTGAGTGGAGGAGGTAATGTAGTGATAAGACAGGACGTCAGTGCTAGGGCAGTTGGGCAATGCATTACTGAGCAGTGTCAGTGAGTGGAAGAGGTAATGTAGTGATAAAACGAAGTCATTGCTAGGGGAGATGGGCAATGCATTTCCTGAGCAGTGTCAGTGAGTGGGCAAATAATGTAGGGATAAGACAGGAAGTCAGTGCTAGGGGAGATGGGCAATGCATTAATGAGCAATGTCAGCAAGTGGGGAGATAATGTAGGCATAAGACAGGAAGTCAGTGCTAGGGGAGGTGGGTAATGCATTGCTGAGCGGTGTCAGTGAGTGAGGGAGGTAATGTAGAGATAAGACAGGAAGTCAGTGCTAAGGGAGTTGGGCAATGCATTACTGAGCAGTGTCAATGAATAGGGGAGGTAATGTAGGGATAAGACAGGAAGGCAGTGCTAGGGGAGGTGGGCAATGCATTAATGAGCAATGTCAGCAAGTGGGGAGATAATGTAGGCATAAGACAGGAAGTCAGTGCTAGGGGAGGTGGGTAATGCATTGCTGAGCGGTGTCAGTGAGTGAGGGAGGTAATGTAGAGATAAGACAGGAAGTCAGTGCTAAGGGAGTTGGGCAATGCATTACTGAGCAGTGTCAATGAATAGGGGAGGTAATGTAGGGATAAGACAGGAAGGCAGTGCTAGGGGAGGTGGGTAGTGCATTGCTGAGCAGTGTCAGCAAGTGGGGAGGTAATGTAGGGATAAGACAGGAAGGCAGTGCTAGGGGAGATGGGCAATTAATTACTGAGCAGTGTCAGTGAGTGTGGAGAGGTAGAGTATAGACCGCGTACAGCATTGTAATAACGCTCTGCATGGCTGCAAACTATGATTAATGAACTAAGCTTAATTTAACTAGAAACATTACTATCAATTTACGTATTTTTTTGATTTATAGGGACCCTTTAAAATAATGGAAATGGGCAGAGTTTTAATTTCAACCCTGATGCATTTGGTTTGATCCAGAATTGTGAATCTTTACCTTAAAGCGGAACTACCATCCTTAAAAAATGTTGTAACAAATAATCCCCCATCTGGCGACTAGCTGCTCAGTAGTGCTAGTCTCCAGAATTCTTACCCGTTCATGAGAATGAGCCTCTACTCCAGGACTACCAGGCAGGGCGGAGCACAGACATCTTTCCCTAGTGATGTCCGCACGCCTGCTCTGTCAGTACCAGCCAGCTCTAGGAGGCGTTGCTAGGAGCTGCTCGGCTCCAAAAGGGACTGACAGCGCAGACATCCCTAGGGAAAGATGTCCGCTCTCCGTCCTGCCTGTCAGTCTCGGAGTAGAGGCTCATTCTCATGAACGGGTAAGAATTCTGGAGACTTGTGCTATTGAGCAGCTAGTCGCCAGATGGGGGATTATTTGATACAACATGTTTTTAGGGATGATAGTTCCGCTTTAATGACAAAGGCCCAAAGAAACGATTGTAGTTTCAGCAACAAAGAGTTTTAACTCCCTGAATGCTGCAAGCTCAGTCTGTTCAAATAAGGCTTATAAGACTTTAAGTATATCAGGTGTAAATCTGTAACTACCCACATGCTGCCAACATAAACAAGCGTACACAATTTATACACTGTATAAACATGGACACAATTGAGGAACATTACCCCAGTGATGGGCATCAGGTGGCCATGGGAGGCTTCTCCTGCTGCAGAACTGACAAACACACTTTCTTCAGAGTCAGTGCATACCTCCCTTTACACCAAGGGTGCCAACCCTTTGAGTGCCAGGTGGGTACGCAATGCATTGTGAAGCACGCTTTTGAAATATCCATGATTTTGCATTGTGTTAATTATTAGCTATCATTTTTGACTCCAACACTTGTGCAAAATCAGATCTCCCCAGATTATCACTGTATCTGTCCCTTTAGAAGACATCTCTAGCATCCAAATGTTTAACTAGAAAGTGTGCGGCCATTTGATGGCTTGACAGCCACATATACAGGCCTTGGGGGTACAAGTTTACAGATAGGGTTATAGATGTTTGGAACAGTCTCCAATCTGCATTATTAGGGGCTAATACAGCAAAGGAATTAAAAAAAAATCTGACAGTCTATTCTGAGAACTACACAAGACCGTGCAAATTGAGAAGACTGGATAGGCCAATTCATACTTTTCTGCCATCAAACTATGTTTCTGTGTTAATTAGATCACAGACTTACCCAGTAGCCATCCATGAGGGAATTCTCCTGCCTCAAACTTGCGGAATATTGCTGAGTGATGCAGGACATGGGAATCAGGACTGCTTCCGGGGAATGCTGCATAGACACTTTGTATGCGCATGCTGGAGTCACAGATGACTTGAACATTTATAGAATGGAAACGCTTGCGATTCCTATATAGTGCCTCATTGTCGGGGGGTGCCCTGAGAGCCACATGGGTGCAATCAATGACGCCTAGAACATGTGGGATGCCACCCCGTCTATAAAAGCCCCTCTTGACCTTATTCCAGCCCTCTGGGGTGCTAGGGAATGATATAAACTTTTTGCAGTGTTTCTTTATGGCATTAAGAAAATGTCCCAGAACCTTAGAGAAGGTGGGCTGGGCCATCCCACTGAGACAACCGCCAGAAGACTGATAGCTGCCAGAGGCCAGGAAGTGTATACTGCTTAACATCTTTACTAGCCCAGGGATTGCCCTGTTTGTTATGGACACTGGTTCCAGATCATCCTTTAGTACCTCATAGAGGCCTATCAGACTGGCATGTGTTAAGTGGTATCTGTCTAACACTTCCTCATCAGTCAGCCCATCTAGAGTGACCCTTTCCCTATGTATCCTAGGACCACGGAGCCTAGGGCCTCCAGCCTCCCCAACATGAGCTGGACCAGCCTCCTCCTGTGTCACTCTACCTGGCTCAGCAGCCACCTCTACCGCTCTGTCAACACCACCAGGTGGCACTCTCCCAGGCACAAGAATCCCCATTCCTTCTCCCACTCTCTCTCTTACCAAGTGCCCTGAAGCCACTCTGTGTGAGGCCCCAGCATCACCTGTTCTTTGTTCCTGGGCTCCAGCATCATGGCTCCCATTGCCCCCTGCGTGCTCCTCTCTTCCCTGCCTCTGCATTCTCTCTCTCATTATCTCTCTTACTATCTCTCCACTCATATACCCGTCAGTTCTCCTGTTTTAAGAGAGAAAATAAATGATTTGTCTAAGCCACAATAACAACAAGCAGAGAAGACCCCAGTCACTGACTGAAAAGATGGAATTCCTGACAAGGCCCAGCACTGCCTGTTCCCCGCCTCCCTGATTGATGACGCAGAGCTGTACAGCAGCCAATCAGAGCGGAGTTGGTGATGTCATCAGGAGGCGGACAATTTTTACAGACTTGGAAAGAAGCGATCTGGAAATAAGTGTGTGTGTAAACAGCAGCTCCCGCTGCTCTAGTGCATATCAGCGAAAGTGGCTGCAAGTAAAACTTATCTGAGCGATTATTTTGTGTGAACGGCGAGGCTGATACATTTGGGAGCGTTATACTGGGACATACCAGGCTAGCTTGGACATAGGGAACAACTAACAATTGCAAAAAAAATAGCTACGAATTTCACGCACTGATGCCAGAAAGTTTTCCAACGAACTGCGTTGTATAATTTTCTGGCACTCACAGGGTTAAATGAGGGGGTACATCTTCATTGCTGTTGGTCGCCAGTGCAAACCAATGCTTTGGTGACTTTTCTGCCCTGTAAAGGGTTAAAAGTCCAATATTAAGCAATGGGAAGTTTTGGTTATCCGCTGGGGGGTACCAAGATTGATCCATTTGTCTTTAGTACACCAGCCTCACATACCTCCCAATATTATGAATGGCCAAAGAGGGACACTTATGTTTTAGGTAGTGCTGCTATGAGTGTAGCTGGTTGGTGGGACATTATCATACCTGGGAACTCTCAGGGTTTGACCCTGAGACTCAGGGTTTTGGTCCAAATCTCAGGGTGAGAGAATTCAGTTCTACCTGTTATATATTCTGTTCCAGTTAAATGCTTCTTAATTCTCTAAACTGGTGCTACTTGTACCAGAAAGGCAGAGGGAGAAGTCTAGCTTGATTTGTGTGTGTCCATGCAGTGATATCTGTAAGTTGTGTATTAATGGCTCCTTGAATGCTGATTGGAGCGACTCTTGATTACAGCGATCAGGGATATATTGCAGATAATCTATATTATGGGAAATTTAAGAGTTAATATTTACACAATCTCAGGGTCAGCTCATTTTGAAAGTTCCCAGGTATGGACATTATCAGTATTTTTAGGTTATTTCTTGACCTAATGACACCTCTTTGGTCTTGCTCTACATCATTTACTCAGTTACACAAAGTATTTTTTTTTACACATACTAATGTATAAACACAAACTGACGTTTATACAAACACTAATGTGAGTTTTATTGCTATGGAGCAATGTGATACACTTATATACACACCACACAGTCTGATCTCCTAAACACAGGGACACCAGGGTGATACACTTATATACACATCACACAGTCTGATCTCCTAAACACAGGGACACCAGGGTGATACACTTCTATACACACCACACAGTCTGATCTCCTAAACACAGGGACACCAGGGTGATACACTTCTATACACACCACACAGTCTGATCTCCTAAACACAGGGACACCAGGGTGATACACTTATATACACATCACGCAGTCTGATCTCCTAAACACAGGGACACCAAGGTGGGAAAGAGGGGCAGAGGCTTCAAAGAAGTACTGTCCTGACTAAAGAGGGATACTTGGGAGGTATGGACCCCTAATATCTCCTAAAGAGGGACAGTTTTGATTTAGGTGGTGTTGCTTGGAGCATAGCTGGTAGGAGGGGTATTATCAAGAATTTTTAGGTTGTTTCATAACTTATTGACACCTCTTTGTGTAACTGAATAAATTATTTAGAACAAGATCAAAGTATTTTATTAACACAGACTAATTTATGAACACTTATACTAAGTTTAAACAAACATTAATGTGAGTTTTATTACTGTGGAACAATGTGATACACTTATATACACACCACACAGTCTGATCTCCTAAACACAGGGACACCAGGGTGATACACTTCTATACACACCACACAGTCTGATCTCCTAAACACAGGGACACCAGGGTGATACACTTATATACACATCACACAGTCTGGTCTCCTAAACACAGGGACACCAGGGTGATACACTTATATACACACCACACAGTTTGTTCTACTAAACACAGGGACACCAGGGTGATACACTTATATACAGACCACACAGTCTGATCTCCTAAACACAGGGACACCAGGGTGATACACTTATATACACACCACACAGTCTTGTAAAAGGCACACGGTATAAGGAAAACATAACACCAGAATCACTTCTTGGATAAAAACAGGCCATCACTTTACTAATAATACATAACAATTAAATGGACTTATACAACACTTCTATGCATATATCTTGCTCAGTAAAAGATCCATTACCATAAACCAGATACACTAGCATGGCCAAATAGATAGGGCACATGCTTAACCCTCTGAGTGCCGGAAAGGTACGCAATGCATTGCTCTGAAATGCATTGCGTACCCATCTGGCACTCAAAGGGTTAAAACATTACAATTAACAAACCTTCCTATAAATGGAATTAGCCCAATTGGTCTAGACCAAGCCAGCTGTAACTGGTAACGTCACCACCAGCGACATCAGTCCGGGACAACACCTCCTCAGGGTAGACCTCTCTGTATTTCTTGTTACCACTTCAACATACCCCACCAAAAGACAAGGACCAACCACATCCAAATACACTACCATCCCAGGGGAGGGATGCTTTCAGATCCTATCCTCCCACCCAAGACTGAGCTACTTTCCTCCCTAGCTCCCCCTTTATGCCCTAGCCTCACTACTTACACTTGACCACCTCACTTCCCAACCCTCCCCTGTTACATGCCCCCCTATTTGTTATGGTTGGTGGGTTCTGATCTCCTAAAGAAAAGGGACAGATGGATTTCAGTCTAAAAGAGGAGCACTTGGGGGGTATGGACCCCTAATATCTCCTAAAGAGGGACATTTAGTTAAATAATTGACAATACCAGAGGGAGATGCACTAAGTGGTGATTCTATGGCTATGTGTGTCCTTCGATGTGTGGTGAGCCCATCACCTTGGAGACAGAGACACACATTGCCATATGTACTAAAAATGTGGGATGCAAGGAGAGGTGGAGAGATTGTTGGCTCGATACTATTAGCCGTGACAAAACCAGCATTACAGTAAAAACAAGCAACGTGTATTTTGCAAATGTGTTTAACTGGTAAAACAAAACTGGCGTAGGTTGCACGTCACCGTACTAACAAAAATGGCGATGGCTGCTTTTATCCAACTACTGTCATGGGTTGTAAAAACGAGAACTGGACCAGTACTTAGGTAACACAATATTTATTAAGATACACAATGTAAAGAAATACTCGGCAACAGTAGGTACACAACGTCTGGCAACGTCAGAAAGGATGGAGCTACTTCCTTGGGGTACAGAACAGGACCCTTACCCCTACCCTTAGTTGGTATGCTGGGTGCGCAGTGGACAGTGTCCCAGGTAACACTAAAGTGGGTAGTCAGACAAGCCGGGTCAACACGAAACAGATAGTCAACCAGAGTCGCAGGTCTGCACCAGATTTGATATCGGACTAGCCAGGGTCATACACAGAGAGGGTAGTCAGACAGAGCCACTTGTCAGCACCAGAATGGATAGTCAGCCAGGCCAGAGGTCATACACAGAGGAGGAAATCTACCAGAGCCGCAGGTCCACACTAGGAGGGATATCAGACTAATCCGGGGTCGTACACAAGGTGAATAGTCAGACAGAGCCAGAGGTCGGCACCAGAACGGGTAGTCAGACAAACCAGGTATTACACTATGCTCAAGCCAAATTGCACAGGACACCACAAAAGGGCGACTGAGCATTGTGTCCAGGCAGTATAAGTACCCTAAAGCCAGGAAGAGGAGGAGCCATTAACTGCACAGCTGCCCCCTTAAATGGAGCGCACGTCCATGCTCTTGGACGTGCACCCTTTATGACATCATCCAGCCGCGGCAGAGGGGGAAGGCACCGTAGCCCATAAGCAGCATGCGGCTGGAGCCGCCAGAACAAAGATGCGGCCGAAGCTGCCGGATGAAAGCTGTGGTTGGCTCAAGCAGAGGTACTATGACAACTATGCGTTAAAGCACCACCTAAAAAATGAGCTAAACGTCAAAGTCCAAGGAAATAGGCGTACGTTTGATGACAAAAAGGTAGAGTTAAGCATGATGGCCTAGATTCACTAAAGGGTGATGGCTGTGGCAGTATGATTTTGTTGATGTATTCGAAACACTTCTACATTTCATATACAAGGAGGTCAGTGTATTTCATATACAAGGAGGTCAGTGTACATCGAATAAAATCGGAGAAAGAAGAATGTCGAATGGGAGCATTATATGTCGAATTACTAGGGGGGGTTAATATGTCGAAGGGGGCACTGTATGTCGGGTTCCTAATGTGTGCAGCATGGGGAACAACACCATTGTGTGTTAGCCCTATGTACACTGCCTGAGACCCCCAGCCTTCTTCCCTTGACCACTGGTAACCACAGATCCCC
Source organism: Rhinophrynus dorsalis (assembly GCA_037306005.1). Lineage (NCBI taxonomy): Eukaryota > Metazoa > Chordata > Amphibia > Anura > Rhinophrynidae > Rhinophrynus > Rhinophrynus dorsalis. The sequence goes on from CM074724.1 coordinate 380,648,414, forward strand.
ATGTACACTGTCTGACCCTCTCCAGCCTTTCCACTTGCACACTACTAGCCACAAAACCCCATGACCACTGCCTGGGCAAGGGAAGAAGGCTAAGGGTGTCAGGCAGCCCTTAATGTCCCCCCACACACACACACGTGAACATGGCCCAGGATCAAACTAGGAGGACACAATTAGAACCAGATAGATATCAGAGCTGCAGAACAAGGATATGAAACTATGTTTGAAGGTGAACCTGAGAACAATCTATAGACCATGTTCTATGTTATAACCTAAATTAAACCTGGAAAAGGAACTATACGTAAAAGAGTAAGTGGGTCTTAACCCTTTAAGCACCAGAGGGTTGTGTAACACATTGCTATGCAATGAGTTGTACAACCCTCTTGTCGTTAAAGTGGTCCTGTCACCTTAAGACAATTATGGTTATTTGAAAGATAAATAAATACCCGCCTTGTTGTTATTTAGAATGTGCTAGTCATTTGTTCATAATATAAATAGTTTTTCAGAAATTAATGTTTATTTGTTGGTGGCACAGTGTGGCACTTTATGATAATTAGTTTATTTGCTGGTCCATTATTACCACACTCTGTGCTAACAGTGAATCTAGCAGAGTCCACTGGCTAGGGACATTTCTACTAGCGCAGTGAGTGATAAGTGTGGGAGCTTAGACTTCTCCTCAACCCCTACCACCACCACCAACAACAGTGTAGGGTTTCAGGATCTCCTCACAAGAACGCAAGTAAATCAATGAGTGGTTCTGTCGCTGTGGAGGATCTGTCTGACTTACCAATATTCACATTACAGCTGACATCAGGGAAAGGGGAGGGAGTGGGGAACTTTAAAACGTTATATCTCTCAAACCATAAAGGTTTGAGAGCTCAGACTGGCATCGACAGATTTATTTTTTCGATATCTACCATAATACTTTTTATTTACATATACCATTACTAACCCTTTAAAAATACATTATTGAATAGGAAAAAGTGCAGAGACGTGCAACAAAACTGATAAGGGATTGAAGGATGTGAGTTATAAGGAGAGACTAGCCAAACTGGGTTTGTTTACATTAGAGAAGAGATGTCTAAGGGGTGATATGATTACCATGTACATATATATTCAAGGGCAATACAAAGAACTCTCTAAGGAGGTATTTACTCAAAGAGCTAAGCAAAGAACAAGAGGTCATCCATTAAGACTAGAGGAAATGTGCTTTCGACTTAAACAAAGGCAGGGTTTTTTTCAGTAAAGGCAGTAAAGTTATGGAACTCTTTGCCTCGGGATGCTGTGCTTGCAGATCCTGTAACTGCTTTCCAAAAAGCAATGGATACCTATCTAGCACAGAACAATACTGAGAATGATGACAGTTGGTGTCAAAGCTGATAGGATGTTGATCCAAGAAGGAAGGCTGTTGATGCCATTTGGAGTTAGGAAGGAATATTTTACCCACTTGGGGCTTAATTGAAAATGGCTTCAATGTTTTGTTTTTTTTCCTTCCCCTGGATAAACTGGGTGATTTGGCATGGGCTGGACTTGATGGACGCATGTTGTTTTTCAGCCTCTTCAACTATGTTACTATGTATGTTACTATGTTACTTAATACTAATATCTTTATTCTTATATAGTACTACTATTATGTATGCAACATTGTAAGGTACAGTGAATCCCTGCCCCATAGCATTTGCAAACAAAGTTTTTGACATCTGATACACGGGAGGATTTGGGTGGAATGCAAGAAACATGCGTAATCGCTATTTTTTATCCCCCCCAAAGTGACTTGTTTAATGTACTGACATGGAAATTGTTCTGGCAGTGGCAACGTCTTGGCTTCTGAGTCAATTATTTTCCACATGGGTTACTCCTAAACCCCAGGTAGAAAATGTTTTTATAGCTGTTTGCTATATCAGATTGTGAACTGAATGTGTCCATTTTAGATTACAACATAATGCCAAAGCAAAATAAAAGAGGGTGCGGAGAAGAGAGCCGGCTTGCTGCTGCAGGGAGAGTGCACCGAGGCTTATGCACAAAAACATAATTTGAGTACTTACAGGGTAAACCAGCTTCGCCACAGGAGACAAATTAAACTTATTATTGATTTAAATGGAACTTTTAACCCCTTTGCAATGAACTGGATAAAGAAAAAAGAATATGGAGGAGTCCTCATAGTGCCTTATCATTTAAAGGAATAGTAATACTTTGTTTTATCTTTATTTTATTTTGTGGGCATTAACAAAACATGAAGAATGATATGTCTTATCTCTCAAACCTTTATGGTTTGAGAGATATTCACAAGCAAAGTATCCCCCTCCTGCCCCTTTTACCTAGTGTAAGCCATCTCTTCTCAGATGTGGAATGCAGTCCATAGACCAGACAGATAACAGCAGGGGACAATCTTCTTCCTATGAAAACAATGAAGGCCCTGCCCCACTTGACAAGTTTTTCAGGTTTTTCCCTTATCTTAATTGAAGATTGTCCCTCTCTGCAGTCTACCTGGGCACCTCCCTTCTGATCTGGCAGAACAGGGGGGGAGATACTTTGCTTGTGAATATATCTTAAACCATAAAGGTTTGAGAGATAAGACTTATATTGTTCATGTTTTTTTAATGCCTACAAAATAAAATAAAGATAAAACGAAGTATTACTATCCCTTTAATATACACTAGAACACAGCAGAGCAGAACATTGCGGATTGGGTTTTGTTGTGCTGCAATAAGTCTCCTAGTTGTTGGTGAGATGCTTGGAGGTTTAAGAGAATTGATTGGATTTCCACTCTCTGCTCTGGTAGTTTCATTGTGTTGAAAAGACGGAACTGCCATCCTCAGGCTGTGCTGTGGATCTATAGGAGAGAGAGGGTAAGGAAACTCCCCACTGACAGGTCACGTGGAACTGTACTCTGCTGGTGTTAGAACAATATTTTATTATGATTATGAGACCTCAGCTTGGCTGTGTTTTTGAAATCCATTTCTTCCACCTCCCCACTGCTTAAGGTGCATCATGAGCATACAAAAAAGTATTTACAGTGGGCCTTATGTATTAATGCAAACTAGAACAACTGTGTTGCAAATTAACTGCACTAAAGAGGAGAAATAATCCTCACCAAAATTCCCATTAATTAAAATGGTGCTTTTAACCCCTTCAGTGCTAAAAAAGTCTCAAACGCATTGCTTTGCAGTTGCATTGGAGACCTCTTTATCATTTGAGGGGTTAAAAGCAAAAATTTAAGGATCTATCACCCCAGCTCTGTTCCACTGGTAGTCACAGACCCACACAAACACTGTCTGACACCCCAGCCTTGTTCCACTGGTGGTCACAGACCCAGACAAACACTGTCTGACACCCCAGCCTTGTTCCACTGGTGGTCACAGACCCAGACAAACACTGTCTGACACCCCATCCTTGTTCCACTGGTAGTCACAGACCCACACATACACTGTCTGACACCCCATCCTTGTTCCACTGGTAGTCACAGAACCACACACACACACTGTCTGACACCCCAGCCTTGTTCCACTGGTAGTCACAGAACCACACATACACACTGTCTGACACCCCAGCCTTGTTCCACTGGTAGTCACAGACCCACACATACACTGTCTGACAATCCAGCCTTGTTCCACTGGTAGTCACAGACCCACACAAACACTGTCTGACACCCCAGCCTTGCTCCCCTGGTAGTCACAGACCCACACAAACACTGTCTGACACTCCAGCCTTGCTCCACTGGTAGTCACAGAACCACACACACACTGTCTGACACCCCATCCTTGTTCCACTGGTAGAGGCAGAACCACACAAACACTGTCTGACACCCCAGCTCTGTTCCACTGGTAGTCACAGACCCACACACACACTGTCTGACTCCCCATCCTTGTTCCACTGGTAGTCACAGACCCAAAACATACACTGTCTGACACCCCATCCTTGTTCCACTGGTAGTCACAGACCAACACAAACACTGACACCCCATCCTTGTTCCACTGGTAGTCACAGACCCACACATACACTGTCTGACACCCCATCCTTGTTCCACTGGTAGTCACAGACCCACACATACACTGACACCCCATCCTTGTTCCACTGGTAGAGGCAGAACCACACAAACACTGTCTGACACCCCAGCCTTGTTCCACTGGTAGTCACAGACCCACACACACACTGTCTGACTCCCCATCCTTGTTCCACTGGTAGTCACAGGCCCACACATACACTGTCTGACACCCCAGCCTTGCTCCACTGGTAGTCACAGAACCACACACACTGTCTGACTCCCCATCCTTGTTCCACTGGTAGTCACAGACCCACACATACACTGTCTGACACCCCAGCCTTGTTCCACTGGTAATCACAGAACCACACATAAACTGTCTGACACCCCATCCTTGTTCCACTGGTACTCACAGACCCACACAAACACTGTCTGACACTCCAGCCTTGTTTTACTGTCCATTGGTAGCCACAGGCTCCCATATACACTATCTGACTCCCCAGCCTTGTTTCACTGTACGCTAGTAGTCACAAAACCACACATACACTGTCTAATACCCCTGACTTCCTCCCCTGGTAATCAAGAACCACAAATGCCGTATCTGACACTCAGCCTTGTTCCGCTGTCCACTGGTAGTCACAGGATCCCACGTACATTGCCTGCCATCCCAGCCTTGCACCAATGTCCTCAATTATATAACGTTGCTCAGTGTAACCTCTAATACATCTTCAGGGAACCATGGGATTCCACAGAACACAGTCTGAGAACCACTGTCCTACAATAAAGGGGAACTATGCCCTAAGAATAAGTGGCCCTGAATTTGGTTATCAGAGGGACTTACACGATCAGTTATTTCTATTTTTTTTTTTTTGTGAAAGTATTTTACCAGGAAGAATACATTGAGATTATCTTTTGTTTTCAAGTATGTCCTGGACTCATTTTATGTACCTCAGTAGGGTGAACCGGGACTAGAACCTGCGACCTTGCGGCTTGAACAGATTCTACAGCTGGTGCCTTAACCAACTGAGCCGTCTCACCAGCTGATTCACTGTTTTATTTGTATTTGATCTGTTTTAGTCTACTGCTAGTTGTTTTAGTTTACGGTCTGCTAAAGACAGTGGACTTTACAATCCATTCAGGTCTACTGAAGACCACTGCTTATTGTGAGGAGGTATGATTTAAAGCTCTGGCTCTCCAACCTATCCTTGGGGATGAGCACAGGTAAGTCAATCAGAGGCTTGGTGTTCAAGCATGTTAGAGGCCATGTTAACATTGCACCCATATATGTTTGTAAGTTTGTATGTCCTTATCACACATTAATAACTATTTTTGAAGGTGTTTACACTATGGTTTCCCCCATTTTACTTGTTACCATTCTACACTGTTTCTTAGTGCTTTGCTTAGGAAAATGAATGCAGTAGAAGCTCATAATATGTCTTATCACTATGAGCACCAAGATTACACGGAAATGGAGGAGCAGGAAGGATCATTATGAGTCGAGTAAGTCTGAGGAGGAGGATTGAAGGGTCTGGAAACCTTGATTCATCAGGCCCAATGCTGCCCAGTCCCCCTAAACTGTCCCTTGTGATCTTGGGGAAAATAGTTTCAAAGGCACAGGAAGAAGTGGGTAGCAATGCGATCAGGACAGGTCAGCTAACTGTGCCATCTTCTAGAACTGCCAGTGTGCCTTGTGATAAGAGGGGGGATGAGTAGATGATGGCAACTGTGACAGCAGAAAACCCTAAGTCACACTTGCCATCACCAAGCAGTACCAATACTACTACCAAGCAGCAGCTAGAGAATGTTGGGGGTGATGGTGAAGGTGATGGTATTGAAGCAGCTTTTGGTGGGACTAGCGTGACCACAGTGGATCCTCCTGCAGAGGTGAGAGGGGAAATGAAGGCAGCAGCCAAAATACCAGTCAAGGGAGCCCACAACATCCTCCTAACCCTGTGATTCCCCTTTCCCCGGCATTGTTCCTCTGGAACATGATACTGAGGGAGGCAGAAGTGCCATCTAGCATCAGTAATACCACCATCAGCACAAATCAACTGCCTTTCCCTGCTAATATTGCTGCCTTCTTCACCAAAAGAGATGGTAAGTGTAAGAGCAGGAGACCCTCTGTCACCTTTGTCATCACCTCCAACCAGTGAGACACTAATAGAGCAGCAGCATCAGCAAGGAGGGACTGGTGTTGGTGATGAGGGTGATGGTGGAGCAGCTGGGGTTGAAGATATATTAATGGCCATTTTAGACCAAAGTGAAAAGAAATGGGAGACCGAGATACAAATGGGGATGGACATCACCTCCACTAGCAGCAGTGACGACATTGTGGAGTTTGTTGCTGCTGTAATTCCTGCTGCTGCTGAGTTGCATGGGCAGCAAGATGATGAGCAGGCTAGAGTGCCACAGACCACCATGGACACAATGGGAATGGGGTCCAGCAGTAGTGATATGAGATTAGGATATGTTCTACTTGCCAGCAGCAATACTCCTCCTGGACCTAGTTGTAGTGCTGATTCTGAGGCAGAAGCAGCAGCAACATCATCCTCTGCCACCAGTCATTGAAAGGGATTGTGAAAGAGAAGAAGAAAGAGTTAATTCTTCTCCACCTTTCCCCTCCCCCGCTGAGGTTTTGGGTGTGGAGCTATTTTTCTCTTGGGGTAGTCACAGTGCAGTCATAACCAACGGAACTGCGCACAATCTGAGACAAGTCAGTGAAAAGGGGTGACAAAATCGCCCCCATTACACACATGAAACACAGACACCATGACATATATGTGAAGTAATAAAGCCAAACCCCGCCAAAGAAACTGGGCACCACTGTTGCTTTACCCCCTGTCTCACCCTAAAGGGCAACAAGAGGCGAGGCAGAAATCAAAAAGGAGGAAGAATAGAGAAACCCAGCCAGAGCCTGAAAGTTCGATGGTGAGAGAAACACTTGGCTCGCCATCACCTTCTTGCTTTAGGGCCCGGGTGAGGGAAGATGTAGAAACATCTTATGGCAACCCACCTCTTTCGTCGTTACCGCCCCACCAGCTTATATCCATTTTGTAGCGGTCAGGATGTGGCAGATTGTGTCCAACCATTGCACACTGTATGGTGCTCTGACCAAGTATGGCAATGTGGTGGAGGATAATCGCAACCAGGGCATCAAGTGGCATCTGAGGAGATTCCATCCCACAGAATACACTAATCTGTTTGCAGGGAAGGTTCATCATTATTATTAAGACTGCAAGTTGTCATGTGTCCTTAAGGGGGAGTGGACAAGGGGCATAGTGATAGCAGTACTTGGTTTCTGGTGGGATGATTTAACATTGTGGACCTAAGAGTCATGGTGTGTGGTTACAGCTGTGCCAACTGTTTGATGTGAGTGCGGATGTGCCCATTGTTTCCAGTCCTTCCTCTATTTCCTACACACACACTGTGCACACTAAAGTTGCTGATAAGAGGAACAGTTCCTTCCTAGTCTCAAGGAAAAATATATTCCAGCAACACACCCATGGTTCTGAAGGAGGGGCAGGAGGAGAAGCATTATTGGCCAACTTCTTTTCTCCACATATACCCAAAGTGGTGGGGGCTAGTTGTGGTGATTCTACTGCCTCAGGCACATCACTGGAGGTAGTAGTTGCAAGTGGAACCATGGTCATCATCACCCATATCACTGCTGTTGTTGATCCCACTCCCTTGGAGCTGCCTAATCATTGCTAATGCTTAAACAACTCAACAGCACCAACAAGAACAGCAGTTGCAAATGCCGCAATGACACCATGGCATTTGCGAATGGCCACTGGCCACCATAACATGACCTACTGTCACTATACAAATAGGGCATTTTTTTTCTCAGGGCTTGTTCTTTATGTTATCCAGAGTCTTACACAAAAAAAAAAAAAACAATTTTTGGGGGGCTTGTTTCTAACAAGCCTAAGTCCTACAAATCAATGATTCCTTAGAGCTTGTGATGCTAACAAGCCTGAGTGATACACATTAATCCTGATTCCTAAGGGCTTGTGACACTAACAAGCCTGAGTGCAGAATATTATCCCTGATTCCACAGGGCTTGTGACGCTAACAAGCCAAAGTCTTACAAATCAATATTTCCTCACGGCTTGACGAAACAAGTGTAAGTCCTACAAATCAATGTTTCCTCTGGTCTTGGGCTTCTATCCAGTCAAGTGTCAGTCTGCCCCAGTCAGGGGGTCCCTGTGTCTTTCACATTATGTTCCAATTTTTTTTTTCGTTAACTGTCCCCTCCAATCCCAGTCAACAAAAAAAAAATTCCCTGATCAACTGATTCTTTACCCAGACCCCACCAACACAGGCACCCTCTTCAGACCCCTTTTATACCATGTCTTATTTTTTTTTTATCTTAATTAACTACCCCCCAATCCCAATCAACATCTTCCCCCAAAAAATATTCCCTGTTTAATTGATTAAACTAACACAGGCACCATCAGAACCCTTTTATACCAAGCCTGTGGAAAATAACATAAAATTTGCTATGTGTTGTGTATGTATTCAGTCTTCCCATTGATTGCATTGCAATGAGGCAGGTGAAAAAAGCAGAAAAACAACACTTTTTGCAGGATATTTTCCACCAGACGAAAAGTGCATTTTTCACTGATTTTGGTTTCTGGTGAAAATGTTCGCCCATCCCTGTTCTACACAGGAAATTGCAGGTACAGTGCAAGAGCCATATAGATAGATACACCTGAATGTTGTATGAAGGACACCTAGGTAAATAAACGTGCTAAGCCTCTGGTCAATAACAAGTGTAAAAAATTTAAGAGGCACTTATTCGTAGAGTATAATTTATCTGTGAAGGAGTTAAATCTACTGGCAGCTTTCCAAGGATGTGTTGATTCTTCTGTTTGCTGTCGCACCTCATTAATATTAATTGAGTTAACACAAGGGATAGAGCATGTGGTTGTGTTCGTTATAATTGGGTTTCCGAGAGGAAATGACTGCTTGTATTTTACAAGAAAAGATGAGGAATAGAAAATGAGCTTAGAGCTTTTCGCACAGATTGATGCATGTAATTGATGATTTTAGATCATATTTGAAATATGAAAATATAAAGCAGATAGAAGCCCAGAACCTAAGCAAGAGTATTTTAATCCCAAGGTCACCCTCACTATTCTGTTTAGTTTCAGTGTTTTGATGCCATATTGAATACATGATGGCGGCACGGACAAACTGCAATAGGTAGCGTTTGAATGGCACATTTATGTTAAAGGAGAAATAACTATTATTAATAACTTGCCTTTCTATGGCAAGAAATCCTAATAGCCCCAATGAAGTTTGCTCTTGTTCTTTTGCCCAAGAGTAACATAGTTGATAAGGCTGAAAAAAGACATGAGTCCATCAAATCAAGCCCATGCAAAATCATCCTGTTGATCCAGAGGAAGGCAATAAACCCCCATTGAAGCCATTTCCAATTTAGCCCCAAGTGGGTAAAAAAATTCCTTCCTGACTCCACATAGCAGTAAGATAGTTCAGTGGATCAGCAACCTATCTGCATTGAAGCCATCTGTCATAATTGTCAATATTGTTCTGTGCTAGATAGGTATCCATTACTTTTTTTAAAGCAGTTACAGCATCTGCAAGTAGAGCAAACCAAGGCAAAGAATTCCATAGCTTTACCACCCTTACTGTAAAAAAATCACTTTCTTTATTTTTTAGTTGAAAGCATCTTTCCTGTTGTCACCATGCGAAGGGTAAGGACCTGTGTGGTGCCAGCACTGGTTCAGTACCTAGAGAGCGATGCTTGGGAGTGAGGCTTGAGAAAGGTGACAGCGTGCCAGGTACTCCCTTGCTGTAGCCGAAGCTGAATAAAGGTGCTGGTCGTGAAATCAGATTGTTCCACCCCAGTTGAGCCAGGGTGCAACCAGGATAGGAGTGCCCTGGGAACCGTTAAGAACCAGGTCGACTGGACAAGCTGGAATCTGGGTGGATAGTACTAGCAGGAGGTCTGATACTGGGAGCAGAAGATGAGCCAAGTCAAGAGCATAGCCAATGGTCAGAGCCTGGGACTGGGAACAAGCCGTAGTCAGGAACAGAGCCAAAGGTCAGAGCCAGGGACTGGAGACAAGCCATAGTCAGGAATAGGGCCAAAGGTCAGAGTCAGGGACTGGAGACAAGCCATAGTTAGGAACAGGGCCAAACGTCAGAGCCAGGGACTGGAGACAAGTCATAGTCAGGAACAGATCCAAAGGTCAGAGCCAGGGACTGGAGACAGACCATAGTCGGGAACAGAGCAAAGGTCAGAGCTAGGGAGTGGAGACAGAGAATGGTCTGGAGCAAGCCGGACAGCGGAGCCAAAACCCAGAACAACCCACCCGCCGCAAGAGAGAGGTGGCCGGGGAGGAACAGAGACTCTAAGACAGGCGGTGACACCTGTAGTCTTAATGGATGACCTCTTGTTCTTAGCTCAGCTCTTTGCATAAATAATTCATTGGTTAGTTCTTTGTATTCCCTTGAATGTATTTGTAAATGGTAATCATATCACCCCTTAGACGTCTCTTCTCTAATGTAAACAAATCCAGTTTGGCTAGTCTCTCTTTATAGAGAGATAACATTTTTAATCACTCCTGATGTCATATCCATGGAGGCGGACATGACAGTTGCTGACACGACTAAAGGACCCAAACTCTGCTCACTGCACATGGTTATCTCAACCCTTTTTTGGAACAGGTGGGTGTGCAACAAATTGCTCTGCAATACATTGCTCATCCTTATGGTCCTTATAGAATTTAGTAGGCTCTACCTGCTTCAGTTTATGTCTACCTCCATGGACATGACAAATGTGATTGATAAAAGATAGTTACATAGTAATTTAGGTTGAAAAAAGACTTGCGTCCATCCAGTCCAACCCTTTTCCTATTCCTGTTTAACATTGTTGATCCAAAAGAAGGCAAAAAAACCCCTCAATACATCAATTTCAAATTCTGCCTTGAATGGGGGGAAAAATCCTTCTTGATTCCGAATGGCAATCAGATTTCTTCTTGGATTAACAAGCACTAGCTAAATATTTATCCCAATACTAATGTACATAGCCCTCTATGTTCTGCTCTTTTAAATAAGTATCTAGGCCCTTTTTAAAGGCATCTAATGTATTCGATAGCACCACCTCTTCAGGCACTGAATTCCATACCTTTATTGTCCTTACTGTAAAGAATCCCTTCTGCTGTTGTAGATGAAATCTCCTTTCCTCAAGTCTAAGCGGGTGGCCCCTTGTCCTTTGTACTGTTCTGTTAATGAACAGATCTTTGGAGAGCCCTTTGTATGGGCCCTGAACATATTTATATAGTGTTATCATATCCAGAAGCGTAACACAAAATGCAGGGGCCCCCCTGCAAACTCGAAGAAGGGGCCCCTTAGCCCCGCCTCTATTAAACTCCACCCCAATTAAGCCCCACCTCTATTAGACCCCACCCACAACAATAATAACAAATAGAAATAAGGAGTAACCATTATCCAAACGTTACTAGCACACATGAAAAATATGTACAGATATACAACTCAGAAGCTACAGTGAGGAAACAGCAGTCATAGTCCCCTGCCACCCCGCCCTTTTCAAATGGATGGGCACCATAGCAGCCATAGGGATTATCCAGATACCAGACTAAAACAAACCCAAAATAAAACACATTTCACTTGTCTGTATTAACTCTTTGGGTGCTAGAGAAGTTCTCAAAGCTCCAAGTAGTTAATATAGAAAAGTTTTATTTTACACATTAACACATTCCTGACACATAACCTATATTACACAAATGCAGAGCCTGAATCCGGCTCAATAAAAAAAAATACTGGGACCCTAGGACTAGTGGAAGTGCTTTTAAACAATACAATTCATCTGTAGTTCACTAAGGTCAATATAGTCAATTAAAATCGTACTACAGAGTTACATGCCACCACAAGATCACTACAGTTATATGCCACCACTAGAGCAATATAGGGCTGCAACTAACGATTATTTTGATAATCGATTAGTTGCCGATTATTTTTTCGATTAATCGGATAAAAAAAACAATATGCTAATTTTTCATTATTTAAACTGATTTAATGAACAGTGTTAAAAACAAACAGCAGAATAAAAAAACTTTACACATTAACATGCGTCATTGTTAGTGTTGAGCGAGCACCCCGATGCTCGGGTGTTCGGGTGCTCTGACCGAGCACCCCCGGAGGCTCGAGTGCTCGGCCGAGCACCCGAGCCCCATTGAATTCAATGGGAGGAGTCGAGCATTACACCAGGCACCCCCTGCTCTGATGAGGGGAGGGTGCCTGGTCAATGCCCCCCTTCATCTCCACAATGCCCCTCTTCCACAATGTCCCCCTTCCACAATGTCCCCCTTCATCTCCACAATGTCCCCCTTCATCTCCACAATGCCCCCCTTCATCTCAACAATGCCCCTCTTCCACAATGTCCCCCTTCCACAATGTCCCCCTTCATCTCCACAATGTCCCCCTTCATCTCCACAATTCCCCCCTTCATCTCAACAATGCCCCTCTTCCACAATGTCCCCCTTCCACAATGTCCCCCTTCATCTCCACAATGTCCCCCTTCATCTCCACAATGCCCCCCTTCATCTCAACAATGCCCCTCTTCCACAATGTCCCCCTTCCACAATGTCCCCCTTCATCTCCACAATGTCCCCCTTCATCTCCACAATTCCCCCCTTCATCTCAACAATGCCCCTCTTCCACAATGTCCCCCTTCCACAATGTCCCCCTTCCACAATGTCCCCCTTCATCTCCACAATGTCCCCCTTCATCTCCACAATGCCCCCCTTCATCTCAACAATGCCCCTCTTCATCTCAACAATGCCCCCCTTCCACAATGTCCCCCTTCCACAATGTCCCCCTTCATCTCCACAATGCCCCCTTCCATCTCCACATGTCCCCTACCTCCAGTCCCTGGTGGTCCAGCGGAGCGTCTGTAAGATCTGTGCCTCCTTCGGCACAGATCCCTGCCACCCGAACATGGCGGGCGAGCACATGGCGGTACTCGTACGAGTACCGCCATGTGCCGAGCAGAGCGATGCTCGAGCCGATCCGAGCATCGGCCGAGCATGCTCGCTCAACACTAGTCATTGTTATTATTTTACTATGCGGTCTATGCACCTCTTTCTCCCCCTTGTGCCTCTTTCTCCCCCATGTACTTCTCTCTCTCTCTCCCCCATGTACCTCTTTCTCCCCCATGTACTTCTCTCTCTCTCCCCCTTGTGCCTCTTTCTCCCCCATGTACTTCTCTCTCTCTCTCCCCCTTGTGCCTCTTTCTTCCCCATGTACTTCTCTCTCTTTCCCCCATGTGCCTCTTTCTTCCCCATGTACTTCTCTCTCTCTCCCCCATGTACTTCTCTCTCTCTCCCCCTTGTGCCTCTCTCTCTCCCCCATGTGCCTCTTTCTTCCCCATGTACTTCTCTCTCTCTCCCCCATGTACTTCTCTCTCTCTCCCCCTTGTGCCTCTCTCTCTCCCCCATGTGCCTCTCTCTCTCTCCCCCTTGTGCCTCTCTCTCTCCCCCATGTGCCTCTTTCTCCCCCATGTACTTCTCTCTCTCTCCCCCTTGTGCCTCTTTCTCCCCCATTTACTTCTCTCTCTCTCTCCCCCTTGTGCCTCTTTCTCCCCCATGTATTTCTCTCTTTCTTCCCCTTGTGCCTCTTTCTCCCCCATGTACTTCTCTCTCTCTTCCCCTTGTGCCTCTTTCTCCCCCATGTACTTCTCTCTCTCTCCCCCTTGTGCCTCTCTCTCTCCCCCATGTGCCTCTTTCTTCCCCATGTACTTCTCTCTCTCTCCCCCATGTACTTCTCTCTCTCTCCCCCATGTACTTCTCTCTCTCTCCCCCATGTACTTCTCTCTCTCCCCCATGTACTTCTCTCTCTCTCTCCCTTGTGCCTCTCTCTCCCCCATGTACTTCTCTCTCTCTCTTGTGCCTCTCTCTCCCCCATGTACTCCTCTCTCTCTCTCTCCCTTGTGCCTCTCTCTCCCCCATGTACCTATCTCTCTCTCCCCCACGTGCCTCTTTCTCCCCCATGTACCTATCTCTCTCTCCCCCACGTGCCTCTTTCTCCCCCATGTACTTCTCTCTCTCTCTCCCTTGTGCCTCTCTCTCCCCATGTACTTCTCTCTCTCTCCCCCATGTACTTCTCTCTCTCTCCCTCCCTTGTGCCTCTCTCTCCCCCATGAACTTCTCTCTCTCTCTCTCCCTTGTGCCTTTCTCCCCCATGTACTTCTCTCTCTCTCCACCATGTACTTCTCTCTCTCTCCCATGTACTTCTCTCTCTCTCCCCCATGTACTTCTCTCTCTCTCCCCCATGTACTTCTCTCTCTCTCCCCCATGTACTTCTCTCTCTCTCCCCCTTGCTCCTCTCTCTCCCCCATGTACTTCTCTCTCTCTCCCCCTTGTGCCTCTCTCTCCCCCATGTACTTCTCTCTCTCTCCCCCTTGCGCCTCTCTCTCCCCCATGTACTTCTCTCTCTCTCCCCCTTGCGCCTCTTTCTCACCCATGTACTTCTCTCTCTCTCCCCCTTGTGCCTCTTTCTCCCCCATGTACTTCTCTCTCTCCCCCATGTACTTCTTTCTCTCCCCCTTGTGCCTCTCTTTCTCCCCCATGTACTTCTCTCTTTCTTCCCCTTCTCTCCCCCTTGTGCCTCTCTTTCTCTCCCCCTTGTGCCTCTCTTTCTCTCCCCCATGTATGTCTCTCCCCCATTCCTCTTTTTCACTCTTTCCTGCACTGGTGACATCCGGGGCGGATGTCATCAATGCGCCCCGGATGTCATCAATGCGGGCAGTAAGAAGACAGCAGCATCCGGTAGACATTAAGGCGTTCAGCCTTTCAGAACATATGGCAGCTGTGGGGCTGCTGGGCGGAACTAATCATCGATGCACAACGAATCGATAATGAGAATCGTTGGCAACGATTCTCATTATCGATTTTTATCGATTTTATCGATTAGTTGTTGCAGCCCTAGAGCAATACAGTTCTATGTCACCAGCACAGCAATACATAGTTATTTTCCATCAACAGAGCGATAGTTTTATGTCATCAGCATATCAATACAGAGAGTTATATTCCACCACCACAGCAATACAGAGTTATATGCCACCACCAAAACAATACAGACATATGCCACCACCAGAGCAACAGAGTTATATACCACCATCAGAACAATACAGAGTTATGTGCCACCATCAGTGCAATACAGTTACTGTAAAATCTCAGGTATAATACTCACCTGTGTATAATACGCAGTAGAACATTATACCCAAGATTTTCGGGGAAAACAAGAATGCCTATGTACACACAAAAAAATGCCACTGCCACACTGCTTTCTTCCCTCCCCACTTACCCATGGCCTCCTCTTTCCCTCTGTAGTCCAATGTAGTTATCCTGACAGGGTCCCAGCGGGCAGCATGCTTGCATCTCCCGTCCGATTCCAGCATTGCCATCGGGACCTCTTCTGCCTCACCAATGGTAATGTCTTGCGAGGACCTCAAGGTCCTCGCAGGGCAATACCATAGATCCAAAGCATATAGCTATGTGCATTAGATATATGGTATTGCCGTACGAGGACCTAGAGGTCCTCGCAGGGCGGCAGATGCAAACATGCCGCCCGCAGGGACCCTGTCAGGATAATAAAATTGAACTAAGGAGCGGGAGAGGATGCAAGCAGTGCTGCAGTGGCATTTTTTTAATGTATAATACGCACCCCCCACTTCACATAAGGTGAAGGGGCAAAATTGTGCGTATTACACACAAGATTTTATGGTATGTGCCACCACCAGAGCAATACATTTATATGCCACCAGTAAATCAATACAGTTATATGTCACCATCAAAGCAATACAGAGTTACATGCCACCACTAGAGCAATAGCTTTTTATGCCACCACCAGAGAAATACAGAGTTTTATTCTACCACCAGTGTCATACTCCATTATATGCCAGAAGCAGAGCAATACAACGTTATTTGCCACCACAATGCCTCATTGCCTCCCACAAAAGCATAATAATTCACAATATATTCCAAAGTGGGGCATTTTATACACATATTGGTACAGGACAACAGCAGTGGGTCACACTGTGTAACTGATTTGCCACTCCACTCTTATGTGCGCCCAATTGGTGCCCAGATTTATACAATGTGGTGTGGATAATGATATTTAGATTAATTAGCAAAAATTATTCTAAATATCAACATCCATATCACATTATATTAATCTGGACTGGGCACCAAATGGGTGCACAACATGCAAGCATAAGAGCAAATTAGTTATACAATGTACCCTTATGAACTTAAAATGATCCACTTTGGCATACATTGTGAGTTAGAATGCTTTTATGGGTGTGTGTGGAGGAGCAGGGTGAGCACATTCATTTTAATGTAAAACAGCAATTATATATTAACCATTTGAGTGAAAGAGAATGTTCTATGAATTTCTTAACTGAGAACATGTGGTTCTATTTTAAACAGCAGTTAACCTGAAAAATACAATATTGAATTTGTTTTAAAATTTAGCTGTTTTCTGTCTGTAAACTGCTGTTTAAAATAGAACCACATGTTTTCATTTAAGAAATTCATAAAACATTCTCTTTCACTCAAATGGTTAATATATAATATAGTCTATATAATATATTATTAATCCTTGGAGTGCCTTGACAAGGGCATGATGTTTCATGAATATCATCAATGAGTACATGCTTCTGTTTTAAACTGAAGTTAATATTAACCCTTATTTCAATGACAAGGACATGTTTTATGAATTTCTAAGTTCATTTCACCATACTGAGTACACATGGTTAAATTTTAAAATTAATTCAATATTATTAACCCCTTAAAGTCAATAGTGCACTTTTAAAAAGTCACATGCAAAACAGCGTGCAACTACAGGGAGCAGTCATCATGTCACCTTGATTAAAACGGCGACATGAGAATCTCACATTGCAGGACATCGCGAGATTATCATGTCGTGCCTTCAAACGGCGCCTTCAAGTGCCATCATCCTTAGCACCCGATTTACAGAGCCCATCGCTGAACAGCAAATAAACGGAACTAACTAAACTGAAACAACTATGGGACATAAGTAATAAAATCCCGCTTGTAGACCTCGCAAGTACATGGCAGACAATGGTCAAAGTTTATACATAGTTACTTAACTGAAGTGTAGATTGTACATGGAACATCAATCAAGTAAGAGTGAGAAGGGGAGAGAGAGGCTGGAGCGGCTTGCTTGAGTGTTCCGTGTACAATCTACTAGCAGATTAAACTTTGACCACTGTCTGCCATGTATCTGCAAGGTGTGCAAGCAGGGTTTTAATACTTACGTCCCATGGTTATTTCAGTTTAGTTTAGTTAGTTCAGTTTATTTGCTGTTCAGTGCTGGGCTCTGTAAATCAGGTGCTAAGGATGATGGGACTTGAAGGTGCGACTTGAGAATCTCGCTCTGTCCTGCAATGTGAGATTCTCATGTCACCCTTTTAATCATGGTAACATGATGACTGCTCCCTGTAGTCACACACTATTTTGCATGTGACTTTTTAAAAGGATACCAATGTCAATGATATAAGCATGATTTATGTCTTCTTCACTCAGCACATGCGGATAACAATATGTGCTCACTGAACTTAGAATTTCAAAAATAATGAAATTCTAAGTTCAGTGAGCATATATGGTTCTAGATTAAAGGGACAGTAATGTCAGAAAAAAAGTATTAACTATATGGTAGATACAAATAAGTGCAAGTACTCTCTTTTAATTGTATCTCTCAAACCATAATGGTTTGGGATATAGGTATGGGATACAGGAAAATAAAGTTCTCCTCTCCTTCCCCTTTCTGCTTGACAAGCTGTAAAGCTGTCAAAAGCAGATGCTGGTCGCTTGGCCAGACCCGGATCTTCAGCAGCATCGCTATAACGATATCTAAAGATAAATACTTCATTGGAATGGTCTACATCATGTGCTTTCAAACCAGGCACACGCTGTAGACCGTTCCAATTAAGAATTTATTTTTAGGTATTGCTATGTCAGTGCTGCTGGAGAGCCACTGTCTGATCCAGGAACCAGAATCTGCTTCTGACAGCTTTACAACGCGTCAAGCAGAAAGGGGAGGGAGCGGAGAACTTTATTTTCCTATATCTCTCAAACCATAACGGATTGAGAGACACGAATAAATGCAAGTGCTCTTTTAATTTTATCTACCATATAGTTAATACTTTTATTTGACATTACTATCCCTTTAAATGGAAGTTATTAACTACCTTTCTGATTTACATCTTGAGGCTTACATTATTAATATTAGTCACTGTCCACACTCACACTGCCCACCCACATTGTCCGCCTCACACTGTCCACATCAAACTATCACCCACATTGTCCACCTCACACTGTTCACCTCACCCTGACGACATCCACACTTACTGTCCACCCACATCTGTCCTCCTCACACTGTCCACCACACACTGACCACATCCACACACTGTTCACCTCACACTGACCACATCCACACACTGTTCACCTCCACACTGACCACATCCACACTGTTCACCTCCACACTGACCACATCCACACTGTTCACCTCACACTGACCACATCCACACTGTTCACCTCACACTGACCACATCCACACTGTTCACCTCCGCACTGACCACATCCACACGGTTCACCTCACACTGTCCACATCCACACCGTTCACCTCACACTGACCACATCCACATTGTTCACATTCACACTATCCACCCACATTTGTCCACCTCACACTGTCCACATCAACACTGTTCACTTCACACTGACCACATCCACACACTGTCCACCCACTTTGTCCACCCACCCACTGTCCACATCCACACTGTTCACCTCACACTGACCACATCCACACTGTTCACCTCACACTGACCACATCCACATTGTTCACACTATCCACCTACATTTGTCCGCCTCACATTATCCACATCAACACTGTTCACCTCACATTGACCACATCCACATTATCCACCTCACACTGTCCACACCCACATTGTCCACCCACATTTGTCCGCCTCAAACTAACCACCCACATTGTCCACATTCACACTGTCCACTTTACACTGACCGCATCCACACTGTTCACCTCACACTGTCCACCCAGTGTCCAACTCACACTGTCCACACCCACATTGTCCCCCACACACACTGTTCACTTCACATTGCCCCCCCACACACACACACTGTCCACTTATATTGTCCACCTCACATTGTCCTGTTGTCCATTTCAGTTAAATTAACCCTTTGCTTGCCAAAGAGGTATCCATCACATTGATCATCAATGCGCTGGACACCTGTATGGCACTCAAAGGGTTAAATTAAACGGCTGTTCTCTCCTGCTGCTTTATGATGGACTTACCACCAGAGCAGAGTGGAGAGAAGAAAGCCTCCAGCCTTAGCAGTGCGGCAGTGGGTCGTCATGACCACTTCTTTAAGCCACCTCAGCCATCCGCCAACTGCTGCGCCTGTATGAGTAGATGGCTCCCGTTCTATAGCAGGTGAAGGCAATGGATTATAGCAGAGGCGGGATTTTGTTACGCAGCCACGTTGTCGGCGCTTAGATGACTCGAGCGACTCCAGTCTGGAGGAGGGGAGACGTCACGTGCCACTGCCAGCCAACCACAGCTAGAGCCTAGAAGCACTGCAGGTAACCACTGCAGACAGGAAGCGGACTGGGACGCATACGTGAAGCCTCCCGTCGCACTGACTGGCAGTTCTCACTTATGGGGGGCTTTTTCATTTTCTTTTGGGGGCCCCATGACTGGTGGGGCCTCCAATTCAATAAAACGGGACACAATATTTTTGGTCCCGCACAGCGGGGACTGCGGGGCCCTCCGCTACGCCTCTGTAGGTAAGTGCTTCTCTTACAAACAGTAATTATATAGATACACCCGACTGCTGTAAGATGGACTCCTACCTAGGTAAGTGCTTGTGTTACACACAGTAATTATACAGATACACCCGACTGCTGTATGATGGACTCCTACCTAGGTAAGTGCTTCTGTTACATACAGTAATTATATAGATACACCTGACTGCTGTGTGACGGACTCCTACCTAGGTAAGTGCTTGTGTTACACACGGTAATTATACAGATACACCTGACTGCTGTATGATGGACATCTACCTAGGTAAGTGCTTCTGTTACACACAGTAATTATATAGATACACCTGACTGCTGTATGACAGACTCCTACCTAGGTAAGTCCTTCTGTTACACACAGTAATTATACAGATACACCTGACTGCTGTATGATGGACACCTACCTAGGTAAGTGCTTCTGTTACACACAGTAATTATACAGATACACCTGACTGCTGTATAATGGATTCCTTCCTAGGTACGTGCTTTTGTTACAGTGATTATATAGATACACCCGACTGTTGTATCAAGGACAAATGTCCATCCTTTTAAACAGACTGAGGCACAATTTAATCCTTTCAGTGCCAGAGAGGTATCCAAAGCTTTGCAACACAACGCAGGGACAAGAGGAAGGATAAAGAGGCAAGAGGTGGTATAAAGCAGGGGCAAGAGTGAGAGAGAAAAAGGGATAAAGAGGGGGCTAAAGAGGGAAGAAAGGAGAGAGAGAAAGAGTGGGATAAAGAGGGGCAAGTGGGACAAAGGCATGAATGGACTAAAGAGAAAGAAGTAACAAGTGGAAAAAGAAAAGTGGGGACAGAAAGATAAAGGTGAAGGGGGTGAAATAGTTAAGAATTGAATAAAGAGAAAAAAAGCAAGGTGGAGAAAGTATTTCTCTTGATCCTTGCTCTTGCCTCTTTCTCCTACTATTGCCCCCTTGCCTCTTGATCCCCCATTCCATCTTTTTCTCCCTCTCTTCATCCCCTTTTACCTCTTTCTCCCCTCTTGCCACCCCCTTTTGCCTCTTTCCCCCCTCTTGTCTCTTTCTCCCCCTCTTCATCCCACCTTTTGCCTCTTTCTCCCCCTAATGATCCCCCCTTTTGCCTCTCCCTCGCTTGACCTCCCCTCTTTCTCTCTCTTGATCTCTTTTGTCTCTTCCTCCCCCTTGTTGACTCTCCCCCTTTTTACTCTTGATCCCCCCTTTTGCCTATTTCTTTCCCTCTTGATCATCCGTGTGCCTCTTGACTCTCCACCTCTTTACCCCCTCTTGATCCCCCATTTTTATCTTTCTCCCTCCTTAGCTCCTGATTTACCCCTTTTGATTTTCACCCCTTTTAATCTCCCCATCTTGCCTCTTAATCTCCCCCTTTTGCCTCAATCTCCCCCTCTTGCCTCTTAATCTCCCCCTTTTGCCTCAATCTCCCCCTCTTGCCTCAATCTCCCCCTTTTGCCTCTTAATCTCCCCCTCTTGCCTCTTAATCTCCCCCTTTTGCCTCTTAATCTCCCCCTCTTGACTCTTAATCTCCCCCTCTTGACTCTTAATCTCCCCCTTTTGCCTCTTAATCTCCCCCTCTTGACTCTTAATCTCCCCCTTTTGCCTCAATCTCCCCCTCTTGACTCTTAATCTCCCCCTTTTGCCTCTTAATCTCCCCCTCTTGACTCTTAATCTCCCCCTTTTGCCTCTTAATCTCCCCCTCTTGACTCTTAATCTCCCCCTTTTGCCTCTTTCTCCCCTCTTGACTCTTAATTTCCCCCTTTTGCCTCTTTCTCCCCTCTTGACTCTTAATTTCCCCCTTTTGCCTCTTTCTCCCCTCTTGACTCTTAATCTCCCCCTTTTGCCTCTTTCTCCCCTCTTGACTCTTAATCTCCCCCTTTTGCCTCTTTCTCCCCTCTTGACTCTTATCCCCCCCTTTTGCCTCTCCACCTCCCCTTTTTGACTCTCACCCACTTGCCTCTTTCTCCCCCTCTTCATCCCCCTTTTTTGTCTCTTTCTCAGCCATTTGCCTCTTGATTTCCCCTTTTACCTCTTTCTGCCCTCTTGACACTTAATCCCCCCTTTTGCCTCTCTCCCCCTCTTGATCACTCATTTGCCTCTTGACCCCCATTTGCCTCTCTCTCTCCCCCTCTTGATACCCCATTTTTGTCTTTTTCCCCCACTTAGCACTTGATTTACCCCCTTTTGCCTCTTCCATCCCTCTTGATCCCCCTGTTTCCTCAAGTCTTCCCCTCGAGTCTTAATCCCTCCTTTGGTTGCTCTGTGCCCTCTTGATTTCCCCCTTTTGCCTCTTTCAGTCCTTGTTGACCCCCTCTTTATTCTTTCTCCCCTTCTTGACTCCCTCCATTTTCCCCTCTTGCCTCTGTCCGTGAAGAGGGTCAGTGCTGGCGAAGACCTGTCCTCTTCTCAGCACTTCCGTCGCTCTGCCACCACTGATGACGGCCAGCCAGGACCATTTGACAAGCGGCGACACAGAAGTGGTGCATACTGTGGTTTCTTCATCTTTCTGGCACCACTTTGAAACTGTGCAAATTTCAAACTGGCGCCCAGACAAATGAAGGAAACCCCCAGCATGCGTCCGCGTCGCTGCGTGTCACGTGTTCACGGATGCGCCGCTGTGTATCACAAAGTTTCGGCTGCTGAATTCCAAGGCTGTTATTTTGTCCCCTCCTCTGGTGATGCTCCTGTTTATAGGTAAAAGCCTTCTGAGGCCCCCATGAGTCAGTGGGGCCTCTAATACAAGCCAATATGGCTGGCTGGGCATAACTTTTTTGGGGCCCCTGAGTCTGGTGGGGCTACAAATATTGTATATGGCAAAAAATTTCTGGGGGCCCCTGAATCTGGCGGGGCCCCCCCGCACCGCAGGGGCAGAGGGCACTCAGTCAGTCTTTCCAGTGCCATCAGCGTCATGCCAATCATAGACGGCTGCCAGCGGTTTCCTTCCAGGTTGGGGACAGAGTATGGCTTTCCTCCAGAAACCTCAAACTACAAGTTCCGTCTAACAAATTGGCTCCTCGGTTTATTGGTCCTTATAGGGTGATTCGTAAAATCAACCCTGTCTCTTATGCTTTGGACATCCCTGCTTCCATGCGTATTCATAATGTGTTCCATGTGTCTCTCCTCAAACTTCTTGTATGCAACCGTTATACTACTAACCCTGTGGTGCCAGGGCCTATAGAGGTTGAAGGTCAGGAGGAGTGTGAAGTTCAGAGTATCATTGATTCCCGCAGACTTGGAGGAAAATTGCAGTATTTGGTACATTGAAAGGGTTATGGTCTGGAAAAACGATCCTGGGTGGACAGTAAGGACCTTTATGCTCCCAAATTACAGCAAATTTTTCATTCCAAGTACCCACAGAAGCCAGGTCACTCTTCTAGAAGGGGGGTCTTTGAGAGGGGGGTACTATCACGGTGCCCGTGATTGCTGCCTTTTCCTGTCAGTTATCTGATTGGCCTCTCCATTGGCTGCCTGTCTTCAGCCCGCCCTGTATTGCCTATATAGACTGGGCTTGGGCACCCTTTGGTTGCCCTTTCGTGGTGTCTCTATGTCGCAAACACCTGCACTGTTTTCCTGAGCTTCCTGGGCCGTCACTGATTCTTCTACACTCCAGAGATCACCTGTGTTCCTGCCTGACAGCTTCCTCTGTGTCTTGGTTCCTGCCTCCGTTCCTGATCCGGTTTGGGCCGTTGTTCCTGCTGCCATGCCTGATCCGGTTGGCTGCCGTTATTGTTCCTGTTTCCTGTCCTGACCTGGCTGTGTTCCTGCTCCTGGATCGCGTGCAGAGTGTCTCCTCCTTCATGTCGCCTTGGGCGACATCCTTATCATTCAGTGACTTGTGTAGTCCAGTACGCGGGTACTGGTTCGCTCCATATATATAACCGGTTGCTTGCTGCGTTCCATACAACACCGGTAGAGTCTTGTGTATCCAGTACGCTGGTACTGGTCCGCTCCATGTATAACCAGTTGCTTGCTGCTTTCCATACAGCACCGGTAGAGTCTTGTGTAATCCAGTACGCGGGTACTGGTTCACTCCACGCATAACCGGTTGCTTGCTGCATTCCATACGGCACCGGTAGAGTCTTGTGTAATCCAGTACGCGGGTACTGGTTCGCTCCACGCATAACCGGTTGCTTGCTGCGTTCCATTCAGCACCGGTCGAGACTTGTGTAATCCAGTACACGGGTACTGGTTCGCTCCACGCATAACCGGTTGCTTGCTGCGTTCCATACAGCACCGGTAGAGACTTGTGTAGTCCACTACGTGGGCAGTGGTTCGCTCCATATATACCAGTTGCTAGCTGCGTTCCATTCAGTACTGGTAGGGTCTTGTGTAATCCAGTACGCTGGGACTGGTTCGCTCCACGTATAACCGGTTGCTCTCAGTATCCATATAGCACCGGCAGTGTCATAGTTGGTCCAGTACGCGGGTACTGATTTGCTCCATCATTTCCGGGTGACCGTTGACACCTATACAGCCCCGGCTAGGCCTCTGTGTGCCCAGTATAGGCGACTGGTTTACTCCACCAATATTCTAGTCGCTGAGGCCATCTCCGCTTATGCACCAGTACTTGCAGTTCTCTGAGTCTAGCGAGGCTGCCTTGCCCGGTATATTGGCAAGGCCGGTAGAGCCTCCTCTCTCATTGTGCCAGTCCCAAGGCTGCCTTGCTCGGTATATTGGCAGGGCCGGTAGAGCCTCCTCTCTCGTTGTGCCAGTCTTTAGGCTGCCTTGCCCGGTATATTGGCAGGGCCGGTAGAGCCTCCTCATTTGTTATGCAAGCCTCCAGGCTGCCTTGCCCAGTATATTGGTAAGGCCGGTAGAACCTGTTCCCATATTGTGGCAGTCTTAAGGTTGCCTTACCCGGTATTGGCAAGGCCGGTAGAGCCTTTCTATTATTCACTACACCACTATTCACTATTGCATTGTAATAATCAAGTGTTGTTATATGTGTATAAGGGAATATATGTGCTAAGGGAATATATTCAAGAATTCTGCTGGAACAGGAATATCATTAGCAATAGCCAACATGGCTTTGTGAAAGATAGGTCTTGTCAAACGAACTTGATCGCATTTTATGAAAAAGTAAGTAATAATATAGATGAGGGAGAGGCGGTTGACGTGATCTATTTAGACTTTGCCAAGGCATTTGATACGGTTCCACACAAGAGGTTACTCTACAAATTGAATGAAATAGGACTAGGGCAAAATGTTTGTGAGTGGATTGGAAATTGGCTGAAAGATAGAATGCAAAGAGTGGTAGTAAATGGCAAGTTCTCCAGTTGGATAAACGTGATAAGTGGAGTGCCTCAGGGATCTGTCCTGGGTCCTCTTCTTTTTAATTTGTTTATTAATGACCTCCCAGAGGGCATAGGAAGCCATGTATCAGTGTTTGCCGATGACACAAAATTAAGTAAGGTAATAAAGTCTGAACTGGATGTGTCTTCATTACAAGAGGACTTGGACAAATTGAGTAACTGGGCAGGCAAATGGCAAATGAGATTCAATATAGACAAGTGTAAAGTTATGCATTTTGGGTATAATAATAAAAATGCAACATATAGTTTAAATGGTGTTTCTCTGGGGAAATCTACTAATGAAAAGGATTTAGGAGTAATGGTAGACAATAGACTTTGCAGTAGCATGCAGTGCCAGCTGGCAGCTGCAAAGGCCAATAAGATATTGGCATGTATTAAAAGGGGTATTGACTCAAGGGAGGAAGATATAATTATGCCTCTTTACAGGTCCATGGTAAGACCCCACCTAGAATATGCTGTTCAATTCTGGGCGCCCTTTCTGAAGAAGGACATTATGGAACTAGAGAGAGTGCAGAGGAGGGCTACAAAACTAGTAAGGGGAATGGAATGTTTTAGTTATGAAGAGAGGCTAGAAAAGTTAAACTTGTACACACTAGAGAAACGGCGTCTTAGAGGGGATATGATAACACTATATAAATATGTTCAAGGCCCATATAAAGGGCTTTCAAAAGACCTGTTCATTAACAGAACAGTACACAGGACAAGGGGCCACCCGCTTAGACTTGAGGAAAGGAGATTTAGTCTACAACAGCGGAAGGGTTTCTTTACAGTAAGGACAATAAAGGTATGGAATGCACTTCCGGAGGAGGTGGTGCTATCAAATACATTAGATGCCTTTAAAAGGGGCCTGGATACTTATTTAAAAGAGCATAATATAGAGGGCTATGCACGTTAGTATTGGGATTAATATTTAGTTAGGGCTTGTTGATCCAGGGAGAAATCTGATTGCCATTTGGAGTCGGATGCCTTCTTTTGGGTCAGCGATGGTAAACAGGAATAGGAAAAGGGTTGAACTGGATGGACGCAAGTCTTTTTTCAACCTAGATTACTATGTAACTATGTAACTATGTAACTATGTAACTATGTATGCCAAACCCGCGAGGGTTCTCTTTAAACTTTCAATAAAGTTGTGTTTTTATCTTAACTCTGTGTCTGAGAGTCAAAACAAACCGTGACAGCGCTCTTCTTGCGGTTTCTTTTTTGGATTTGTTGAGCCGCTGGGAGAGAGCGTGAGGTGGAAGAGCAGCCAGATGGTCCATTGAAATCCTGTAGCTGGATCAGATGAATTACCCAGATGGCGTTTTAGCTGTTTCTAAAATATTTGATTAACAGCCGATATCTTTGTGAGTAGCCACAAGTTAGGTGTTTAAGGTGGAGGGATATAATTCATTAACTTTTGTAACGGAAGCATATCTCCTCAATCGACCTGGGCCGTCGTACCGGGTTTCTCCCTCCTGAGGTCAGCTACAAAGCGGCAGCCGGGCCGGTGACTCTCCAGAGCTGCTTCCTGTGAATGGGGTTCAAAAGAAGACCCTTGATACCATCCATGACAAAATGACAGAACAAGTTCAGGTTCCAACACGAACACACTTTATTAGGCAAACTTCAGCTCTTTTTATGTACAGTTAACCATAATACAATCAGGGCACAATACAAAGGGCACAGAGGCAGTAAACGTATGGTGGGGACATGGTACAATGGGACAGACATGATTGCATTAGTTGCACAAATGGGACAGGGCAAGGGCAGATAATAGAACAAAGGCAAGGCGCAAGAATACACATTCTAAACAATGGTCACTTGGGTTGAGGCATCTTTTTCTAGGGTTTGAATATTCCTCTTCAAACCCTGGCCAATCGTGCACCTCGAATGTTGTGGCAATCCTGACCATGGATGTCACCCCCGCTACCAGCCTATCCGGTGCTTCGAACGAGAAGCCTGTCCACCAATCCCTGGGCTGCCTACTTTCCCCCATGTTAGGTCTAGGTGAGACCTGTAAACACCTTGCCCAGGACTTTGACATAGTAACATAGTAAATTAGGTTGAATAAAGACACAAGTCCATCAAGTTCAACCTTCTGCTCATGCCCCAGTAATTTTATAGCTTTCCTACTACCAAATAAGTTAGTCTTTATCAGACCTTCCTGATCTGCTTACTAATAAACAGTATAAATCTGTATGTTCCCTTTGGAAAGAAATATATCTAAGCTTCTCTTGAATGTATCCATTGTATCTGCCATAACCACCTCCTTGGGCAAAGAATTCCACAATTTAACAGACCTCACTGTAAAAAAAAACCTTACTCTGCTGAAGACTAATCCTCCTTTCTCTAATCTCAAGGGGTGTCCCCTGGTCATCTGATTATGCCTTGGAACAAATAGCTCACCGCAGAGATCCTTGTATTGACCTCTCATATATTTGTACACTGTGATAAGGTCTCCTCTTAGTCTTTTTTTGGTAAATAAACCAAGTTTGTTTAGTCATTCCTCATACATCAAGTCCTCCAATCCTTTAATTAATTTTGATGCTCTTCGCTGTACCCTCTCTAGTTCTGGTATATCCTTTTTCAGAACCGGTACCCAAAACTGCACTGCATACTCAAGGTGAGGTCTTACCAATGATTTGTACAATGGCAAAATAATGTTATCCACTCTTGTTTCAATATCGATTTTTATGAAAAACGGGATTTTGTTTGCCTTTGCTACTGCTGTTTGACACTGGTCACTGTTTCCAAGTTTGTAGTTGACAAGGATACCCAGGTCTTTATCTAGCAATGAGTCCCCTAAAATGATTCTATTAAGTTCATAAGTAGCCTTGGGATTGTTTCCTCCCAAATGCATGACTTTACACTTCCCCACATTAAACTTCATATTCCATATGTTTGCCCAATCTGACATTGTATGTAAGTCCCTCTGTAGAGAGAAAATATCCTGTTCTGAATTAATTACCCTACATAATTTAGTATCATCTGCCAAATATTGATAATTTGCTTTCTATATCTATTTCCAGATCATTTATAAACATGTTAAAAAGCAGCGGACCTAATACTGAACCCTGAGGTACTCCACTCTCCACTTTAACTGTATTGGAGAATTGTCCATTTACAACCACACACTGTTCCCTATCCTTCAACCAGTTTTGTATCCAATTGCAAAGGTCATATCCTAGCTCCGATTTCCTTATTTTATACCCCAGAAGGGTGCCTACCTGCTCAGCAACATAATGTATGACAGCGTGTCGACAATATGGCACTGTGCAGGGAGACACCTATTGGTCGTCAACGGTATCATGAGTCAACACCAATCTTTCATATTCCCCAGCATCTGTAGTCCCTTTTAACCGGTGGCCAATCAGAGAGGGGCTGACTTTTCCCTATGCAAAATCAATGGCGGACCTTTAACTCCGACCGATCAATCAGGAGCTGGCCAACATTTAAAACCATGGCGGCTTTTCTGTAGTTCTGTCGGCTGTCTCTGGCTGGGTGAATTCTGTCTTTTGGGAAAAGCTGGTTTTCCATAATCCGTAATGAAGTCCCCAGTAACGGCCTACGGCCCGTTGCAACTTTATTGCACTAGGGCGTTCCCTATTGGTCTCCATTTTTTTTGTTTCTACAGTATGTCAGATCAATCAGCCATGTTAAAGCATACTTTATCAATCAGAAAATATATTAGCTCTCTCACAACTCTTAACTACCTGTTTTAATATCAAAGCCCACATTCTAAGCTTTAACACTAAGCTGTCTGATGCTCCCTACATACGCATCTTCCCCTGCTTTACAGCAATAATCAGGAGATGGACTAAGGCAGTGGCCAGTTAGCCCAGACTTATGATCAGCCCCGAGGGGAAATTTTTCCCCCTGCCCCCCCAGGCTAAACCTCCCCTAATGTGTCCTCACTGGAGCTCTTAGGGTGGCCTTATCCAACTGTATGTCATCACGCAAACATACAGAGTTTGTAGCAGGTGTAGCAAGTGTGAGGGAGAGTAGTGTTCTATCTTAGTAGCTGGCTAGCAGGGAATGGCAGGAGGGAGGGAGAGCAGTGTGGAATGTTGCAGATGGTGTCAGTTGGGAAGGAGAGTAGTGTGGAATGTTGCAGACGGTGTCAGGTGGGATGGAGAGTAGTGTGGAATGTTGCAGATGGTGTCAGGTGGGAAGGAGAGTAGTGTGGAATGTTGCAGACGGTGTCAGGTGGGATGGAGAGTAGTGTGGAATGTTGCAGAAGGTGTCTGATGGGAAGAAGAGTAGTGTGGAATGTTGCAGACGGTGTCAGGTGGGAAGGAGAGTAGTGTGGAATGTTGCAGACGGTGTCAGGTGGGAAGGAGAGTAGTGTGGAATGTTGCAGACGGTGTCTGATGGGAAGAAGAGTAGTGTGAAATGTTGCAGATAATGTCAGGTGGGATGGAGAGTAGTGTGGAATGTTGCAGATGGTGTCAGTTGGGAAGGAGAGTAGTGTGGAATGTTGCAGACGGTGTCAGTTGGGAAGGAGAGTAGTGTGGAATGTTGCAGACAATGTCAGGTGGGAAGGAGAGTAGTGTGGAATGTTGCAGACAGTGTCAGGTGGGAAGGAGAGTAGTGTGGAATGTTGCAGACAGTGTCAGGTGGGAAGGAGAGCAGTGTGGAATGTTGCAGACGGTGTCAGGTGGGAAGGAGAGTAGTGTGGAATGTTGCAGACGGTGTCTGATGGGAAGAAGAGTAGTGTGAAATGTTGCAGATAATGTCAGGTGGGATGGAGAGTAGTGTGGAATGTTGCAGATGGTGTCAGTTGGGAAGGAGAGTAGTGTGGAATGTTGCAGACAGTGTCAGGTGGGAAGGAGAGTAGTGTGGAATGTTGCAGACGGTGTCAGGTGGGAAGGAGAGTAGTGTGGAATGTTGCAGACGGTGTCAGGTGGGAAGGAGAGCAGTGTGGAATGTTGCAGACAATGTCAGGTGGGAAGGAGAGTAGTGTGGAATGTTGCAGACGGTGTCAGGTGGGAAGGAGAGTAGTGTGGAATGTTGCAGACAGTGTCAGGTGGGAAGGAGAGCAGTGTGGAATGTTGCAGACGGTGTCAGGTGGGAAGGAGAGTAGTGTGGAATGTTGCAGACGGTGTCTGATGGGAAGAAGAGTAGTGTGAAATGTTGCAGATAATGTCAGGTGGGATGGAGAGTAGTGTGGAATGTTGCAGATGGTGTCAGTTGGGAAGGAGAGTAGTGTGGAATGTTGCAGACAGTGTCAGGTGGGAAGGAGAGTAGTGTGGAATGTTGCAGACGGTGTCAGGTGGGAAGGAGAGTAGTGTGGAATGTTGCAGACGGTGTCAGGTGGGAAGGAGAGCAGTGTGGAATGTTGCAGACAATGTCAGGTGGGAAGGAGAGTAGTGTGGAATGTTGCAGACGGTGTCAGGTGGGAAGGAGAGCAGTGTGGAATGTTGCAGACAATGTCAGGTGGGAAGGAGAGCAGTGTGGAATGTTGCAGACAATGTCAGGTGGGAAGGAGAGTAGTGTGGAATGTTGCAGACGGTGTCTGATGGGAAGAAGAGTAGTGTGAAATGTTGCAGATAATGTCAGGTGGGATGGAGAGTAGTGTGGAATGTTGCAGATGGTGTCAGTTGGGAAGGAGAGTAGTGTGGAATGTTGCAGACGGTGTCAGTTGGGAAGGAGAGTAGTGTGGAATGTTGCAGACAATGTCATGTGGGAAGGAGAGCAGTGTGGAATGTTGCAGACGGTGTCAGGTGGGAAGGAGAGTAGTGTGGAATGTTGCAGAAGGTTTCTGATGGGAAGAAAAGTAGTGTGAAATGTTGCAGATAATGTCAGTTGGGAAGGAGAGTAGTGTGGAATGTTGCAGACGGTGTCAGTTGGGAAGGAGAGTAGTGTGGAATGTTGCAGACAATGTCAGGTGGGAAGGAGAGTAGTGTGGAATGTTGCAGATGGTGTCAGGTAGGAAGGAGAGTAGTGTGGAATGTTGCAGACAATGTCAGGTGGGAAGGAGAGTAGTGTGGAATGTTGCAGACCGTGTCAGGTGGGAGGGAGAGCAGTGTGGAATGTTGCAGACAGTGTTAGGTGGGAAGGAGAGCAGTGTGGAATGTTGCAGACGGTGTCAGGTGGGATGGAAAGTTGTGTGAAATGTTGCAGACAATGTCAGGTGGGAAGGAGAGCAGTGTGGAATGTTGCAGACAATGTCAGGTAGGAAGGAGAGCAGTGTGGACTGTTGCAGACAGTGTCAGGTGGGAAGGAGAGCAGTGTGGAATGTTGCAGACAGTGTCAGGTGGGAAGGAGAGCAGTGTGGAATGTTGCAGACAATGTCAGGTAGGAAGGAGAGCAGTGTGGACTGTTGCAGACAGTGTCAGGTGGGAAGGAGAGCAGTGTGGAATGTTGCAGACAGTGTCAGGTGGGAAGGAGAGCAGTGTGGAATGTTCAGACAATATCAGGTGGGATGGAGAGTAGTGTGGAATGTTGCAGACAGTGTCAGTGGGAAGAAGAGCAGTGTGTAATGTTGCAGATAGTGTCAGGTGGGAAGGACAGTAATGTGGAATATTAGGATCTGGTGGCATGCCAAAGCTAAATGTCTCATAAACTGCTAACATAAACATAGATGAGTTTTAAAGCTCTTTAAAAATTATCTAAGTTGTTATAAGAGGTGCTAGTTCCTCTTTTTATTTGCTGACTACGGTCATACCTGGGAACTTCTGAAATGCACTCACCCTGAGATCCTTGAAATGTTAACCCTTAACTCTCCCAAGATAGCCAATTCTAGTTGCTACGTCAATGTATACCTTAGCCCAGAGATTATCCATTCAGTCCTCAAGGAACCTATAACATGCAACTGTTCTAAAATATCACTTGTTATACACTCACAAGACAAGCCTTTCTGGTAGAAATATCACTGATTTGAACATTAACCCTTTGAGTGCCAGAGGATATCTCCCTGGCACACAAAGGTTAAATAAGCAGCAAATTGGTGTAAATCAGATATAAGTAAACATTGTACATTGTCACCATTATAATTTGGCCCTTGTCCATGAGACAATGAGATTTGGTTCAACTCTTAGCTTCACAGGGTCAAACCCTTAGAGTTCCCGTGTTTGTCTATGCATGGTACTGGTGGCTTGTCCCAGAATTAGTCCATATATATCTTTGTGCATATGGCAGAGACACAGACAGTACTTCAGCAGTTCTGAGCTTCGGAATGACCTGAAGGGAACCTTTGTAGCTTTTTGCCCATTATCATTAATCAACAACAATCTATTCTGCTTTGTGTTGATTAATGTCCTTCCATCTTTTCTACACTGTCATTGCAATCAACAATAGAAACCTCACATAATGGGGAAAAAACCATGTAATTACATCTGAACTGGGTCACTAATAGGATGTCTTGACTACGGCCGTAGACTTTATTTTTCAGGCGAGCAGCATGTTGATTTTTGAGTGTCCAGAATTGAATTCTGTAGTTAACTCCTTAATGACCAGGCACCCAGCACGCAGCTAGCAGTTAAGGACCTTGGGGCATTTTGTTTTTGCACGACAGATTCAGGGGTCCCCAAGTGGTGTGCAGTCACAAGGGGGCCACTGAATTGCCATCATTGGTCCTTAAAGGGATAGTAGTGTTTCATAATAAAAGCAGCTCCAATTAATCATCATAGTATTTGGACTTTGGAGAGTGTTATTTCAATTCTGTCAGAGTTGTAGTACAAGAGTAATTCAATGACAAAGTATCCCCCTCCCGCTCCTTTTATTGATGTAACACTGCTCAGCCAGATCAGAAGGGAGGTGTCCAGGTAGATTACAGAGAGGGACAATCTTCAATTAAGATAAGGGAAACACCTGAAAAGCTTGTCAAGGGGGGCAGGGCTTTCATTGTTCTCATAGGAGGAAGATTGTCCCCTTCTGTTATCTGTCTGGTCTATGGACTGTATTCCACATCTGAGAAGAGATGGCTTACACTAGGTAAAAGGGACGGGAGGGGAAACTTTGCTTGTGAATATCTCTCAAACCATAAAGGTTTGAGAGATAAGACTTATATCGTTCTTCATGTTTTTTTAATGCCTACAAAATAAAATAAAGATAAATGAAGTATTACTATCCCTTTCAGTGCAGAACTGCCGTGACGGTCCTGGAACTTCATTACTCCTGAAGGGGTTAAACGTGGACTATTTTCATGGAAATGATTTTTAAAATAATTGTGGCTGATTTACTAAGATGAACTGGAGTGATTCTGGGGCAAACCAACTGCACCAAGGGAAAAATAAACATTTCCGTTGACTTAAATGGAGCTTTAAATGAGCTGTAAACTTTTTTTTTTGTATGAAAACCAATATGTTATAGAGCTCCCACTGCTGTCAGTTAATTTATTCAAATGTTATAGCAGTTCAAATGACCAGGAAATGAATTACAGTGTGGTTACTTCCTGAAAATCCTGACAGCATGAGACATTTCAAGAAATCTACTTTTATTTGCTACATCCATATGACCACACACTATGCTATGAACAAATCTAGACAAAGCCCACACGCTGGGGATGTGTCTAATAGTAGAGCAAATGCTTTATTTGACCTTAAAAAGAGCTAATTGGCATAGCGCACAGCCAATTAGAATGTTGTTTCACTCTGTGCCTCCAAAACAAAGGTTAAAGGGATAGCAGTACTTAACATGTAAAAAAAAAAAAATATATATATATATATATATATATATATATATATATATATATATATATATATATATTTTTTTTTTTTTTTTTTTTTTTTTTTTTTTTTCAGGGTTTACCTTCCTGTGTAACGCATGGATGCTTCCACTGCTGAGAGGTGTTTTATTCAAAAGTTATTGCAGTTTAATCAACAGCGCCACTGTACAATTTCAAGTCACTGGGATACTGCACCTAAGATATTAAAGTTTATTTGGGCCATGGAGAGTGTTATTTCAATACTGTCAGAGTTGTAGTACAAGAGTAATTGAATGATAAAGTATCCCCCTCCTGCCCCTTTTAGCTAGTGTAAGCCGCCTCCCCTCAGATGTGGAATCTGGTCCTGGAACCAGACAGCTCACAGCAAGGGACAATCTTCTTACTGTGAGAACAATGAAAACCCTGCCCCTCTTGACATGTTTTTCAGTTTTTCCCATTATACTAATTGAAGATTGTCCCTTTCTGTGATTCATCTGGACAGTCTTGCTGCTCTGAGGTGAGCAGTGTTACATCAGTAAAAGGGGCGGGAGGGGGATACTTTATCATTCAGTTACTCTTGAACTACAACTCTGACAGAATTGAAATAACACTCTCCATGGCCCAAATACTATGAACATTAATTGGAGCTGCTTTTATTTTGAAACATTACTATCCCTTTAAGGAGACGGGTCCACTTTAAGCCCTTAAGGCAGTTAAGGAACACAGAGCATATTTTGGTTTTGCTCCAATTGATTCCGGGGTCCCCGAACAGAGTACAGCCACGCAGGGAACCCCGAATTCCAAGTCTCACAGAACCGTCATGGGTCCTTAACTGAAGTTTTCCCATGATGGTCCTGGCATGTCATGGGTCCTTAAGGGGTTAAATGGCAGGAAGATTAAGTTTAAGAATATGTTCTCACCTAATTAAGGGTTAGTAATGTTCAATGATAATTTTATGCTGTGTTGTAGATTTAAAAAAAATAAAGTATCTGGAGAAAGTCATATCTCTCAAACCTTTACGGTTTCAGAGATATCCGCCTCTAAAGTTCCCCCCTTCCTCCCCTTCTCCTGACGTCATCAATCTATTGACAGCAGGAGATCCCGGTCCTAGGACCAGCCGGCGGCTCCGCAGCTGAGCCAAAATAGCAATATTTAAAAATAATTACTTCATTGGAACGGTCTACAATGTGTGCCCGGTGTGCAATCACACTTTGTAGACTGTTCCAGTGAAGTATTTATTTTTAAATATCAATATCTCTGCTCTGCTGAAGAGCCGCCTTGAGTCGTCCAACACGGATCTCCTTCTGTCAGCTTTACAGCTGACATGAGGGGGGGGAACTTTAGCTATGAATATCTCTCAAACTGTAAAAGTCTGAGAGATGGGATTTGCTCCACATAATTTACATTTTTAAAATCTACAACACAGCATAAAGTTATCATTGGACATTACTAACCCTTTAGTTAAAAGGGATAGTAATACTTAAATATTACTAATCCCCATATTGTAGTAATGTTAAAAAGAATTTAATTGTCACCAGTGTCATATCTTAAACCTTTATGGTTTGAGAGATAACCAACCCCAAAGTTCCCCCCTCCTTCCCCCTTCTCTGAAGTCAGCGTTGTACTGACTGCAGGGATATCCGGTCTTACTTGCATCAGGCGGCTCTGCAGCAGAGCCTCAATCGCTTTAGTAAAAAAGAATTATTTCACTGAAACGGTCTTCTATGTGTGCTTGCAAACCAATCACATGTAGAAGACCATTTCAGTGAAATAATTATTTTTCACTAATGCGATCTCAGCTCTGCCGCAGAGCCAGCACACGTAGAAAACCATTTCAGTGAAATAATTCTTTTTTACTAACACAATCTCAGCTTTGCTGCAGAGCCACCTGACTGTTGTACTACAGGCTTTCCCTGCAATCAGCTACAACCCTGACTTCAGTGAAAGGGGGGGGACTTTGCAGGCGGTTATATCTCAAACCATAAAGGTTTGACACTGGGCATAATTAAATTCTTTTTATCATGCCTACACTATGGGGATTAGTAATATTTAAGTATTACTGTCCCTTTAAAGGGTTTAAGTGATTCAGCTTAGAGTGTCCCACAGAGTCAGCAACAAGCCTTATAGCTTTTTCCCAAATGAAAAGGATCCCAAATGATTTATGGTCTAAGGGGTAGATTTAAAGGCAGGTGTTAGGCAAAAAACCATCACCGGGTGTTTTAACGTGCAGTAAGCCATTCAAATGGCCATGTAATGAACTACTAAGGATAGTTCAGCAAGTAATATGGCCGCTACACAAAACTATTTTTTGGCCCATTTAAAAAGAAAAAAAAAAGTTCTCCAATTTGTCATTTAATGGAAAGTGTTAGCTGAAAAAATCCGATAAGGGACTCACGTACCGCACAAAACTTAAGACACAGTTTGTTTAGCCGTAAAGTCCCTTATGGGATCTTTTGCCAGCTAACGCAGCTATTAACTGGCAAAAAAACCCAGAGTCCTCAGCGGATGTATTGATATGGGGTCCTAATCCCCACATCAATATTATTATTATTCTTTATTTATATAGCGCCAACTAATTCCGCAGCGCTGTAAAATGGGGAACAGCGTAAGTACAAACGGGGTCTGAAAACATGTGACCTGTGACATGTACCAACGAGCTGAGCAGGGGTCTGAGAGAGACTGCTCCGGAGTAGGAGCGGTCTCTCTCAGACCCCTGCTCAGCTCGTCGGTACATGTCACAGGTCACACGTCGTCAAGGATCAAATCTGTCCCCGGTTCACTTTTGAATGGTCGCACACAGAAGAGCTTGCGACCATTCAAGTGTTTCAGCAGGTCGCATGGCTAAAAAAGCGCGACGTGACAATCTCGCAGTGCATGACAGCGCGAGATTGTCACGTTGCATAGCCAATAGGTGCCTGCTGCAGATAAGTGTATTCTGTTATTTTTGTGTCCTTTTTGCCGTCATCACATCTCTCAATTCAGTTTGTGTCCTCCCCCTGGTTCTGAACCCGTTTGTTAAGCAGAAGGCACAGGCTAGCAGGCATCAGGAAGAGGACGCAGTATTATCTGCAGCACAGAGAGGCGCACCAGCTGCCTCTGTGTGCTTAAAGGGATAGTAATACTTCGTTTTATCTTTATTTTATTTTGTAGGCATTAAAAAAACATGAAGAACGATATAAGTCTTATCTCTCAAACCTTTATGGTTTAAGAGATATTCACAAGCAAAGTATCACCCCCCCCTTCAGCCAGATCAGAAGGGAGGTGCCCAGGTAGACTGCAGAGAGGGACAATCTTCAATTAAGATAAGGGGAAAAAGTTGAAAAACTTGTCAAGGGGGGAAGGGCTTTCATTGTTCTCATAGGAAGAAGATTGTCCCCTGCTGTTATCTGTCTGGTCTATGGACTGGATTCCACATCTGAGAAGAGATGGCTTACACTAGGTAAAAGGGGCGGGTGGGGAAACTTTGCTTGTGAATATCTCATAAACCATAAAGGTTTGAGAGATAAGACTTGTATCATTCTTCATGTTTTTTTAATGCCTACAAAATAAAATAAAGTTAAAACGAAGTATTACTATCCCTTTAACAAACGGCTTCAGAACAAGGGGAAGGACACAAACTGAACTGAGAGATGTGAAGACGGCAAAAAGGACAAAAAAATAAAAGAATACAGTTATCTGCAGCACTCGCCCAACTTTTTATGCTATGTTGTATATAGGTGACACATCCACTTTAATATGACAGACACACATACATATGTATATTATAAATGTTACAGTTCATTTGGATGTTTCAGCAACAGACAAGGGAAGCCCTCAACTTTATACTTACTAGGCTTAAAGAGATTGTAATAAAAAAAAATAAACAGAGTTCCGATTCCTCAGTATAGTTTTTTAGCCAGGTAGAGCGGTATGTCATTGGTATCTGACTTGTAGGTCAACATTAATTCAATTATAAAGGATCCCCCTCCTGTCCCTTTTACTTACGTAACGCTGCCTCTCATGCCTGTCTGGATGAGGCACAGTGAGGGACAATGTTCAATAAGCATAAGGAAGATCCTTCGTCAAGGGAGGGGCTGGGTTTGCTTTATGCTCAGTGGATGAAGATTGTCCCTTGCTGACAGCTGTCTGGTCCCAGACCGGATTCCACATCTGAGGGGAGGGGCATACCTGAAGTAAAAGGGGCGGGAGGGGGATTGTTTATAATTGAATTGTTGTTGAACTACAAGTCCAGTATCGCTGATATGCTGCTCTACACGCAGAGGCATAACTAGAAGCCTCCAGGCCCTGGTACAAGAAGTGCCACACCCCCCCCCACCACCACATTGGCCCCCTCCACAATGCCCCCTCAATCTCCACAATGCCCCCATCTCCTACTTCCTATCTGGAGCTCCCGCGAGGTCCTCTTAGTAATGCAAAGCGCTGGGAGATGATGTCATCTCCCAGCGCTCTGCATTACTAGAGCACCAGCGGGAGATTGCGTATGCCAGGCGGAGGGGTCGCAGGGGGAGGCCGGGCCCGGTCGCAGGTGCAACCCCTATAGTTACTCCACTGTCTACATGGTTAAAAACTATACTGGTGAATCAAAGCTCCATTTATTTTATGAAATTACTATCCCTTTAAGAAACCCTGAAGCAGAAGGTTCCTTTTCTAGCATGTCTCTGCGTATCTACAGCACCTGCATATTTCGCAGTGGCTCAAAAACATGCCTGGGGAACCTGCAGGATTTTTCAAGCATATTACTGTATTACCGGATTCATTACCTTTACCTTCATTACATTTATATTATTTGTACTTTGAGTATAAGCAGCAGGGTCAGGGCACGGTGACTCTGAGCCACGTAACTCTGCACACCTGCTTAGTAGTGGTGATAGGGGACACCTTAGCTTGTGCGTGTCTAAGTATGGATGCTGGGTGTCTATCCTCATTGATAAGGACCATATGAACAAGAAAAAAAATCAGGAGCAATTATGGGGCAAACCTACTGCTTCATGAAAGAGAAAGAAATATTCCTCCAATTTCCATTCACTAGAATGTGATTTTTAAACCCTTGATATATAGGGAGTTCTCCAATGTTTTGCTTCATAATTTGTTTACAACCTGCCCATCACTGAAGAGTTTAAAAACCCCTTATAAATTAGTGGGAATTTTTATTTGTCCCCTATGGTGCAGTTGATTTGCTCAAGGATATCTCAGCTTTATCTTGATGAACCAATGGGAAGATACGGAATGTTATCTGTTTCCCATGATGCAGATGGTTTAGCCAGATTTGATCCACTCTTGTTTTGTGCGTACGGCCCTTTAAACACTTTTCTAGATACATAGGACTATATGCATAAAAACGAACTGGAGTTATTCTGGAGTGAACCAAATGCACAATATTCCTGTTAAGTTGAATTGGGCTTTTAACCCTTTGAATGCTTCACAATGCATTGGAGACCTCTCTGGCATTCAAGGGGTTAAAGGGATAGTAATCCTTTAAAATTACTAATCCCAATATTGTAGGAGTAACAAAAAGAAATTATTTGCCTTTTAAGAGAATGATTTCTTTTTTATTATCGCGATCGCGGCTCAGCTGCAGAGCTGCCGGATGATCGTAGGACATACTTCCCCTGCAGTCAGCTACAATGCTGACTTCAGGGAAAGGGGAGGGAGGGGGGAACTTTGCGAGTGAATATCTCTCAAACCATAAAGGTCTGAGAGATATCACTGGGGGCAAATCATTTCTTTTTTTTACTCCTACTATATTGGGATTAGTAATTTTAAAGTATTACTACCCCTTTAAAAAGCTCTGTTTAACCTCTTAATGACAGTGTGACGTGCCACGACCATCACTGTTTTTTTCCTTAAAGGGATAGTAATGTTAAAAGCAGCTCTAATTAATCCTCATAGTATCTGGGCCATGGAGAGTGTTATTTCAATTCTGTCAGAGTTGTAGTTCAAGAGTAATTGAATGATAAAGTATCCCACTCCTGCCCACTTTACTGATGTAACACTGCTCACCTCACAGCAGCAGGGAGGTGCCCAGATAGATTGCAGAGAGGGCCAATCTTCAGTTAAGATAAGGGGAAAACCTGAACAACCTGTCAAGGGGGGCAGGGCTTTCATTGTTCTCACAGTAAGAAGATTGTCCCTTGCTGTTATCTGTCTGGTCAAGCAACCAGATTCCACATCTGAGGTGAGGTGTTACATCAGTAAAAGGGGCGGGAGGGGGATACTTTATCATTCCATTACTCTTTTACTACATCTCTGACAGAATTTAAATAACACTCTACATGTCCCAAATACTATGAAGATTAATTGGAGCTGCTGTTTTTGTGAAATATTACTATCCCTTTAAGGACTGGTTATGATCCTGGCATGTCAAGTACTTTTTACTTACAGTGCCCTTGCCGAAGCGCTGTAAGTAAAAAACGGGGACTGAAATTTCTCTCAGACCCCCCCACCACTCAGCACACCGGTACACGTAACAGGTCATGTGTGCCGGCGCGTCGGCAAGAATCAAAGAGATCTTTAAGGGAACATAACTTCCCTGGACCACTGGTCCATAAGGGGTTAAGTGCATGGGAATTTAGGAATAGATAGAGCCATATGCATGAAGATATGTGTAACAATTCTGGAGAAAACCAACTGCATCACAGGGGAAAATAACATTTCCCCTAATTCCTATTGAT
This sequence comes from Rhinophrynus dorsalis, assembly GCA_037306005.1. Classification (NCBI taxonomy): domain Eukaryota; kingdom Metazoa; phylum Chordata; class Amphibia; order Anura; family Rhinophrynidae; genus Rhinophrynus; species Rhinophrynus dorsalis. Next base: position 380,688,879 of record CM074724.1, read on the forward strand.
TTAAATGGAGTTTTTAAGACCTTAAATGCCAGAGAGCCTTGCTATCATTCAAGGGGATAAAAAGCTCAATTTAAATTAAATGGAATTTTGATTTTCCCATCACAGCTTGTTCCAGAATTACTCAAAAAAAGAAAACAAACATTCCAAAAATTAAAATATAAAAAATAAATATCCTATATAATAATTCACTAGGATATTTGTCAGAAGCCGTCATGCGCAGTACAGACTGCCCGAACGCTCAGAATGCTGGGAGTTCTGTGCTGGGATCATTCTGTGCAGAAGGCTGGTAGTTCTGTGCTGGGAACATTCTGTGCGGAATGCTGGGAGTTCTGTGCTGGGAGCATTCTGTGCAGAAGGCTGGTAGTTCTGTGCTGGGAGCATTCTGTGCGGAATGCTGGGAGGTGTAGGAATGCTGGGAGTTCTATACTGGGAGCATTCTGTGCATTCGGGCACTCTCTACAGCGCATCGGGTGCGTGACAGCAGACATGGAGCAGGACCAGTCTTTTAACCCTTTGAGTGCCGGAGGGGTACGCAATGCATTGCGTACCCCTCCGGCACTCATAGGGTTAACATCTCCCAGAAATTGGCCCGTGTACACTGGCTTTTACACTCGTTAATAATAATAGACTAAATAAAATTCAAAAGGTTACTATGTAAATATCCAGCTAAAACTGATTATGCAGAATATCAGGTTAAAGAAGGGTCATACAGAAACAAAGCCTAAAGCGTTTTGTGCCTGGAAGCCTCTGTTCCAAGTTTGATGAAAGCATAATTATGCAGACTGAACTTCTTGGAGAGTTGGAGCGTCTAGACATTTGTGAAAAAATACTTTGTAAACCTGTCACCTATAAACAACTTTATTGAGTTTGAAAGAGCTTTAAAAATCATCTGTATGTTGTATCAGCCTTTTTTTTTAATATAGAAAACTAGTTTCGGAGTTATTTAGATAAATATATTTTGCTAATTAATGCATGCTGTGTAGGCACTTCCTGTCTGTACATTATGACCCCATTCACTGACTCTGCTCAGAAATGTGTTGCCCATATCTCCTAGCATTGACTTCCTGCCTTATCCATACATTACCTCCCCCATTCACTGACACTGCTCAGCAATGCATTACCCACATTGCCTAGCACTGACATCCTCTCTTATCCATACATTACCTCCCCCACTCACTGACACTGCTCAGCAATGCACTACCCACACTGCGTAGCACTGACATCCTGTCTTATCACTACATTACCACCCCATTAGCCCTACGTTACCTCCCCCCACTCACTGACACTCATCAGCGATGCATTGCCCACCACCCCTAGCACTGATTTCCTCTTATCCCTACATTACCTCCCCCACTCACTGACACTTCTTAGCAATGCATTGCTCACCTCCCCAGCACTGACTTCCTGTCTTATCCCTACATTACATCCCCTACTCACTGAGACTGCTCAGCAATTCAATGACTTCCTGTCTTATCAGGTCATTACCTCCCCGCTCACTGACACTGCTCAGAATTGCATTGTCCACATCCTCTAGCACTGACTTCCTGTCTTATCCCTACATTACCTCCTCCACTCACTGACACTGCTCAGCAATGCATTGCCCACATCACTGTAACGGTTTGTACGACACTCAGACACAGTAGGTTAGAATAAAACACAGTTTTATTAAAAGACACAATGAAAATTCCCTTAGTGGGCTATAGCGTATCACAGCGAAATAGACAGGAAATTATAGGTCATAGACATATGCCCACACAGGCCCAGTATACAATGAGTTGGATGGTACAGATACTGTCACAGGTCAGGCATAATAAGGCAAACTCATCAGAGCATGGGTTAATGTCCAATGATATAATCAGTCTCTGATGTGGTGTGTTCATTAACGCCCAGTATGATGGATAACAGCTATCAGGAGACTGTGGTGCGAGAATGGAGACAAGCACCTAGATCTGCAGAGCAGAGCTGAGACTTATACCCTCTGCCGTAGCAGTAACGGAGGCCACACAATACTCTGCAAGAGCTGAACGGACTTGAGCCACGGGCACCTGACCGGTGCAGTAACGGAGGCACAGTACTCTGCACAAGCTTAATTAAGTTGAGCCAATGGCTGCCATCACGGAGGCAACAATAGCTCTGCAAGAGTTAACGGAAGGCTCAGCAGTAATGGAGGCAACAATAGCTCTGCAAGAGTAAACGGAAGGCTCAGCAGTAACGGAGGCAACAGTGGCTCTCTGTCTGGCAGGCCCAGACCAGGCGGAAGTCAGAATATCGCCCAGGTGACACGATGAGCAGGAAAAGGAGAGCTGGGCCGGAGCTCAGAGCAGGAACGTCAGACAAGCCGGGTCAGGTCACGGAGCAGGAACGTCAGCCAGGCCGGGTCGAATCACGGAGCAGGAATGTCAGACAAGCCGGGTCAGGTCACGGAGAAGGAACGTCAGCCAGGCTTGGTCAAATCACGGAGCAGGAACCAGAAGCGGAGTAGTCAGACGGGCCAAGTCGGTACACGGGAACACAGCAACACAAGTAAGCACTGGTACAGGAACACCACGAAAGGGCATCAGACAGGTGCCAGAGGCCCAGTATAAAAAGGCCATACTGGGCGGGCCAAATCAAGCTCAGCCAATGGGAGCGCAGCACACAGACACTGACAGGAAAAAACAAGGGCACCGTGATAATCACCTATCACTGACTTCCTGTCTTATCCCTACATTACCTCCTCCACTCACTGACGCTGCTCAGCAATGCATTGTCCACATCACCTATCACTGACTTCCAGTATTATCCCTACATTACCTCCCCCACTCACTGACACTGCTCAACAATGCACTGCCCCATACATCCCAAGTGTCCCTCTTTAGGAGGGAAAGTCCTTCTTTGAGGGCCAAATCCATCTGTCCCTCTTTCCCACCCTAGTGTCCCTCTTTTTAGGAGCTTAGACTGTGTGGTGTGTATATAAGTGTATCACATTGCTCCACAGCAATAAAACTCACATTAATGTTTGTTATACTTCAGTAAATGTGTTTATAAATAAGTGTTTATAAAATATTTTGGTCTTGCTCTAAATTACTTACTTAGTTAAACAAAAAGGTGGTAATAGGTCATGAAATAACCTAAAAATTCCCAGTAATGCCCTGCCCACCAGCCACTCCCTCAGCAACTGGGGAGGCTTCGATATAGCATCAAAGTTCCACTTTACTGTGCAACATCACAATATCTGTATTGTCGAAACGTAATTCCAAGATGGGATTTCATATCAAAGGTTTCATCTGCAAATTTCCCTAAAGACTTCTATGGGAATCTATTGGACAACGCTTATCATCTGCAGTATAATCTAGGCTCCAGTTGTCCTTCAAAGAACATTTCTGAAGGGCACAGTCTGACATGATATGTGTTAGCTTAGTGAGAAGCCCAATAATTGCTTTATAGAAATGTCTGCTGCAAAGTGTAGGTTCCCTATCAAAATGTCACCCATTATTGGGCAACAAAGAAAATGGTGCATTAAACATGTCGCCTCAATAAAAAGGGCACTATCAGAATCTCATCCGCATGAAAAGGGAGAGATTCTGCTATCGCAGGCTTAAAGCGTTGCACATTTTAATAGTTAACGTTGAAAATGATAACCTACGCGCTGCACACTCTGCTCTGATCCGTGCATTTCATCTTCCAGCTCTTATGTACATCATGTCTAGGAATCACACATCCAACCACTGCTAGTGCTTACATCCATGTATGTTAACCCTTTGAGCGCGAGAGTGGTTCCGGAGCAAGTGTAGCAAGATGAAATGCATGGAGTAGATCAGAGTGTGCGTCTAGGTTATAATTTTCAACGTTAACTATTAAAATGTGCAGCTTTTTAAGCCCGCAATATCAGAATCTCATCCGCATGAAAAGGGCGAGATTCTGATATCGCAGGCTTAAAGCGTTGCACATTTTAATACTTAACGTTGAAAATTATAACCTATGCGCTGCACACTCTGCTCTGATCCGTGCATTTCATCTTACAGCTCTTACGTACATCGTGTTTAGGAATCACACATCCAACCACTGCTAGTGCTTAAATCCATGTATGTTAAAGGGATAGTAACACTTTGTTTTAACTTTATTTTATTTTGTAGGCATTAAAAAAACATGAAGAATGATATAAGTCTTATCTCTCAAACCTTTATGGTTTATGAGATATTCACAAGCAAAGTTCCCCTCCCCACCCCTTTTTCCTAGTGTAAGCCATCTCTTCTCAGATGTGAGTCTGGTTGTATGACAGTACAGATAACAGAAGGGGACAATTTTCTTTGTATGAAAACAATGAAAGCCCTTCCCCCCTTGAAAAGTTTTTCAGCTTTTTCCATTATCTTAATTGAAGATTGTCCCTCTCTGCAGTCTACCTGGGCATCTCCCTTCTTATCTGGTTGAACAGGGGGGGGATACTTTGTTTGTGAATATCTCTTAAACCATAAAGGTTTCAGAGATAAGACTTATATCATTCTTCATGTTTTTTTAATGCCTACAAAATAAAATAAAGTTAAAATGAAGTATTACTATCCCTTTAACCCTTTGAGCGCGAGAGTGATTCCGGAGCAAGCGTAGCAAGATCAAATGCATGGAGTAGATCAGAGTGTGCATCTAGGTTCTAATTTTCAACGTTAAATATTAAAATGTGCAACGCTTTAAGCCCGCGATATCAGAATTTCACCCTTTAGATGGGGGTGAGATTGTGATATCGCCCTTTTCATTGCGGCGACATGTTAATGCGCCATTTTCGTTGTCACCCAGTAGTGGGAGACATTTCAAAAGGATACCAAGAGCTTCTTTACTTTTTTTTTTCTTTTTCAAATGTTAATTCAAATGCAGCAGGTATACAATTTGTGTAAGGAGTTCCTATCCATTTTTTATGCATATTGTGAACTGTTGGACACACTCTGGTGATATTTAATACCATTTTTAACCCATTAAAGGGATAGTAATACTTCGTTTTATCTTTATTTTATTTTGTAGGCATTATAAAAACATGAAGAACGATATAAGTCTTATCTCTCAAACCTTTATGGTTTGAGAGATATTCACAAGCAAAGTTTCCCCTCCCGCCCCTTTTACCTGGTGTAAGCCATCTCTTCTCAGATGTGGAACCCAGTCCATAGACCAGACAGATAACATCAGGGGACAATCTTCTTCCTATGAGAACAATGAAAGCCCTGCCCCCCTTGACAAGTTTTTCAGGTTTTTCCCTTATCTTAATTGAAGATTGTCCCTCTCTGCAGTCTACCTGGGCACCACCCTTCTGATCTGGCTGAGCAGTGTTACATCAGTAAAAGGGGTCGGAAGGGGATACTTTATCATTGAATTACTCTTGAACTACAACTCTGACAGAACTGAAATAACACTCTCCAAAGTCCAAATACTATGATGATTAATTAGAGCTGCTTTTATTATGAAACATTACTATCCCTTTACGGACCAGACAACACATTGCTTTAGCACAGTGTTTCTCAACTCCTGTCCTCAGGACCCACTAACAGGCCAGGACTTAGGGATTTCTCTGCTAGAGCACAGGTGTGGTGATCAGAGGCTCATTCACATTGATTAACTCCCCTGTGCTCTAACAAGGAAATCATGTGATCAGAGGCTCATTCACACTGATTAACTCCCCTGTGCTCTAACAAGGAAATCATGTGATCAGAGGCTCATTCACACTGATTAACTCACCGGTGCTCTAACAAGGAAATCATCACATCCTGGCCTGTTAGTGGGTCCTGAGGACAGGAGTTGAGAACCACTGCTTTAGCAATATGTTGCACACCCTTCTGATCCTTAAAGGAATAGTAATACTTAATATGTAAAAAAACAATATGTTGTAGTGTTTATCCCACTGAGTAAAACAAGGGTAATCCCACTTATGAAAGGTGTTATACTCAACAGTTTTTACAGCTCAAACTTGAATTTTTTAGGTGCAGTATCTCCGTGGCCAGAAGTGTTACAGTGGCGCTCTTGCTACACCATCCTATGGACAGCTCTGGTCAGTAGACTATAAATCTCCACAGGATGGTGTAGCAATAGCGCCACTGTAACATTTCAGGCCACTGTGATACTGCACCTAAAAAAATGAAGTTTGAGCTGTAATAATTTTTGAATAAAACACCTTTCAGCGGTGGGAGTACTCTTGTTTTTTTTCCCTCAGGGAGATAAACCCTACAACATATTTGTTTTTACATATTAAGTATCAGTATCCCTTTAAAGGGTTAATAAAATAGTGATGCATTAAAAAGTCTTATACATATGCTATTCAACATTTATGAGGGTGACTGATGTGTGTTTCACTCTTAACCATTTGAGTGCCACTCAAAGGGTTAAAATGCATCTCTTCTAAAGTTATAAACAGTTTGATTCTCCCCTTTTTATTTTCTCTGATGTTAGCAAAGAGACCACAGAGTTAGTAGCTCCACATATGGAGTTAAGGTTGCCAATGGCAAGCCTACCATAGGAACAGAACAAGATAAATCTTCCCTCTCTATAAATCATTTTACTTTGTCCTGAACACTACAGCTGTCCTTGATTTAGTGTTCAAGACACAGAAAAATGACTCGCATTGAAGGAATTTAAATCACCTCTGCTCACTTGTGAGTCGGTTGACCTTATCAGGTCCTTTACTGCTGAAGAAGCTGATACCAGAGATATAACGGAGAGGAATAAAACTTTAATGAAAAACCACAAACTTTAATAAACCTATGAAACATCTTGGCCATTTCCTGCCTGTTTGTGGGACAGTGGGGCTCAGGGCCGGATTTACATCTCAGGAGCCTGTAGGCACAGAAATCTGAAGCGCCCCCCCCCCTCCATTGGCCATCTCCACTGGACACCTCCACAATGCTCATAATCTCCATATTTGCCCCCATCAGCTCCTTCCCTCACATTACCCCCATCAGCTCCACATTGCCCCCATCAGCTCCAACTTGCACTCACATTACCCCCATCATCTCCAACTTGCACCATCAGCTCCACATTGCTCCATTTCCTAGCTCCCTGGTGGTCCAGCGGCAGGAAAAGTCTGTGCCTGCTTCTGCACAGAACTGTAGCTCCCGTTGCATCCCGCATGGTCTTCTCTTTAGGAATGCAGAACGCTGGGAGATGATGTCATCTTCCAGCGCTCTGCATTACTAAAGAGCCACCGAAGGAGCAACAGTAGGATCTCACCGGGCGGCAGGCAGGCAGCGGGTAGGGTGAATGAAAATATTAAAAAAAATAAAATAAAATAAAAAAAAACAATTGATTCCAATGACAGGCGCCCCTCTGTGGGGTGTGCCTATAGGCAGATGCCTACTCTGCCTAACTGTAAATCCGGCCCTGGTGGGGCTCATGACCCTTTCATTGTTGTGGGAAACCTTTCATCTCTGTTTGAAAAGCCGACTGTACAAGCAGGCTGGACACTTTCTATCTAGCCCAATGGTTCTAGTTCCAGTGTATTTGACTATCTTTACATATGGAGAGTGTTTCAATAATCTGGCTCACTTTGGTTTAATGATTTGAACCAGGAGAGGGCTGGCAACCTGTGGCCTGGGGGGCAAATACAATCAAGTGGTCCATTTCAACTATCGTTCGAGCCCACTGTCCCAGCCAGTGGCGTAACTAGAAGCGACCGGGCCCCGGTGCAGAAATTGCCGCCGGGCCCCCCCCCATCTTCACGTTGGCCCATTCATATCTCTTACCTCCATCTCTTGCGCGGTTCTCAGTTATGCAGAGCGCTGGGAGATAATGTAATCTCCCAGCGCTCTGCATTACTAGAGAGCCGGGAGATTAGCTGAGCTGCTGCAGGCAGGGCTGTGGGCGAGTGGCAATGGGTTTGCAGGGGGCGGCTGGGCCCTTTGGAGTGATGGGCCCGGTCGCAGGTGCGACCCCTATTGTTACACCACTGGTCCCAGCCCATCCACTTTTGTTCATTTTAAACTTGTTATTAATGCTGTGAAGTAAGGCAAATTATACCACAGAGCTTACAACTGGAATGGGGCTACACTAGTGATAACACAGAGCTTACAATTTAAAGCTACACTAGTGATACCATAGAGCTTACAATGGCAATGGGTTATGCTACAAGAGGTACCACTAGCTCAGTGTAATCACTAGTGCAGCTCCATTTAAGTTATAACATTTGTGATATCACTAGTGCAGCTCCATTTCAGTTGTAAGCTCTGTGGTATCACTAATGTAGCTCCATTTCAATTGTAAGCTCTGTGGAATCACTAGTGTAGCTCCATTTACAGCAGCAAGAATGAGATTGAGTGAGGCAGCAGCCCACCAGCCCAGACCTATGACCGGCCCAGAGGACAATTGCCCCTCTGCCCCCCCAGGCCAGCCCTCCCCTGATTTGAACTCTCTAACTGCAGAAACATTTTTGATATACTGAATACTGGGCCAAGGATATACAATATTTGAGATGGTACCATTCTATGCATTTTTAACTATTTAGTTTTTTCTTTGTGCATTATTGGTGGGTTTTTTCTTTGTTTTGCGGATGGGGGAGAGATATACTGAGTGGTGGGAGTACGATGTGATCTACTTTACCATTTTTGATTCAGTGTTAAGGTCTATACATTGTTTTTGTTTTTCTAAATATATGTGTATATGAATGCTTGATGAGCCTGTGTGTTTTTCATTTCAGTTAGTCTGGAAGCGTGAACCACAACCATATCAGAGGGGGTAATACCTTACTGTTGGAATGTATCCCATTCAGCTGTCAGACGTTACTGCTTGTGTAGTTTTTGCAAGAAAACTTTAATAACTTCAGAAGGGCTGCATTTTACAGAGTGAGATTGATATAAGTCACACTCTTAAAGGTTGAACAACAGGTTTAAATAATTATTTTCATAGGCTATAGTCCTATAAAATGACTGACCATTAAAATAAGCAGAATTAGCACATCCAGCTAAGGAAACAGCACAGAGTATTCCTTCGGCAAGAAGGAGTGGATCACATGATCACTGTCAATAAATAGCAGGCAGATGACCCACACTGTGTAATACACAAAGAGCAGAGAGCTCAGAGCCACCAGCCCAGCCACTGTCATTCGGTCACTACCTGTGGCCTGAGAGAGAGAAGCAGCTGCATGTCCTCTGTGTGTAGTGTAATGAAATGCAGACAATATGGAACATAGATGTTGTATTTCTACTGTTATAGTCCCAAATCATACATGTCAGTGTGGAGGCATGAAGCAGAATGATGTTGTGCAGAACAATATGATGGAGAGAAGCAAGAAGTGAGTGTTGGTAGTGCTACACTTTGCAGATGGGTTGAAGTCAGGCCCGAACTGGGACAAAACTAGGCCCAGGCATTTAAGGCTGAGCAGCCTGGAGCGGCAGGTGGCGGCCTTCAGTGACACTGACTGTCGCAGGGTTGGGCTGTTGGCTGACGGTGATCGTGGGCGGAGCTTATAATCACATGCGGTGCGCCGCACGGCCGCATGTTGATTGCCCGCCCACCAGGAAACTTGTAAAGAGGTGGCCGTCTTTCAGTAAGTGAAAGGCGGCCCAAACTCGTTTAATGATTAATTTTTTTTTAAACGCCCGACCGGCCCAACGGGCAAATGCCTGGTATGCCTGATGGCCAGTCCGGGCCTGGTTGAAGTGGTTATATGTGACACACCCACCCACACTCATACACATAGCTGAAAATCGGGACTTTTGTGTTGATTTACTCTGATACAAAACAAAACAAACAGAAAAAACATTTTATTGTACTTTTTCTCCAAATATAAAAAAACAAATGTTCTATAATTCCGGTGCTTTCTACCAGAAAAAATGCACAAGTGAAAGTGGACTTTTTGCAGGAATTCCCATGGGAGGCTAATACCCCATTTTTCCCTGATTTCTTCCCATGGTGGGAATTTTTCCCCATTCCTAAATTTGGGTGCAGCGTTAACGGTAAAAGTGCAGGAAGTAAAGTTTGCAGATGGCTGTACAATACAGCTCTGTGATGAAGTAGTGATGTAGAAAACTTTTTATAACAGACATTTGTTAAGCCATCTGGACCTGGCGCACAGCCATTCACCTAGCCCTTTGATGACAGCCTCTGGCTCACCCGGTGGGATTTCATTATTTGGGGCATCTGTTGCTCTGTGCCACAGTGCTAGGCCATGCAGGTGAGAGAAAAAAATACATTACGATTGTCTTTTTTCTTGCTGCGTAGTAACTTACTGTAGGGTGGACTAATGATTCCCAAAACTTGTTCTATGCTATGAGAAAAGGGCAAACCAAGACAGAGTTTTCTAGTTACCAAAAACACTTTGAGAGACAAAGCATTAGCTACTCGTTAACAAGAACATGTGTTGTTGTCCATATGACTATTTCATGGGGCACCGCTGTGGCCACAGCCCCAGGTCTCATGTTGAAAGAAGCAGTAAAATTTTTTTAATGAAAAAATGTATATTGTAGGGCTTTTCCTGATGAGTAAAATAAGAGTATTCCCACTGTTGAGAGATGCATATTTTTAGTTATTACAGTTTAAGCCCCTGTTTTTTATACATTAGCAGTGCCCTCAAGTGGTCAGATTCCAATTATTTATTCTGTTGCATTCTATTTGAGTGGAAAGTCAATGACAAACAGTTCTCCGTAGAATGTGACAGAAACTGCTGAGTCACTTCCTGTCAAAACTTTCATGAAGTAACCGTGCTGTTATTCACTTCCTGATTATTTAAACTGAATAAAACAACTCACAGTGATGGGAGTGACCTTGTTTTACTCAGCAGGAAAAGTTCAACAACGTATCGGTTTTCATAAAAAAGTTTACTGCTTCTTTAATCCTTTGAATGCCAGAGAGAGAGATATCCAATACATTGAAAAGCAATGCGTTGTATACCTCTCTGACACTCAAAGGGTTAAAGCATTGGATCTTGCTGTCAGCTTGAAGCATATAATGGTATTAATCTCCCTATTAGTAGTGGTACAGATTGCTTGCACGGATCATTAATACTGAATTAGGTTGAGCCAAACCTAGCAATTCCCCTTGACTAAGCCAGAAGTTGGCAACCTCTGACCCTCCAGCTGTTGTTGCATTACTACTCATATCATCAGCTGAGGATGATGGGAATTGTTACTCAACAACCACTGCAGGGCTGCCAGTTGACACCCCTGATCTGTATTTGCATGACAAATACAGACATTCTCAGATCTTAGAATAGGATTGGGCAATGTGAGGCCTTCCAGTTGTTGTTGAACTAAAAGGTAGGTGAAGGATGATGGGAGTAATAGTTCAGCCTCATATTGCCCACTCCTGTTTTAGAACCTCTCAATAGGTTACATTTTCACCATATACCTGTCCAAACACAGCCGAGGCCATCAAAACAACAGGGTATTTGATAGCATTGTGTTTGTGCAGGAATATCCCACAGACCGGGGCGATTTCACAGGGAGAAAAGGGCAGAGAATGGAACATGGCAGATGGTCTGTGGGCTGATGGAAAGGTCTCTTGTATAACTCTGTGTCCTCCTGTGGTGCTGCTGATCCTGATTGTCATATGTAAGACAACGAATCCACATACGCTGTTACTAGCTGAAGAAAGCCCTTATAAACCAACTGAACCTAGGATGTCATGCACAAGGAAGACTAAAACAATTCCTGAGCAACCAACTGCACCATAGCAGACTAATACAGAGTCAGCACGCCCATTGATTAATTGGGTATTTTTATTACATTTCTATCAATGAGAAATTTTATTTGTAGCCTTTTTTGTGCACTTGATTTGCCCCATACTTGCTCCACTGTTTCTTATGAGTATTAACCTGAGTTTATACTCAAGCTTTTCCTAGAACCAACTTCCATATGTAGAAGAAGGAAAAATAGAGTGTTATATATAGTATAGTTACATAATGGGGGTTATAGGTGTGATAAGGTGATATATAGATGAGGGCCTAGATACACTAAATGTCGATGTGGTGTCTATATGATATTGTCGATGTGTTCGAATCACTCTGACAATTCGATCTGCACACACATCCAGATATTCACAAAAATTGTCGGATGGAAAGGGAGGGTTGGAGGAGGAAGGGATCTCCTCCCCCATCACACATCACCAACACTTCGACAGTCTGAACAGCATTCTCTGGGCTTCCCTACCCAGCCAGTAGGGGGATACAGAGAAGGCTTTCAGCACCATGGACAGCATTGAATGCCATAGGGATATGCATTGCTCACCCCTGTGGCATTCAAAGGGTTACAATAAACAGAACTAGTACACCAAGCACTACACAATGTCACCCCCTTCGACATGGAGAGTGGAGCAAAAGTAGTAATCGCAATGGGACAAAGGAGCTAGGCAAGTAGAAATCAATGAGATGTTCCTAAATGTTCCATTTATGAAGCTTAATGTTCTAACAGTGCAAATGTCGGCCTCATGTTAGGGGGGTGTCATGAAGGATCATGACACCCCCCTTGAGGTCTAATGTGTATGTAATTGATGTTAAACAGTTTTTTAATAAAAAAAATAAAGTTTTAAAACACACAATCACACATATACAGGCAAGGTATGTAGTCCATACCTTGCCTATTAACCCTTTGGGTACCAGAGGAGTAGGAAACACATGCTAAGCAATGCTTTCCTATATCTCTGGTAGTCAAAGGGTTAAGTGTCGAATGAAAGACAGGTTTGACTACTATATGTCAGTCAATGAAGTGAATGTCGGATGGGATTATTATGTCAAATATATGCAATATTATGTCGATATACTAAAGGGGGAATGTTGAAGGGGGGTCATTGTGTAGTGGTTGGTGTACTAGTTCTGTTTATTGTAACCCTTTGAATGCCACAGGGGTGAACAATGCACATCCCTATGGCATTCACTGCTGTCCATGGTGCTGAAAGCCTTCTCTGTATTCCCCTACTGGCTGGGTAGGGAAGCACAGATAATGCTGTTCAGAATTGTCGTAGCTCTCCCTGCTGTTGCTCCATAGGAGAGTACAGGGAGATCCCAACTACGACAGCCTGAGTTATGTGAAGTGGAGACTGTGAACTCCGACAGCAGAGGCTGCTATCACAGTTTCCTGAATGAGTCGAAAGTGTCACATTATCATATCAACACCCCCCTTGCATATGAATGTGTCTGAATATGCTTAATTACCATATGGAAATAAGCAATTGTCGATTATGAGAATACGAATTCATAGACATGGTGAAGGCATGTCGGATTGATGTCAATGTGGGTATTTTTTGTCTGAGTTCTGTGAAGTGATGTCGTAGACACCTAGTGAGGAGGTGCCTACGACACTACTCCGACAGAACAGCGACATTCGTAGCCCTCTTTAGTGCATCTAGGCCGATGACTTCTCCAGTGATATCACTTCTTCATTTTCTATGTTATTCTATAGAGCCTATGTGCTAAGATCTTTCAAACTTTGGAAGTCTTAGTCCACTGGCTCGATAGAATAACAGAGGAACTGAAGAAGTGATATTACTGGGGAGTCATCTCTTCTTTATCCCCTCTTTATCACACCTTAGTGCATAACCCCCAATTTGTGTGCATGTGTGCATGTGTATGTTTGTGTGTGCACATGTGTGGATGTGGTTATGTAAGCATGTATGTGTGAGTGTTTGTATATGAATGCATGTGTATGAATATGTGTATGTCAGTGTGTATGTATGTGAGCATATTTATGTGTGTGTATATGTGTGTGCATGTGAACGAGTTTGCATATGCACGTATGTGCGTGCATGTGTATATGACAGTGTTTCTATGCATGTATGTGTGTGTGTATGTGTGTGTATCTATATGCAAATATGTGTGCATATGCCGTGTGTATGTGAGCGTGTTTGTATATGCAAGTACATACATGTGTTAGTGCATGCGTAGCATTCAAGGGGTTCAAATCAACATTTAAATCAATGTGAATTTTGGTAATTTTTATTTATACCCTGTGGTTCTCTTGGTTTGTCTGCAAATTGTTCCAGTTCTCTTTAGTACATCAATGTCAGTGCACTGGCGATCTCTTTGGCACCAAAGGAGTTACCCAAAGTAATCTGAATTGGCGAGACCTGAACAGGTGTGTGTTCTGGATGTAATTACTTTGGAAAGAAGTGAACCTTGACAGCTCTTGTTTCTTGTGACGCTTATACACATTCACAGTAAAGATTTTTGTATCAGCAGTACTTTTCCTTTCATTTGACCTACTGTAAGAGATGTGTTTTTCAATGCCTCTGGGAATTACACATCAGATTTTGATGCCTACTATATATCTAATTAGATGGGGCTGACAGTGACAAACAGCCACTTACATTGCAGTTATGTCTTGGAAAGAATTAGTGGTACCAGCAGCAGTTTCTCTTCCTTCTCCAATACTGGTGAACCCATTGAGAACTAGTGAGGTGTGCAATGCACGCAATGCCCACCCAGAATCTGAGAATAATTTCTGCTATTCGATTTAACCTTTTGAGTGCCGGAGCATTGCAGTGGGTTGGATACCTCTCTGGCACTCAAACGGTTAACAAGGTGTCCATGCCTTATATCTCATTCTTCCCATCTCCATACCTTGCCATAAACACCATCATCACTAATAATAAAAGGCCAGATGTATGTTTGTCTGATGCAGTCATGCGCAGTAGAGACTGCATGAATGCAGGCCAGACATGCACAGTAGAGACTGCCTTAGGGTGACCACATGTCCCGGAATGCCCGGGACTGTCCCTTATTGGGGGTCTGTGTCCCGTGTCCCGGGTCACCCCCCACTGGGACAACAAAGAGTCCCCGAATTGAGCAACACGTGCCAGTCCAGCCAGCAAATGAAATGTATATGCTATATGGTCCTCATTGGCTGGCTCAGCCAGCCAATGAGGACAATATAGCAAATAAATTTCATTGGCTGGCTGGACTGGTGCGTGCGAGACAGCTGGGGTGGAGCAGGTATGCTGGTGCTGCAAGTGAGACCCGCAGCTGAGGCTCTCGTCAGCACTGACCATCTTTCTGAGGCTGTTCCCACTGGGTCAGCCTCAGAAAGATGGTCAGCGCCCGTGGAAGCCTCAGCCATGGGACTAGGGTGACCACATATCCCGGAATGGCAGAATGGAAATGTGGTCACCCTAGACTGCCTGAATGCAGGCAGTTTGTCCGATGCAGTCACTCACTTTGGCCCATGTAGTAAAATTGATGTTACATAAGATTTACATCATAGAACAATATAATTATATTAAAACTTACGTAGTGCGACTAGAATTATCATCATCATAACCCACTAGCAAGCAGTAACCGTCATTACTGAAGTAATGACACAGCCAATATTTAACATTTATTTAACCGCTTCCCCTCCGTGCTTATTTCAGACTGATTCAGATGGAACTGGAATATTCTCCTGTCCTCCAAATAGATCTGCAGAAGGAATCACTGAGGGATTGTTTTTTAAGTAACGACACCTTCATAGTCACCGTGATTGCATACCTCTCAAAATTTCAAATGGCCAAAGAGGGACACTTTTGCTTTTGGGGTGCTACTGGGGACGTGGCTGGTGGACATTACCCAGAATGTTTAGGTTATTTCATGACCTATTGACACCAATTAGTGTAACTGGATAACTGATTTATAACAAGACCAAAGTATTTTATTTACACAGGCTATTGTATAAACACATATAGTGAAGTCTAAACAAACATTTATGTGAGTTATATTGTTGTGTAGCAATGTGATACACATATACACATCACACAGCCTAAAAAGAGGGATACTAGGGAGGGAAAGAGGGACACCAAGGTATAAACAGGGACAGAGGAATTTGGGTCTCAAAGAGGGACTGTCCCTCCTAAAGAAGGACACTTGGAAGGTGTGCGATTGGCATATGTGTATGAAAACTATTAAAAACCATGCCTGAGCAAAATAATTGGATACGAGGGATACGCAACGCATTGCAAAGCCTCTGGCACTTAAAGAGTTAAATGGGCTAATTAACCTCTTTGATGCTAGTGATGTCTCCAATGTACTGTAAAGAAATGCATTAGTGACAATCCTAGCAAAGGGTTAACCCTTTGAGTGCCAGAGAGGTACGGAACGCATTGCAAAACAATGCTTTCTGTACCCCTCTGGCACTCAAAGGGTTAATATTCTTCAGCATTTCATTTCTTGGCTTTACTGATTTTCGACAATGTTTCTGATAAGTGATTTGATTCTGATTACTTTTTTTTTTTTTTTTTTTTTTAACAAAATGTACCTATTTGCACTTTAGACTCAATATTTTTTTTTTTCGGGAATTGCTGACTTCATTTTTCTTCCTTGTTTTATAACTCAATTTTTTTTCAAGTACAGAAATATAATCCGCTTTATTATTGACCTTCCTCAACATGGTTGTTTGTTTCATGTTTTGACATTAAGGCATTTGATACCTTGCAAATATGAGTCTTACCGTAAACAGCTCAATTAGATTATGCACATTGAGGTCAGCTGGGCTGACAAGGTCACCTCAATACATATAAATCTGAAATATCAACAATATTGTTATTGTAAATAATATTTAATTGTTTAAATTGTGCTTCCAGAGACATGCTATTGAAATGTTGCGCTTGTATTTGTGCATGTCAAAGCAACAATTTAACCCTTTGAGTGCCAGAGGGATACACAACACAATGCGTAAGGAGGGGATATTCATATCTCCTCCCTACGGACAGTCTTGGAGATACAAGGGCGTGTGATTTTCACAGGAGGGAAGTGATTGTTGTAAGTTCGGCGGTGACAGGAGCCAGTGACAGGAAGGAGCCTGGGAGATAAAGTTCATGCAGCCAGGACTGGAGCCGTTGCCAGGAGGCAGGAATCGTGCCACTGAGGGTGGACATGGAGTTCACAGACTAAAGGCACCGTTCTATGTACCCCTCTGGCATTCAAAGGGTTAAAATGCCCCCAGTGTGAAAAAGGCACATTTCAAATGTCACCTGTAAAATGTAGAAAGGTGCCTTAACCTAACCTAACAACTAAACCTATCCTAACAACTAAACCACCCCCAAACCAGACAGGGGCCGTAACCTAGTCTAACAGATATTAGGCACTAATCCTAACCTAACAGATACTACCCTAACTGACCGAAACCTAACCTAACAACTAACCCTAACCTAACAACTAAATTAAACTACCCCCAAACCTAACTGAGGCAGACCCTAACAAACAGTGACCCTAACCTAATAGATAGTAGACACTAATCTTAACCTACCATAACCTGACAGACAGTAACCTAAGTGACCGTAACCTAACCTAACCCCCAAAACTTAACAGAGACAGACCCTAACAGACAGTAACCCTAACCTAACGAAATAGATAGTAGACACTGAGGCTAACCTACACATCCCTAGCAGATACTACCCTAACTGACTGTAACCTAACCTAACAACTAACCTAAACCACCTGCCCAATCCTAACAGAGACAAACCCTAAACGACTTTTTCCCTAACCTAACCTAATAAGCACTAGACATTAATCTTAACCTACCATAATCTAACCTAACAGATGCTACCCTAACTGACTGTAACCTAACAACTAACCCTAACCCACACCCTAACAAACAGTGACCCTAACCTAATAGATAGTAAACACTAATCTTAACCTACCCTAACCTGACAGACAGTAACCTAAGTGACTGTAGCCTAACCTAATCCCCAAAATTTAACAGAGACAGACCCTAACAGACAGTAACCCTAACCTAACCCAATAGATAGTAGACACTGAACCTAACCTATCCTCACCTAACAGATACTACCCTAACTGACTGTAACCTAAACTAACAACTAACCTAAACCACCCCCAAACCAGACAGGGACCGTAACCTAGTCTAACGGATAGTAGGCATTAATCATAACCTAACAGATACTACCCTAACTGACCATACCCTAACCTAACAACTAACCCTAACCTAACATCTAAACTACTCCCAAACCTAACTGAGGCAGACCCTAACAAACAGTGATCCTAACCTAATAGATAGTAGACACTAATCTTAACCTACCCTAACCTGACAGACAGTAACCTAAGTGACCGTAACCTAACCTAATCCCCAAAACTTTACAGAGACAGACCCTAACAGACAGTAACCCTAACCTAACGAAAGAGATAGTAGACACTGAGGGTAACCTACACATACCTAGCAGATATTACCCTAACTGACTGTAACCTAACCTAACAACTAACCTAAACCACCTGCTCAAATCTAACAGAGACAAACCCTAACTGACATTGTCCCTAACCTAACATAATAGGCACTAGACATTAATCCTAACCTACCCTAACCTAACAGATACTACCATAACTGACCATAACCTAACAATTAACCCTAACCCACACCCTAACAAACAGTGACCCTAACCTAATAGATAGTAGACACTAATCTTAACCAACCCTAACCTGACAGACAGTAACCTAAGTGACCATAACCTAACCTAATCCCCAAAACTTAACATAGACAGACCCGAACAGACAGTAACCTTAACCTAACCAAATAGATAGTAGACGCTGAGGGTAACCTACACTTACCTAACAGATACTACCCTAACTGACTGTAACCTAACCTAACAACTAACCTAAACCACCTACCCAAACCTAACAGAGACAAACCCTAACTGACATTGTCCCTAACCTAACATAATAGGCACTAGACATTAATCCTAGCCTACCCTAACCTAACCCAACAGACACTACCATAACTGACCATAACCTAACAACTAACCCTAACCCAGACCCTAACAAACAGTGACCCTAACCTAATAGATAGTAGACACCAATCTTAACCTACCATAACCTGACAGACAGTAACCTAACCCAACAACTAACCTAAACCACCCTCAATCCTAACAGAGACAGACCCTAACAGACAGTAACCGTAACCTAACCAAATAGATGGTAGACACTGAACCTAACCTTACCTTACCTAACAGATCCTACCCTGACTGTAACCTAACCTAACAACTAACCTAAACCACTCGTCTAGTCCTAACAGAGACAGACCCTAACCGACATTGTTCCTAACCAAATAGGCAGTAGACATTACTCCTACCCTAACCTAACCTAACAGATACTACCCTAACTGATTGTAACCTAACCTAACAGATACAAACATAACTGAATCTAAACTAAGATATAGTAACCTAAGTGACTGTAACCTAACCAAACAGATATTAACGTAACTGACCCTAACCTAACCTAACAGATATTATCCTAGCCTAACCTAACCTAACCTAACCTAACAGATATTATCCTATCCTAGCCTAACCTAACCTAACAGATATTATCCTAGCCTAACCAATACTCACCTGGTGACATTCTGACCTGCGATATTTTGATGCATGAGAAGTTATACGTGTGCTGTAATGACGCTTGCCATGGAAGTGGCGCTAGTTGGATAGGATACCACCTAGAGCTGTTAGGAACTACAACTCACATCATCCCCAGCCTGATGATACTGAACCAGTTAACCATTTGACTACCAGAAGTGCATTCAAAAGGTCAATTAAATACATCTCTAGTACATTTGCTGTGAAAATAAGTGATCTATCTTCTTTCCTTTTGGACTCACAAGCAAAATGACAAAGAAACCCAAACAATTCTCCTTATGATTAGTCTTCCTTAAAGGGGTAGTAACATGTTTTAATAATAACCCCCAACATACCTTACTATGGCCAGAAAATCTTAATGGCCCCTATGAATATTGTTCGTGTGTCCTTGTTCAAGGGCAAAAGATGAGAGTTGGTACAGTTTTAGCCATAGAAACACAGAAGGCTAACTAAGCAGATTTAGAACGCAAGCTTTCAAGACCTCTCAGGTCTCTTCCTTAGGCATGTTATACAGATAAATATGAAAACATCTCTCTTAAAGGGATAATAATGCTTCATAATAAAAGCAGCTCTAATTAATCATCATAGTATTTGGACTTTAGAGAGTGTTATTTCAATTCTGTCAGAGTTGTAGTTCAAGAGTAATTCAATGACAAAGTATCCCCCTCCCGCCCCTTTTACTGATGTAACACTGTTCAGCCAGAGCAGAAGGGAGGTGCCGATGTAGATTGCAGAGAGGGACAATCTTCAATTAAGATAAGGGAAAAACCTGAAAAACTTGTCAAGGGGGGCAGGGCTTTCATTGTTCTCATAGGAAGAAGAATGTCCCCTGCAGTTATCTGTCTGGTCTATGGACTGGATTCCACATCTGAGAAGAGATGGCTTACACTAGGTAAAGGGGCGGGAGGGGGAAACTTTGCTTGTGGATATCTCTCAAACCATAAAGGTTTGAGAGATAAGACTTTTATTGTTCATGTTTTTTTAATGCTTACAAAATAAAATAAAGATAAAACGAAGTATTACTATCCCTTTAAATACCGTACACATTGCATTGTTTAGAATGGAAATCAGATAAGATCAGCTCAGTCCAGATTCTTTTCCAGATTCTTTGATCAGTCAATGTAAAGGATCAAAGAATCTGGGTCTTGATTGAGCTAATCTTATCTGATTTCTATTATAAACAGTGCAATGTGCACTTGTATTTAAGAGAGATGTTTTCATATCTGTATAACATGCCTGAGGAAGAGACCTAAGAGGTCTTGAAAGCTTGCATCCTAAATCTGCTTAGTTAGCCAATAAAGGTATCAAATTGACAATATTTGACTCTTTGTTCAAGGACATCTCCAATCAGTCCTGTATGTCATGTCTATGGAAGCAAACATGGCAGCTGCTGTTTGCTTTTGATTGAGGCAGACAGAACACAGTGAGATTTCTGTGAAGCAATGCATTGCACACTCCTTTGGTCCTAAAATGGTTGAGGTTTCCATGTGCACTTTGTGTCCTGTGGACAAGCTAGCAACTGTCATGTCTACCGCCACGTTGGTTCACTGCATGTTCCTTCTTCATAATCGTACTCTAATTTTGTGATGAGAGCGGTGACACATCGACTAGATGGGCCGAAATGGTTCTTATCTGCCGTCAAATTCTATGTTTCTGTGAATTAAACAGTTTTTGCTATTGATGTGGGGCCTTGTAGTGTTTCATTGTCTATTTTTATAGTTGAGTGTGATGGGGTGGGGTGGTATTTGTAGATATTTTTAATAGCCTTCCAGAAGTTGCCCAGATGTGATATGTTACTGTTCAGGTTGTCATTATGAGCCATTGCTGGGTTTGTTTACTTTGTGCTGATATTCTATAATTCTGGAATTGTCAGTAGGCCGTGGGATCATAAACACTAAAAATTTTGTCTATAAGGCAACTCTAGAAAGTTATGACTCAGGGAGATGATCTGTGATATTATATGGAGCCAAAGCACTAAGATTTTGCAAGTGTGACAGATTTTAGTGTATGGGCGCCATAGAATAACATAGAACCTGGAGAAGTGCTATCACTGGAGGTTATGTCCTTTTTATCACCTCTTTATCAACCTTTAGTGCATAGACCCCAAGGAGTCAGCTGAAACCCAGGGTAGATGGGTTCCCATTAAACTGGGCTTCCTTATTGGGCTCGAGCATTACAAACCTGTATGAACTCTAAGTGAAAACAGTCAATTGTAGAATCTTGGCTGGGTAATACTGGTAAGTGTATTGAAACTTGTAATGCAAAGGTACTGTTTCTTGGATGAGATTTTATGAAGCTGGAGTCAGGTTGTGGACTCATCGATGATATGGGATGTATTAATCCTGTGTTGTCCGTGTAAGTGACTATCACATTTGCTGCTGAGTCTGCTTGTTTAACACTTTTCTTTCTTTGAGGATGAGGATGCTGCACAGATCAACAACCAATAGTGTAACTGTGAGTAGGGTGACAAAACAAACCCTCACTGCCAATGTTCAGATTAAATGTTGATTGACAAGGTCTGTGTTGAACTCTGGGAGAACTCTAGTCTATTCTAAAATCGTATTTGTTGAATCGGAGACAATAAAGTAAGAATACTGATTTTTGATGAAGTGATTATGGGGTTAGGGTTAAATCAATGTCCTAACCGGCTGTTCAGGAAACAATAACCCCATACTGTCAGTATTTAATTGTCGTCGGTTCAAAATCCACTTGTTTAATGTAATTAGCAAAACGATTTTGTGAAAGATTAAGTAACCACACACTCCTGCGATAAATTGGTTTTAATTATATAATTGAAAAATGCCCCCAAAAAAGGTAAGGAATTGCTTCTGATTTGTGGTACGGATACTTCAAATTATGATTCTCAATGTATTAGTTCAACAATTGTTTAGAAATTTCCAATTGCGCTGAAGAAATGACAATAGAACCTGCTGAGTTAAAATTGAATCAGTGATGAACTGAAATTGGAAGAGTTTCATTTTTGATCCAAAATCATTTGGGTGGGCTGTCTCTTAAAGTGATAGTAATACTTCGTTTTATCTTTATTTTATTTTGCAGGCATTAAAAAAACATGAAGAACGATATAAGTCTTATCTCTCAAACCTTTGTGGTTTGAGAGATATTCACAAGCAAAGTTTCCCCTCCCGCCCCTTTTACCTAGTGTAAGTCATCTCTTCTCAGATATGGAATCCAGTCCATAGACCAGACAGATAACTGCAGGGTACAATCTTCTTCCTATAGGAACAATGAAAACCCTGCCCCCCTTGACAAGTTTTTCAGGTTTTTCCCTTATCTTAATTGAAGATTGTCCCTCTCTGCAGTCTACCTGGGCACCTCCCTTCTGATCTGGCTGAGCAGTGTTACATCAGTAAAAGGGGGGGGAGGGGGATACTTTGTCATTGAATTACTCTTGAACTACAGCTCTGACAGAATTGAAATAACACTCTCCAAAGTCCAAATACTATGATGATTAATTAGAACTGCTTTTATTATGAAACATTACTATCCCTTTAAACAACAAAAGTACTGGTTCTTTAGTGGAATGGTTGTGGGGCTAAGGTGAAACACCTGCCTTTAGCTGATCGATTGAGAAATCTTAACCCCTGTGTTACTAGTGCTAAATCGTTATCACGTTCGTTATCAATCCACTTGTTTGACCCAGTTGGTGAAAAGATTATTTTCTCTCATGGTTCAATAGGAACACCCGCACGAATCGACCTAATGGCCGATTGCAGTTTTGAGTATGTTCATGCAGTAATCATTTGTGAAGTATCTAATTGTACTAACAGGTAGCAATATCATGAGGCTTACTGAACTGAGGCAATTGGTATTTTGTGTATGAACGCCTATCTTTCTCCTCGCATTACTAAGGGTTCCCTGATCTGACTACATTCTTGTATTGTGTTAAAAGAACTAAACTGGCTAACACCTGAATCCAGACTTACCCTTTATATCAGCACTTCCCTGGAAAGCTACCAGACTACCTGAGCAATATGCTCACTGCAGCTCTCCATACTATATAACCTCCGCTCCACTGCTAACAACTCACTGACTATTCCACACTTCCTGAGCAGTATGATCACTCCAGATCTCCATACTAACTATAACCTCCACTACTAACAACTCACTGACTATTCCACACTACCTGAGCAGTATGATCACTCCAGATCTCCATACTAACTATAACCTCCACTCCACTGCTAACAACTCACTGACTATTCCACACGACCTGAGCAGTATGATCACTCCAGATCTCCATACTAACTATAACATCCACTCCACTGCTAACAACTCACTGACTACCTGAGCAGTATGATCATTCCAGATCTCCATACTAACTATAATCTCCACTCCACTGCTAACAACTCACTGACTATTCCACACTACCTGAGCAGTATGATCACTCCAGATTTCCATACTAACTATAACCTCCACTGCTAGCAACTCACTGACTATTCCACACTTCCTGAGCAGTATGATCACTCCAGATCTCCATACTAACTATAATCTCCACTCCACTGCTAACAACTCACTGACTATTCCACACTACCTGAGCAGTATGATCACTACAGATCTACATACTAACTATAACCTCCACTACTAACAACTCACTGACTATTCCACACTACCTGAGCAGTATCATCACTCCAGATCTCCATAGTAACTATAACCTCCACTACTAACAACTCACTGACTATTCCACACTACCTGAGCAGTATGATCACTGCAGATCTCCATACTTCCTAAAACATCCACTGCCAGAAGATCACTGACTGATCCACACTTGATGAGCAGTATGTTCAGTCCAGCTCTCCATTCTTCCTATAAACTCCATTCCACTGCCAGCAACTCGCTGACCATTCCACACTAAAAGACCAGTATGATCACTCCAGCAGCTCACTGACTGTTCTACATTAAATGAGCAGTATGCTCACTCCAGCCTTCCATATGTCCTATAGCCTCCAGTGCCAGCAACTCACTGATTATTCCACTCCACCTGTGCAGTATGCTCATTCCAACTCTCTATAATTCTATAACATCCACTCCATGGCAAGAAATTGACTATTCCAAAATACCTGAGCAGTATGATCTCTCCAGCTGTCCATACATCCTATAACCTCCATTGCTCTCAACACATGGACTATTCCACATAACCTGAGCAGTATGATCACTCCAGCTCTCTACATTTCCTATAACCTCACTCCACTACCAGCAACTCACTGATTATTCCACTCTACCTTGGCAGTATGCTCACTCCAGATCTCCATACTTCCTATAAGTTCCACTGCTCTCGACACACTATTTACTCCACACTACCTGAGCAGTATGAGCACTCCAGCTCTCCACTGCCAGAAATTCACTTACTATTCAACTTTACAAGTTAGATTTAGGTCCTTCTCTCCTACAGACCTCCACAAGCCTGGAATAACCTGCCCCAAAATATCAGACCAGTTTAAAATCCCTAATAATAACTACCATTTTGTATTTAAAGGGACAGGAATGTCCCATAAAAATATTTTATAGTTTTATAGAGCCTTTGAAAATAAGCAGAATGGTGCAAACCTTATGTCTCAAACCGCTGTGGTTTGAGAGATATAGGGATTCAAAGTTCCCCCCTCCCTCCCCTTTTCCTGATGTCAGCTGTAAAGCTGTCAGCAGGAGAATCGAGTCGGATGACTCGAGGAGGCTCTGCAGCAGAGCAGAGATTGCATTACCTATAAAGAATTCAGTCATTGGAAAGATCTACAAAGTGTGCCTGGTTTGCAAGCACACTTTGTAGACATTTCCAGTGAATGAATTCTTTATAGATAACGCAATGTCGGCTCTGACGCAGAGCTGCCTGCTGGTCCCTGGTCCAGAATCTCCTGATGTCAGAGTCTAGGGAGAGAGGGGCAAACTTTGAATCCCTATATCTCTCAAAGCATAGCTGTTTGAGACATAAGGTTTGCACCATTCTGCTTATTTTCTAAGGCTCTATCCTATATAATAATTTGCTAAATCGTGTGTAACGCCACGACATGTGCAGTAGACACTGCTGCGCCCAGCTCTGTATCAGCCGTGGCGCGGGCAGTCTCTACTGCGCGTGACTGCCCCGCGAACGGGTGGCTGTGACACTGTGGCCCGTGTAACAGGCTCATCAACTAGTAAAACTATAAAACGTTTCCATGGGACATTATAGTGCCTTTAAAAACAGGTTACTGCAAATAAATGCTATTGTGTAATATTTATTTTGTTGCTTCTAATTTTGTATACACGCAGAACTTCGTATTATTAATGTTCTCCAATACATTCGGAAAATGGTAGAAATCACAACGTATTATTCCTGGTAAAACATTTTCTAAATAATATGTTCCTTTCTTTTGCCTTATCTTGGGCTGAATTAATTGCTCTATTACTCAATTTCATGTTTCTTTCTTTCCTTTCCCATATCTTCTCAATATTAACGATCCCTTCTCCTTCCCCTCTCTGTAATATCATGTTATAACGATATCTTCTGTCACGTCTTATTTTTAACCCTTTGAGTGCCTGAGGGGTATGGAACGCAATGCAAGGCAATGCGTTCCGTACCGCTCCGGCACTCAAAAGGTTATTTTAGTCAATAGTTGGAGATGACTCAAGTCAAATCCCAGTGGAGCTGTATTTGCTGCTTTGTGTGTTTATCTACATTTTCAATTCCGAGCATATTCAGAGCTATGGAGAAAAATGCCATGGGAAATCATTTCTTGGAACCCCAGTGTTGAATGCCAAGCTGAATGACAACACATGGTAAATTAGGCACAAAATGCAACACTGCAGGCTGTCTGTGTATCTATGAAACAGCCCCTCTACTGTATTACATTATCCTTTTATCAGAGGTGCACTGTATCACAGCAGAGAAATCACTATTTTGATGATGTAAACAGAATAGGGTGTTTGATCTAACTGTAGGTAACTAAGATATAAAATGGACTGAGTTGTCTTAAGGTCATGGTGCAGCATCTACGCAGACCACTGGTCTGATCCTACCCCATCACTAGAGATGTCTTGCAGGGGAGGTCTGGTAACTTGTGGCCTGGGGGCAAATACAATCAAGTGGCCTATTTCTATTATCGTTCAAGCCCACTGTCCCAACCCACCCCACGTAGATTACGACGGAAATGGGGTTAAACTTCTGATACTACAGAGCTTACAAGAGAAATGGGTTATGCTACTAGTGTAGCTCCATTTCAATTGTAAGCTCTGTGGTATCAATTAAAAAAATGAGAGATGCTTAAAGGGATAGTAATACTTCATTTTATCTTTATTTTATTTTGTAGGCATTAAAAAAACATGAAGAACGATATAAGTCTTATTTCTCAAACCTTTATGGTTTGAGAGATATTCACAAGCAAAGTTTCCCCTCCCGCCCCCTTTACCTGGTGTAAGCCATCTCTTCTCAGATGTGGAATGCAGTCCATAGACCAGACAGAAACAGCAGGTGACAGTCTTCTTCCTATGAGAACAATGAAAGCCCTGCCCCCCTTGACAAGTTTTTCAGGTTTTTCCCTTATCTTAATTGAAGATTGTCCCTCTCTGCAGTCTACCTGGGCACCTCCCTTCTGCTCTGGCTGAGCAGTGTTACATCAGTAAAAGGGGCGGGAGGGGGATACTTTATCATTCAATTACTCTTGAACTACAACTCTGACAGAATTTAAATAACACTCTCCAAAGTCCAAGTACTATGATGATTAATTAGAGCTGCTTTTATTATGAAACATTACTATCTCTTTAAGGGCTAGATTTAAAGGCAGCCGTTAAACCACCCGCTAAGTAAAAAAGGCACATCGGCCGCAAAGAACACATGGTTTACGGCAGATTCAAAGGTAAGCGTACAAGAATAGCTATCGGGCGTAGGCACTACAAAAAAACGTAACACAAAAACCAGCGTCGCACCTGATTTCGCATCACCGTGCGTCCCAAACACCCGTTAAAACACAACTTAAGTCAAAATGTTACATTACGGCTGCCGTTGTCTAGCAACCCTGATAGATGCACAAACAAAATTCAAACCTACAGCCAATCCCAAGGCCCTAAAGTATCAAAAATGTTCAAATACACCTATATATACCTCAAAATAACGGTCACACCCTGTCTGTGTTTCGAGTTTCAGCAAGCTAGAGCACAGGACCCAGGAGTGGAGGATAGTGTTTAGAGAGAGAGAGAGAGAGAGAGAGAGAGAGAGAGAGAGAGAGAAAGAGAAGCATACACAGGAGTAAGGTAGAGGGATCTTGGAGAGGAGAGAATTACATTTAAATAGACACATAGCACACTTTTGCACATAGCACATACATCCATACAAACACATACACATACATACACATAGTCTTTTTTTTTCATCACACCTTACACATTTTAAACTTTATTTTTACAGTGTGAATCCGTGAGTGAAAGTGTGTGACAGAGAGTGAGTGGGATCGAGTGTGTCTGTGAGGGCGTGTGAGAGTGCCTGGGTGTGAGTGGGTGAATGATGGCTAGGAGAGGAGGACAGGAGAGAGGGATGGGGAGACTAGTGGAGGAGGAGGAGGAAGGTCAGGAGGGGATCCCGCAGCAGAGCAGGGGTGGGAGAGGGAGATACGCAGGGCGGAGGGGGACCAGGCCCACAAGAACAGGCACACTAAGAAGAAGAGGGACAGATCCTGCAGTGGGACGAGGGGTAGTGCCTGGGGACCACCACACACAGGCAGGGGCAGAGCAGGCAGGACACTCCGGGTCTGACTCCTCGCATGCCGGAGCTGAGGGGGACAGGGTCAGGGATCCCCGATATACCGAGGAAGAAAACACGGCCCTCGTGGAGGCTGTGCTGGAGAGGGAGAGTGTCCTCTTCCCGGGGGAGAGACTCCCTGGCCTAGCTGCGAGGAGGAGAGCTTCCTGGAGTCAAATCTGCAAGAGAGTTAATGCGGTGGCCACCTGCAGACGGGATGTTGACTCAATAAAGAAGAGATGGGGCGACTGCAAAAGGCAGGTGAAGAAGAAGATGGGGGATGCCGCCCTGCACGCCCGAGCCACCGGAGGTGGGCCACCTGTCCCCATCACCTTCAGCGCATGGGAGGAGAGGCTGCGGCAGACACTGTCATCTACCCTCATTGAGGGGGTCCCTGGAGGATCAGACACTGGGGATGAGAGGAGCCTCCACACCACTGGTAAGTGCATCACCCCAAAACCACACACCACCTCAAACCACACACCCATCACAAACAAGCACTCACATCCCAACATCTGCCCTTCATTCATCCACACAATTGCACCAACACAGCACCCTGAGGGTTTAAACAGGACGCAAGACAAGGACAAATGTCAAGGTTCAACAAGCCAAAAACCTGTCCAACTCCCTGGTTAACCCTCATGTTGCTGTGCTGATCACACACAATACACACAAACCATGTCAAACATCACAATTGTTGTCACACAGTGTTACCCATGTTCACACAGGGAATCCAGCACATAACCCCATGAGTGCTAGAGGGATCATCAATGCATCGATCAACAATGCTTTGGCAACCCCTCTGGTACTCAAAGGGTTAACCAGACAACAAACACATGTCGATAGGTTAACAATTACATGACACATAGGGGACATTCACTAAGCGGTGAAAAAGAGCTGATGTAGAGAATTTGACACTTACATACCCTCACTTTACCAATTACAATGTTAGTCTATGGAGAACATCCAATAACAGGATTCAAGCTGCACAGGCCCCATTGTATGGACTCCATAGAAAACATTGCAGATGGGGAAATGAGGTCAGCGGAGAAGTCAGCATCATAATCAGTTCATCAGGTTCACTTAACCGCTTACTGAATCACCAACAGGATGGATCAGGTCACAAATCACAGTGCCACTGAGAATAAATGCTTGTATGTGCAACACACAGGCCAAAAACAATCACACATAACTAAAGGTGAAAAAGTTGGCCTTGGTGTTGTGTATGCAATCATTTACGCTAACTTCAATTTACATAGCTCACATTTGATTCACATATAGATCCTCAGGAGTGCTGATGCCATGGATGGATGGTACACCAGACACTATTTGCAGGATACATATGGGAACCAAATATGAACCATTGAGGTTTGGTCAATAACAGGCCAGGAATTATGGATATCTATGATCGGGTCTGGCTGCCTCACACAGAAGGATGGATGGGCTGATCCAGTAAAAAAAAGGCCTCAATCAATGATATCCTTCAATACTGGCTTGATTGTTGCCCCTCAGGATTCAACTTGAACAGACCTCATGGACAGAATCCTGTAATGTACATCAATCCCTGATTGCCACGGTGGTATCCCATGCATCACAATGCAATGCATAGGATACCATCATGACAACCAGAGAGGGACATGTCTAATCTGACAAAATCCAGCACTGTACGGGATGAACTGATAACATAGGGATGAATACTACTTGAATCACACTGCAGATCTATTACAAAAAGATATGTACAGAAAGATAAACGACCAGATATGTATGTGGATATGTCCCTTTCAAATGGGTACAAATAGGTCCCAACAAGATGTAAACCCAGAGTTCGGTTCAGTACGTGTGATTGTCCAACTGCCCATATATGTGCACCCTCAACAAAATAACTCATATTGATATCATCATCAGAGTACATATACCTAGTATATTACACCTTACTTGGATGGGTATCAGTGGTATCTATGAAAGTTAATTTGTGATGGCTGTACATATATAGGCAGTAAGACAATCACATGTACTGAACAGATCTCTGGGTTCATATCTATCAAGGATATGTTTGTACCCATATGAAAGGTACATATACACACATATCAGACCATATTCCTCACTGTGTACCTTGGCATGGCAATGGTTAATTTCACTTTGATGT
Organism: Rhinophrynus dorsalis; assembly: GCA_037306005.1. NCBI lineage: Eukaryota > Metazoa > Chordata > Amphibia > Anura > Rhinophrynidae > Rhinophrynus > Rhinophrynus dorsalis. Next base: position 380,719,010 of record CM074724.1, read on the forward strand.
AACATTGCAGGCATCATAAAGAGATGTTTAGAAAGATGTTACTGTATGTGATAGCTGGAGATGTCAGTCATATGACCACACGGAGGCTCTTCAGCGGACCCAAAATTGAACCAATTGGAGATGGATCCATCATTGACATGGTCCACAGAGCGTGCTTACAAACCAGGAACATTTAGTAGACAATGGCAAAGATGTAGTTATCTCCAAATGGGTCAATGTGGAGTCTGCTGAAGAGCCTCCGTGTGGTCAAATGACTGACATCTCCAGCTGTCACATACAGCAACATCTTTCTAAACATCTCTTTATGATGCCTGCAATGTTACATCAAGGTGAAATTAACCATTGCTATCCTGTTAAAGAGATAGTAATACCTAAAATGTGAAAGGAAAAATACATGTCATAGGATTGATCCACCGGGTAATGCAAGGGTATTCCCACTACTGAAAGGTGTTTCATCCCAAGAGTATAACAGCTCAAAGTTGAATATTCCATGGACAATATCACTGTGGCCTGAAAATGTACTATGCCAATGTTGCCAGACCATCCTCTGGCTAGCTTTGGTCCAGGGAGCATAAATCCACAAAGGATGATGAGGCAACAGAGCAAATATACAATTTCAGGCCACTGGGATGTGGCACCAAAGGAATTCAACTCTGAGCTGCAATACATGTAGAATAAAACACCCTTCACCAGTAGGAGTACCGTTGTTTCACACAGGGGGATAAACCATAAAACATATATGTTCCTTTACACATTTCAAGTATTAATATCAATTTGACACCATCATGGCTAAGTTTACTGATCACACAATCTCAATCCTCCACACAGGTTATGTGTCTCCAGCACTTCAGGAGCCCATGGAGGAGGCCACCTCACCACCCAGTGAGGAGTATATGGAGGAGGGGACCAGCCAGTGGGCACCGTACCCAACAACATCCACACCTCTTGGCCAGCTGGATGCCCCAACTCTGCCTGCACCACCTCTGCCTGCACCGACTCTGCCTGCACCACCTTATTACAGTGACTGGATGCCCCCCACCACCTCCAGGAGCTATTATCCTCCAGCAGCAGCACCACCACCACCACCACCAGGGAGGCAATGGCTGCCCGGTGATGTGGCCACCACCCAGTACGGGCCATACTCATCCCCGACTGACCTACCTTCCTGGATGGCTCCCCAGCATGGCCCCAGGTATGATCCCAGGTGGGGGCCAAGCACATACCAGTGGCCAAGGTTTGACCCTTGGCCACTCGACTACCAACACCTGGGCCTGCTTGGGGAGCCCCAACACCCTATGCGAAGGGACGTGTTTACCCCACCACCTCCACAAGCACAGACATCGGTGGGCAGCAGTGGGTCCATTGATGTGATGGGCACATACCCATCTGCAGCACATACAGCACCAGCAGAGGAGGACACAGCACCAGCAGAGGAGGACACAGCATCAGCAGAGGAGGACACAGCAGAAGCTGAGGAGAACACAGCAGCAGCTGAGGAGGACACAGCAGCAGCTGAGGAGGACACAGCAGCAGCTGAGGAGGACACAGCAGCAGCTGATTCACCAGGCACAAGCATCACCAGCAGTGAACGGCCCACGGGGATGGAAGCAGAGTGTATGGCTCTGCAAAGGAGACTACTCCGGTCAAGCCTCCGCACCAATGACAACATCACCAGGAGCCGTAGGGAATCCCGTATAAACACTAACAGGATAGAGGCAAGGATCCATGCCCTGGAGTCGGAGGTCATGAGGATCAACACTCAACTCCATCAGCTACACACGGGGGTGATGGACCTGCTTGCACAGGTACAGGTGGAGTTGAGAGAGCTGAACCGCAGGGAGGACTTACGGTTGGAGAGGGAAAACCTGCGCTCCACAGAGGGATCCACTGCCCCCACCACCCCCTCTAATGTGACCCCCGAAGCCACACCTAGGGGGCAAAGGGTGACCAGGAGATCATCCAGGTTATCCACTTCTGCCACACAGTCTAAGCCCCCCCCCCTAAGAAAAAAAAATAAAATGCCCAACATGTTAAATTTCCCCTGAATAAAGGAACATTGTGCTTTTGAATCCTGTCTGATCTGCTTTGAATTTGGTCATAGATTGGGTGGCAGAGTTGTCTCCAATGCATTGCCAAACAATTCAGTGAACACAACTTCTGCCTAGGTAAGATGTTTGTGGGATGTTACAACATGGGTTCACACACACATCGTTGTACAAATTCAACTGTAAATACATCCCTGTAGCCATATTACACAACTGTGTTATATGGCAATGTTGTGTGTTGATTTTGCATAACAAAACATTCCCCTTAGCCCAACATTTGGTACAACATTGAACATTCATCTACATCATATGTTGTGTTTAACCCTTTGATAGCCAGAGTGGTAGGCAACGCATTGCAAAGAAATGCGTTGGGTACCACTCTGGCACTCAGAGGGTTAAGGGGATAACCAAACAAACGGCTTAGCGGTGAGATAACAAGCAGGACAGATAAATGGGACATGTATCCATATTCTCTTGGATTCACACACTCATTGTGCAACAGACTGACTGGGGAAGCCAATGTTTTTAACCTAGGATTTCAATGTGTAGCACACACATTGATATCCTGGGGTGAGCATTGGGGCCTCCAGTAAGTTGACTTGTTGTTTTTCCTAAGGGTGTAACAGACTTCCCCAGTGAAAACACTTGGCCACTTGGTCATGTACTGTGATATGTCCCAGTGGAGCAATATCACTGAACATTGATTATACTGAGCAACACATTAACTGTGGACAGGAATTCACTGTGGAAGTATGTCCCCTTTATCACCTCTTTATCACTCCCACAACATATTAGTGTATCACTGCCACCATCTGTTAGCGTGAATACATCACTGAGTCCACTCACTTGCAAACAAGTGGTGGAGTCCTGTGATATGGGTGATGCCTTTCCATTTATGGGGGATACTCTATCCTGAGTGTGGTTACGCATTAACAAACATATGTGTAATCCAATATATCCTCATAGAGACACTGATGATTAACTAGTGATGGTTCTTCTTTATTGTGTCTCAAAGTACATTAGAACGTACATGTGTTTTTTGTGTGTATTGCCTATATGCATTGAACACTTGTATGAGAACACTAAATGTACTTTGAAACTAAATCATACTACTTAAGTAACACTTCTCCTCTGCTCATGTGTTGTCCACAAGGTTTGATAACTCTGTAGATGAGCATCCTAACTGTACAGGTTATTACACTTGTGAACTTGTGTTTTCAGTGTCTATATGAGAATGTTCAAGTAGAGGTCTGTGTGAACCTCCTGTCAAATATTGCATCACTAACAACATCACCAGAAATAGCAAGGGGTGATCTTTATGAAGGTGTTGTCAAGACATCAATCCAGACACATGGAAGATCTTCAGATCAAGGATGGATCATGTTATGGATGCCTGTGGGACAAGAGGACAGGATTTGGAGCTATACACCTGAACTGATCATCAAGCAACAACAATTTCGACTTTATAATCCCCTCAATCTTCTTAATTACAAGTGAGTACACAAACCATTGCTTGACAATGTGTTGTGTACTCATCTGTAACCAATTCTGTGGAGAACTAAGGACATGTGCATCAGCCCTATGGATATGTGCCCCTGACATGTATACACACATTAACAAGTGTTCTGAGAGCTCCATGGAAGTAATGAATTTGGGCTGCCACTGTGAAAGTGACAGTGGCAGCCCAATGTCATTTGTTCCATGGAACTGTTAGGACACATTTGTTGATGTGTGTATTCATGTCGGGGGCATATATGTCTGCACACTCACAGGTCAGCATGGAGTCCCTGGTAATCTGATCTACGTCTCATGACCTCTACATTGTGTGACCATACCACTGTACATCCACCCCTGTGCTGCTCTTCTCAGCTGTAGCACGGTACAGGTCCCATATTGAGTCCAATGGCCCTTTAACCCCTGATGTGACGGAGTATTATCCAATGCATAGCATTGGATAACACTCTTTCGCTACAAGGCTAGCATGGTTGCTCTGGCTATGCTCATGGCAAATCAAGTTAGCTGCTGTCAATCAAGCCCTGTAAGGCGATGAACATGGGTTATGTGTTGTACCTTGTTTCTCCTGAGGGTGTGCGTGATATCCTTGGGGTCTGTATGTCAACGTGGAGAGTGGAATGGAGGATGGTTTTTGAGTCCACACACACAATTTGCCACGTCCGCTGCCAGTGCAGTGCTGTGTCACTGTTCCTGTGGGGTGAGACAGAACAAAATGTGCAGTGTGTTTAGTGTCACAGGACTGATGGGGGACTTGCATGGATTGTTTGCATGCCTGTGTTATACTCACATGTAAAGTGTTCCGTGATGAGCCTATCTCTGATCTGTGTCCCTCTCAGGGTCTCCTCAACGTGGCCGATGTCCATGGGCACTTCCTGTATAGGGGGGGCCTGGATGTGCTCCAGCAGCCTGGTGTCCACTGCGATGTTGTGCAGTATTGCGCACGCCACAATGATGTTGCACACCTTTCCAGGTGCATACTGCAGTGCTCCCCCCGAGTGGTCCAGACATCGGAATCTTGACTTGAGGAGGCCAAAGGTCCGCTCAATGGCATTCCTCGTTCTTCCATGAGCCTGGTTGTACCTTTCCTGGGCATGTGTTCGAGGATTGGCCAGAGGGGTCAGTAGCCAGGACTTGCATCCATAGCCAGCATCACCTGTGTAATGTGAGTGACATGGTGAGACAGGGAGCACATGTTGTGTGAATGATGTTTTGTGTGGTGGACGTAGTAGCTGTGGGTCAGGAGCATGCTAAGCAGCGTTGTGTGTACGCCTGTGTATGTGATGTGATTTTGTATTGTGAACTCACCCAAAAGCCATCCCCCTGTAAAAGTTCCATTCTCGAAATCTCTGTGGACTGAGGAGTTTTGGAGAATGTATGAATCATGTGAGCTGCCAGGATACTTTGAACAGACATTCATTATCCTCATATGGCTGTCACACACCATCTGCACGTTGATGGAGTGAAAGTTCTTCCTGTTGATGAATATCTGTGCGTCACGTGCTGGGGCCTTAATCTGGACATGGGTGCAATCTATAGCACCCATGACCCTGGGCATGCCTCCCCTGGCATAAAAGGCCTGCTTGACGTGTATCCAGTCCATGTCAGTGGTGGGAAAATGTATATAGGTACTGGCCTTGCTTTTGAGGGCTGGCAGGACCTGGGCCAGCACCCTGGAGAATGTGGCCTGTGACATGCCAGATGCGTAACCCTCTGTGGACTGGAAGGCCCCGCTTGCCATGAAGTGTATGGCACAGAGTAGTTTCTGCAGGCCAGTTAGGGCATGGTTGTGGATGTAGATGGGATCCACCTGCTCCTTGATGACCTCATACAAGGCATGTCAGGCCTCAACCTGTAGCGATCAATTACCTCATCATCGGTCATTCCAAAGAGGGTGACCCTTGGGCTGTATACCCTGGGCCTTGGTGGTCGTCTATACATCCTCTGCCCTCCAGGTGGGGATGGGCTCCTGTGTGGCTGCTGAGCCAGAGCCTCCTCACTTGCAACAGGTGGTGGCTGTTGATCAGGTATGCTTGGAGGTTGCTGATGTTCCCCAGCTCTCTCCCTTGCACGCCTTCTCCGCAGCCTTCGCAACAATATGTAACCCAACATACTGTTTGCTCTCTCTATCTGTCTCTATCTGTCTCTCTCTCTCTCTATCTCTCTCTCTCCCTCCCTGAGTGGAAAACAAGCCACAAGTGAGTGTGTTGAGTTGTCCCTTTAAGTACTTGCTAGGGCGTTGTGTAGGTGTGGTGATGAGGTGATTGCTGACCAATGGTGAGTTGTTTTTGTCCAGGTAAGTGTTTGCAGGTGTGTGTGTGTTATAAGATGTGGTGTGTTGTGCTTGTTACGTGTGTGCCATTTGCGGGCGTGCATTTGTGGGGTGCAGGTCGCGTTTTGATGTTGCCCAGGTGAGCTTGTATTTGCATGTGTCCGCTTTGTGTGATAACCCCCATTGTTCCGTGCCATGTTGTGTTGTTGTTTTTTGTGTGTCGTTGTCCCTGTAGTGTTGTTTGTTGTTGTGTGTGTAGTGATTTGTGTTGTGTGTGCATGTTTTTGTGTTGTTTTGGCATTGCACGGGTTAATTTTCCCATTTACATGGCTGTGCGGTAAGCATTTTGTGTATATTCCTATGTAACGGGTGTTTTGTTTTGGCCGTTAAGTGTCTAACGGCTAGAAAAAGTGGGTCTTAACTTTTAGCCGTTAGGTGTGTCTTTTTTTCAGCCGTTATCAGTACCGCAAGCCTTTGAATAGCTCTGGGGTATGTTTTTCCATGCGCCTGAATGCACGTAAGTGTATAGGCCGTAAGGATTCTACAACTGCCGTTAGCTGTACTTTAGACGGATCTTTGAATTGCAACATGTCACTTAACGCACCCGTTAGTGATTTTTTTTGCTAACGGCTGCCTTTAAATGGAGCCCTAAGCCTGCAACATGAGAATCTCGTCCTTTTAATGCAGGGAAGATTCTCATGTCGCCCCTTTCATGCCGGTGATATGTTTAATACACCATTTAGCTGGTTTCTCAATACTGTGCGACACTTTGATAGTGAACATCTCAATTTATTCCATGAGCTGCTGGAATTTTAGCCATTGTGGCTGCCAGTCACCCATTTATAAAGAAATACTGCAAAAGCAACATGTGGAACTGTCATCAGGGAGGAACAACTGCTTCTTAAATATTCACAGATATAATGCTGGGCCCTTTTCACTAAGAGAAAGGTGCAATTCTGGAGCAAACCAAGAACCCCACTGTGAAGAAAGGAAAAGGGCTTTTAACCCCTTGAATGCTAGTTTGGTCTCTAACACTTTGTTGGTTCTGATATTCAGCTTGGTAGGCACTAGTTACCTCCAGCTTACCACATCATATCCACACATCTAACACGTCAATAAAATAAAGTACAACTGGCTGGGTGGGTCTGATTTCAGATTGGGTGTGCCACTGCCCAATCAGGACCACATTTGGCTGCATCAGTGTTGCTGCTACCTACTCCTCACAGGCACAATCACCTCTCACACTTCTACCCTACTGTCCATTCAGTGAGTACCTTCAAAACACACAGAACAATCTGCGCGGTCTTCATCCTCTTCTTGATAATCTGTCTCTGCTGGCTGTCCATTGCTTTCCATTTCCAGCAGTGGTGTAACAACAGGGGTCGTCCACTGCGACCCTCCCCCGCCCAGTGCCATGGACCTCTAGCAGAAGAGCTGTCCCTTGTCAGCACTCTAGTAATGCAGAGCGCTGAGAGATGGTCAGTGGGGACAATGTGGAGTGGTGGACATTGTGGGCAATATGAAGAGTTGGGGGAAATGTGGAGAGGTGGATATTGGGGATAATGTGGAGAGGAGGACATTGAGGACAATGTGAAGAGTAGGGGGGAAATGTGGAGAGGTGGACATTGGGGGCAATATGGAGATGAGGAAATTGGGGGCAATGTGGAGAGGAGGACATTGGGGGCAATGTGAAGAGTTGGGGGAAACATGGAGAGGTGGACATTGGGGGCAATGTGGAGAGGAGGACATTGGAGGCAATGTGGAGAATTGGGGGCAATGTGGAGAGAAGGACATTGAGGGCAATGTGGAGAGGAGGACATTGGGGGTAATGTGGAGAGGAGGACATTGTGGACAATGTGGAGAGGAGGACATTGGGGGGCAATGTGGAGAGGAGGACATTGGGGCAATGTGGAGAGTTGGGGGCAATGTGGAGAGGAGGACATTGGGGGTAATGTGGAGAGGAGGACATTGTGGACAATGTGGAGAGGAGGACATTGGGGGGCAATGTGGAGAGGAGGACATTGGGGCAATGTGGAGAGTTGGGGGCAATGTGGAGAGGAGGACATTGGGGGCAATGTGGAGAGGAGGACATTGTGGACAATGTGGAGAGGTGGACATTGGGGGCAATGTGGAAAGTTGGGGGCAATGTGGCGAGGAGGACATTGGGGGCAATGTGGAGAGGAGGACATTGGGGCAATGTATAGAGATAGGGGCAATGTGGAGAGGTGGACATTGGGGACAGTGTGGCGATACCCAATAGGGGCAATGTGACGGGGGGGGCCCATGGCAATTTTTGCACCAGGGCCTGGTGACTTCTAGTTATACCTCTGATTTCCAGTATAACATTACTTTCCTATACTAGAAAGCCCTTCACTCTCTGCACCCAGACTAAATTTCTAATTGAATTACTCCATATAAATCTGCTAGCTGCTTACCCTCTTCTGACACCAGCCTCCACTCACCTGTACCAATACTACTGCATCAACCCTTTTCCTATGCTGCAACCTATTTCTGTGTCGCTCTGTCCCTCTCTCTCTCTCTAAGTCTTTATATCTATGTGTCATTCACTGAGTACTCAAATCCCATATGCAGTGGAACCTGTTTTTAGGTACATTTCGTCATGCCACTGAATCTCCCATGCTATATTATAGTCAATCCCCAATCCACAGTAAACTGTTAAAGTGGACCTTTCACCTTGATTCAAGTTTGCATATATGAAAACTTTCTTAAAAACTTCCTATGTGTCATGTTAACCAAAAGAAAATTTACAATAAAGGAGATATTCATACTTGGGACCGTGTGCTAATTCATGTTAACCTTTAGAGTGTGAGAGAGGTATCCAAAGCATTGCAACACAATGCATTGGGTACCTCTCTGTCATTCAAAGGGTTAATGTATGCTAATCGCAATACACATGTGGTTTCATATGCTAATGAAGATTTTCAGTGATGTTTAATATACTAATGAAGCTCTGTGCTGCACCAGGAGACTTTCACTATTTCCCAGAAATAGAAATGTGAATATTTCCTAAATTAAGCACCTACTGGACTTTTGGTTAACACAACACATAGACAGTTTTGAATGAAGTTTTCAAATATGTAAATAAAATTCAAGATAACCTATCCACTGTAAACTGACACCCACTGTTTGTAGCCTGGAATCCACTGCAGTTAATAATGTTATCATAGATTTTGTGTACAGTTTTTCCAGAGTCTTCAATGGGAATCTACTAACAGCAGTGATAACCATTTAAAAAGTGCAGAATAAACTAGTCCTCTGTTTTTTACCCATTATACCTAATTACTATTATACCCAGCTGTAGCCACTGCCTGACCGCTCCCATAAAATGCAATAGAATTACTGTCTGGACACCAGGTGGCAGCGTTGCTAACAGTTTAATCTTAAAAGCAACAGTTTGACTTGTTGTAACTTTGGAATGGAGCATCTCACAGACATGGGCGTGCCCGTGCATTACTTTCAGAAAATGTACTGCAATATATCATTTTCCTAATACAAGGCTACAGCTTTATTAACACCTTGAGTGCCACAAGAATGTGCAATGCATTGCTCTCCAATGCTCTGCATAACTCTATGGCATGCAGAGTGTTAAAGCTACATTGTACATTCCATCTTTCATTTTTATATTACAAACTTACTGCACCTTTAAATGTATATTTTACATTCAATCTTTCATGTTTGTAAAAAGAAAGTTTACTTCTCCTTAAATCTTCTGGATGATATAGACATATCTAACATACAATGGATTAACCCTTTGAGTATCTGAGGGGTACGCAACGCATCACAAAGCAATGTGTTGCATACCCCTCTGGCACTCAAAGGGTTAAAGGGATAGTAATACTTCGTTTTAACTTTATTTTATTTTGTAGGCATTAAAAAAACATGAAGAACGATATAAGTCTTATCTCTCAAACCTTTATGGTTTGAGAGATATTCACAAGCAAAGTTTCCCCTCCCGCCCCTTTTACCTAGTGTAAGCCATCTCTTCTCAGATGAGGAATCCAGTCCATAGACCAGACAGGTAACAGCAGGGGACAATCTTCTTCCTATGAGAACAATGAAAGCCCTGCCCCCCTTGACAAGTTTTTCAGGTTTTTCCCTTATCTTAATTGAAGATTGTCCCTCTCTGCAGTCTGCCTGGGCACCTCCCTTCTGATCTGGCTGAGCAGTGTTACATCAGTAAAAGGGGCGGGAGGGGGATAGTTTGTCATTGAATTACTCTTGAACTACAACTCTGACAGAACTGAAATAACACTCTCCAAAGTCCAAATACTATGATGATTAATTAGAGCTGCTTTTATTATGAAACATTACTATCCCTTTAAAAAGGAATGAGGGGATGAGACTTTGACCTAAAGCCACGTTGTAACCTTCAAACAACGGCCCACTGTTTTTGTAAAGAATATAATGGAATTAGGTGGCAGTGAAAAATACAGTGAAATCAGCATGTCCCTAAAAGAAAATGGAATTTGCTGATCCAACAGCCAGAAGTAATTAATCTTAGGGGACAAGATGTCTTTACTAGAAAGCAAGCACCATGAATTTTCTTTCCAGATAATGATCTGTTTTTCTTTTCATGAACAATGTGAAGTTGCCAGGTATGCAGAACACTCTAATATATCTTCATTGTGTTTAAGGAACATTAAAGGGATAGTAATGTTTCACCAAAAAAGCAGCTCCGATTAATCTTCATAGTATTTGGGCCATGGAGAGTATTATTTCAATACTGTCAGAGTTATAATTCAGGAGTAAAAATATCCCCTCCTGCCCCTTTTACCTAGTGTAAGCCACCTCCCCTCAGATGTGGAATCTGGTCTCTTGACCGGACAGGTCACAGCAAGGGACAATCTTCTTACTGTGATCATAAAGAAAACCCTGCCCCCTTGACAGGTTTTTCAGGTTTTTCCCTTATGTTCACTGAAGATTGTCCCTCTCTGCAGTCTACCTGGGCACCTCCCTTCTGCTCTGGCTGAGCAGTGTTACATCAGTAAAAGGGACGGGAGGGGGATACTTTATCATTCAATTACTCTTGAACTACAACTCTGACAGAATTGAAATAACACTGTCCATGGCCCAAATACTATGAAAACTTGTTGGAGCTGCTTTTATTGTGAAACATTATTATCCCTTTAAGTGCTGGACTGGTGTGACTGTCCTGGCAGGGCATGGGTCCTTAAGGGGTTAATTTTGATTCACATGTTGATGGCAGCTCTTTAAATTGCAGGTGTCATCGAATCATCTAACCATTTAAGATTCTGGTCCTTCGACCGGACGGAGGCTCTTCAGCAGAGCCAAAATAGCGCCATCTAGAAAGAAATATTTCATTGGAACGGTCTACAAAGTGTGCCTGCAAACCAGGCACACTTTGTAGACTATTCCAGTTAAGTATTTCTTTTTAGATATCGCTATTTCGGCTCTGCTGAAGAGCCGCTGGCCTGTCCTGGGACCAGAGTCTTATGCTATCAGCTAGAGCGTTGATCTCTGTGAAAGAGGCTGGAGGGGGGACTTTAGATGCTTAGATCTCTCAAACTATAAATGTTTGAGAGACAACTCGTACATCATTGAATTTATATTTTTAAAATCTACAATATTAAAGTTTGTTAACAACAGGCATTACTGTCCCTTTAAATGTTATTCTGGAGGTGCACCTGAGAGTCACTGTCAGAGTGGGCTCCTAACAGAATGGGGGAGATTCAAGGGGTGATAAAGTGGAGATGACATCTCCAGTGATATCTCTTCTCCACTTCCTGTGTTATTCTATGGAGCCAATGCACTAAGATGTTTCCAGAGTTGGAGATCTTAAGGGCTCGATCCAAATGTTGGCGTTAAAACCAACGTGAAGAAAAAAACTGCCTTCGCACGTTAAGCAAGACCAGGTAACGTGAGATTCAAATCTTCCTTACCCAGAAAAGCTAACGAGCGATGACCAACAAAATACACGTTAACCTTAAACCTGCGTCGCATAGAAAATCTTACCTAAAAACCACACGATAAAAATGTTACCTAGCACCACAGTCAATCACAGTACTCCAAAGTATCAAGTTCAGTCAGAAAATCCAAAATCCACGTCGACAGTTCTGAACAGCTTTATCTGCTCTTCCCTACCCAGCCACTAGGGGAACACAGAGAAGGCTTTCAGCACCATGGACAGCTTTGAATGCCATAGGGATGTGCACTGCTCACCCCTGTGGCATTGGAAGGTTTAAACAGAAACAGTACACCAAGCATTACACAATGCCCCCCCCCCCCCCCTTTGACCCCCCCCCTTTAGTATGTAGACATATATTGCATATATTCAAAATACTAGCTCCATCCCATATTCACCTTATTGACTCATACAGTAGTGGAATCTGTCTTTTATTCCACAATTAACCCTTTGAGTACCAGAGAGGTAGGAAAGCATTGCTTAGCATGTTTCCTACCCCTTTGGTACCCAAAGGGTTAATAGGCAAGGTATGGACTACATACCTTGCCTGTATATATGTGTGTGTGTTTGTGTGTGTTTTAAACTTTTTTTTTATTAAAAGACTATTATTAAACATAGTTTTAGTTAGATCTCATTAATTTTTAATGCCCTACCTCCTGTGTCCCATTGCTATTAGTACTTTTGCTCCACTCTCCTTCAAACGGAGAGTGGAGCAAAAGTACTAATAGCAATGGGACACAGGAGGTAGAACATTATAAATGGATGTGATCTAAGTTAACCCTTTGAGTGCCAGAGTGGAACGCAACACATTGCAAAGCAATGCGTTGCATACAACTCTGGCACTCAAAGGGTTAAAATACAATTGAGGGAGCAGGCTGCACTCTGACTGCAGCGCTTCCCTCATCTCAATTCATGAAAGTGCCATTGCTGCGGGTGGCTGTGAAGCCCGCAGCATAAAAAAGGCTGAGGACAAGAGAGGCATTGGACGAAGCGGGTGGAGGGGAGAGAGAGACATTGGAGGAAGCGGGTGGCAAGCTTGTATTTGCTGCCCGCTTCCTCCGATACCTCTCTCCCCTCCTCACTTGTGGACATGGACTTGCACACTGAACAACTTCTTGCATGCAGGGGACAATGTCGTACCACTCTGGCACTCAAAGGGTTAACTTACATCACATCCATTTATAATTTTCTACCTCCTGTGTCCCATTGCTGTTAGTACTTTTGCTCCACTCTCCGTTTGAAGGAGAGTGGAGCAAAAGTACTAAATGCAATGGGACACAGGAGGTAGGGCATTAAAAATTAATGAGATCTAACTAAAACTATGTTTAATAATAGTCTTTTAATAAAAAAAAAGTTTAAAACACACACACACACACACACACATATATACAGGCAAGGTATGTAGTCCATACCTTGCCTATTAACCCTTTGGGTACCAGAGGGGTAGGAAACATGCTAAGCAATGCTTTCCTACCTCTCTGGTACTCAAAGGGTTAATTGTTGAATAAAAGACAGGTTCCACTACTATATGAGTCAATAAGGTGAATGTGGGATGGAGTTAGTATGTCCAATATATGCAATATATGTAGACATACTAAGGGGGGGGTGTCGAAGGGGGGCGCATTGTGTAGTGCTTGGTGTACTGTTTCTGTTTAAACCTTGGAATGCCACAGGGGTGAGCAGTGCACATCCCTGTGGCATTCAAAGCTGTTCATGGTGCTGAAAGCCATCTCTGTGTTCCCCTACTGGCTGGGTAGGGAAGCACAGACTCATGTTATCCCTAACTCTCTGTTTTATTTTCCCCGACGGTGGTTTTCTACTCTGACTTGTGTGATGTTCGACAAAAAAAACAGGCGTTAGATTTCTGGAGTGAAATGTTGCAATTTAACTCGCATTAGCCCTAACTCCAACATTTGAATGGCTTTTGGCATCGCTTGTACATTATCCTCTATGGGTGAGATATTGCTGTTCTGGCGACGGGCGACGTGTGTTTCAGAACTGGCGTCGCTTCTTACTAGTGGAACATTTGCATTGCTCAGTTGACGTTAAAACCAGCATCGCCAGTTTTTTCTGGCGACGCCAACATTTGAATCGAGCCCTTAGTGCATAGGCTCCATAGAATAACACAGGAACTGGAGAAGTGATATCACTGGAGAAGTTATCTCAGCTTGAACTCTTTAATTTATCGCTCCTTTATTGCATAACTCACCAATGAATTGATTTTTGATTACATTTTCTGTTAAAGGGATAGTAATACTTTATTATTACTATCCCCCATATTGTAGATATTTGCAAAATAATTTCATAGCCCCCAGGTTCATCTCTCAAACCTTTAAGGTTTGAGAGATAACTGAAGGCAAAGTTCCCCCCTCCCTCCCCCTTCCCTGAAGTCAGCGTTGTGCTGACTGCAGGGATATCCGGTCTGTCTTTCATCAGGATGTTCTGCAGCAGAGCCGCAATCGCGTTAGTGAAAAATAACTATTTCACTGAAACGGTCTTATACATGTGCTTGGTTTGCAATCACAAGTAGAAGACCGTTTCAGTGAAATAATTCTTTTTCACTAACGCAATCTCGGCTCTGCTGCGGCTCTGCTAACTTAGAGCAATTGGATTTTTTTGGGCAAACTATAGTTTACTGCTAGAGAACCATACTAGCTTGAATATAGTGTGACCCTACATATAAGGTTACCCCCCACATACACACCAATTTGGTTCTTAGTTATTAAAAAAAAACAAGGCCTGAATATAAGGGGAGCCCTTATTTGCACTCTTTTTGCATACTCCTCTGGCAGTCAAAGGGTTAATAATTCCTCTTCCTGTTTTTCGTGCCTGATCATTGAGGTTCTCTGTAGCCATACAGGATCCGTAAGCCGGCATGCATCAGACTTTAATTAGCCATCTCTGCCTTTCTCATGATCTCTGTCTGACGTCTTCCTTTCCTGACTTTACCTGGATTTATGACTCTCTTGGGACAGACTTTAGCTCATTACTGGCTCTGAATTTCTGCATGTCTGATGATGAGACCTAAGTTGCCTTGAAAGCTTGCACTCGCTAATCCTATATAATAATTTGCTAAAACATGTGTAACGCCATGTCATGCGCAGTAGACACTGATGCGCGTGCTGCAGTCATGCTCAGTCGAGACTGCCCGTGCCGTGGCTGATACAGAGCTGGACGATCCTTCGGAGCATACAGCTCTGTATCAGCTACGGCGCAGGCAGTCTCCATTGCGCATGACTGCCCCGCGACCAGGTGGCAGTGGCACTGTGTCCAGTGTAACGGGCTCTTCACTTTTTTCTCTAACAGTAACAGCCACGGCTAACACGGTACTACCCTTTCCCTACATTTATACTACATACAACTTCAGAGACCAACTCATATGGTCTTAATAGAAGATTGTCCCTCTCTGCAGTCTACCTGGGCACCTCCCTTCTGATCTGGCTGAACAGTGTTACATCAGTAAAAGGGGCAGGAGGGGGATACTTTGTCATTGAATTACTCTTGAACTACAACTCTGACAGAATTGAAATAACACTCTCCAAAGTCCAAATATTATGATGATTAATTAGAGCTGCTTTTATTATGAAACATTAATATCCCTTTAAGCATCGCACATTTTAATAGTAAGGATTTTTAAGGACAAACTTCCTACAGGGCAGATTGCAAAGACTTAGACCAGCCTCACCTCATCTTTCTACAAAATGGAATCAGTCTCCCATGGATAGTAAAACCACTTCTACTTCCTTCCACCTGCACACTGCTGTTAACCCTTTGAGCGAAACTGCATGCCCCTCTTGCGGTCAAAGGGTTAACAGCATCGTGCAGGTGGAAGAAAGCGGAAGTAGCTTTGCTATCTGGGAGACTGATAAGGTGAGGCTTGACTAGCTTTTTGCAATATGCCCTGTAGGAAGTTTATCTTTACAAATCGTTACTATTAAAACGTGCATCGCTTAAAGGGATAGTAATACTTGAAAATAAGTTTATTTTATATTGTAGCCTTTAAAAAAAAAACATGAAAAATGATATAAGTCTTATCTCCCAAACATTTATGGTTTAGAAGATATTCACATGTAAAATATTGTAAAATGCTCTTTTCCTGGCTGTTTCAGCCAAGTCTGCCATCTAGTGGACAGATTTGGAATTCGGTCCACAGAGCAACCGGCAGCTCTTTAGCAGTGCCGAGATCACGATCTTTGAAAAGAACTACTTAAAGGGATAGTATTACTTCAAAATTACTATCCCTCATATTGTAGCCCTTAATAAACTGAGTTAAATTACACCAGCGGCATCTCTCAAACCTTTATGGTTTAAGAGATAGCCGCTTTCAAAGTTTCCTCTCCCCTTGCTGTCAGCTATATGAGGGATAGTAATTTTGAAGCAATACTATCCATTTAATTGGAACTATCTACAAAGTGTGCCTGGCTTGAAAGCACACTTTGTAGACCATTCCAATTAAGAAATTCTTTTTAAAGATGGTGATCTCAGCACTTCTGGAGAGGCACAGCCGGTCCCGGATGGATTCCAAATCTGAAGGGTGGAGCAATGACGTCACTCCAGGGGAAACTTTACTTCTGAATATCTCCCAAACCATAAAGGTTTGGGAGATAAGACTTATATCATTTTTCAAGTTTTTTTAAGGGCTACAATTTAAAATAAACTTATTTTCAAGTATTACTATCCCTTTAAGTCTGAGTTATCAGAATCTCGCCCTTTTGATGTGGGCAAGATTCTGATATCATTATTTTCATAGCAGCATGTTTAATGAGCCATTTTGTACATCACCCAATAGAGGACGACGTTTCAAAAGGATACCCATAGAATAGCATAGGAATTGGAGAAGTGATACCACTTTATCACGTCTTAGTGCATAACCCCCCTGGAGTCTCCTGGTCAGCTCTGGAGAGTTTTCAGGTATGGTATTAAGGCTATGAATAATTAGCTTGTTTAGGGGAATGTAATGTTGGTCTCAGGACATTAGTAAGAGCATAGCTCTTTAAAGATCAAAATCTTTCAGTACTAAGACAGATTGCTCATAAGGTCAGCCAAGATAGATTTACTGCCATACAAAAGCAACAGGGACCAGGCAGAAAAGCTGATTGGTGACTTGCAGTATTGAGTGGTGAGGATGTTTGTTGGAGAGAATCCCTGAAATATTACATTCAGAAAAAAACATGTTAAACCTCCACAAATCCATTCATAATAACTGGGGATTAAGCTACATTTGTTGATATACCTGTCATATGCACAAAATAAAATGGAGCACTTCTGGTGCAAAACAATTGTAAAATAGGGGATACATAGAAAAATCCCAATCGATTTAACCCTTTGAGTGCCAGAGGGGTACGCAAAGCATTGCAAATCAATGTGATGTATACCCCCTCCAGAACTCAAGGGGTTAAATGAGGCTCTTAACCTCTTAATCTAGAGAGGTCTCCAGTACCTTGGAGACCTCTCGTTTTCAAAAAGGTTAAAATTCTGGTCACTTTGATTTAAGTCTGCATATTTGAAAAGTTCATTAAAGGGATAGTAATACTTAAAATGTAAAAAAATATATGTTGTAGGGTTTATCCCCCTGAGTAAAACAAGGGCACTCCCACTGCTGAAAGGTGTTTTATTCAGTAGTTATTACGGCTCAAACTTGAATTTTTTAAATGCAGTATCACAGTGGCCTGAAATGTTACAGTGGCGCTGTTGCTACACCATCCCATGGAGATTTATGGTCAAGTGACCAGAGTTGTCCATAGCATGGTGTAGCAACAGCGCCACTGTCCAATTTCAGGCCACTGTGATACTGCATTTAAAAAATTCAAGTTTGAGTCGTAATAAGTAATAAATAAAACACCTTTCAGCAGTGGGTGCACCTTTATTTTTTTCAGGGGGATAAACCCTACAACAAATTTTTTTTACATTTTAAGTATTACTATCCCTTTAAAAACCATCAACGGAGCCGAGATTGCGTTATTGAAAACAAAATCCTTCACTGGAATGGTCTTCTATGTGTGCTTGGTTTGTGCTTGGTTTGCAAGCACATGTAGAAGACCATTTCAGTGAAGGATTTATTTTTCATTAACGCAATCTCGGATCTGCTGAAGAGCCTCTGCTGGTCCTGGGACCGATTCCCCTGCAGTCAGCTACAGCGCTGACGTCAGGGGAGGGGGAACTTTGAAAGCAGCTATCTCTGGGGGCATTTAATTTCTTTTTTAAAGAGCTACAAGATGCAGCCTTGTTATATTTAAGTATTACTCTCCCTTTAAAGAGATAGTAATGTTTCCTAATAAAAGCGGCTCTAATTAATCATCATAGTATTTGGACTTTGGAGAGTGTTATATCAATTCTGTCAGAGTTGTAGTTCAGGAGTAATTCAATGACAAAGTATCCCCCTCCCGCCCCTTTTACTGATGTAACACTGCTCAGTCAGATCAGAAGGGAGGTGCCCAGGTAGACTGCAGAGAGGGACAATCTTCATTTAAGATAAGGGAAAAAAACAGAAAAACTTGTCAAGGGGGGGCAGGGTTTTCATTGTTCTCAGAGTAGAATATTGGCCCTTGATGTGAGCTGTCTGGCCTATGGACTGGATTCCACATCTGAGGAGTGGGGGTTTACACTAGGTAAAGGGGACAGGAGGGGGGTACTTTATCATTCAATTACTCTTGAACTACAACTCTGACAGTAATGAAATAACACTCTCCGTGGCTCAAATACTATGAAGATTAATTGGAGCTGCTGTTTTTGTGAAACATTGCTATCACTTTAAGGCATAAAATAGCTTCCTTCCATAAGTGGATAAAGGGCAACTTATTTGAATTGTTAAAAAAAAAAAAAAAAAAGTTAACCCTTTAAGTGCTTTGGATACCTCACTGGCACTCAAAGGGTTAACCCCCCCCCCCCCCCCCCCCCATCTATTGCTAGTTAATTACTGCAGAATTTTACATTTAAACAGCACAGGTTCACACCAAGCTTCTTGGTGTGAACTCCTGCAAGAGCTGTGGCTGCCACTGGCTGTTCAGTTGGGTGTGATATGACATCAGCCAATGGGAATCCTCAGCTGGCTCTCTGGAGCTTCAACTTTGGGTAGAAGATACCTACAGGGGAACTGTACACTGATGATTTTAAGTTATAAGCTGCTACAGCCAGAGGTTTAGCTAACAGTGGCAGCCTGTTTCTTATTGGCTGTATATTGTGTGTATGCTATTATTACAGCCAATAGGAATCATCAGCTGCCTCTCTGGATCTGTATGTGTGTGTGTGTGTGTGTGTGTGGGGGGGGGGAGTCCAGGCGTAACCTGAACCTTTAGGCCCGTAAATTTATAATGTTGCTACTGCCATAGATTGGGACTAGCAATATCAGCCTCATGACTATTGGCTGTTTAGGTGGGTATGAAATCGCAACAGCCAATAGGAATCATCAGCTGCCTCTCTGTATCTTGCACTACCTGCTATGTGTGTGTGTGTGGGGGGGAGTCCAGGCGTAACCTGAACCTTTAGGCTTGTAAATTTATAATGTTGCTACTGCCATAGATTGGGACTAGCAGTATTAGCCTCATCACTATTGGCTGTTTAGGTGGGTATGAAATCGCAACAGCCAATAGGAATCACCAGCTGCCTCTTTGATCTTGGGAGGTGACGCCCAGGAGGATCTGTGCTCCTAGAGATCAGAATAGCAGGAAATAACTATCAGAATACTGAACTTTAAAATATATTTGTTTGTGGGTTTTTATTCATTTTAGATACCTTTTACATTCTGCCAATCTATAGCACTGGTAATAAAATACTTTCATGTAATGCTGCTCAACAAAGATGACGTTGCAGTATTGGAGTAAATTAAGGACAGGAAACTAGAATATCTGGATTAGGAGTGGGCAACCTGCCGCCATCTAACTGTTGTTAGATTATAATTTGTATCATCATCATCGCCATCCAGCCAATGACAACTGGACAAACAGTTACATGCTGTTGTTGGACTACAATTCTCATCACCAATGACTGGCTAATGAATGATGGGAATTGTGGTCCAATGACATTTGGAAAATTTAGTTCACCCACCCTCGCTCTCAATTTTTTTACCCTTTAAAGGGATAGTAATACTTAAAATGTAAAAAAAAATATGTTGTAAGGTTTATCCCCCTGAGTAAAACAAGAGTACTCCCACTGCTGAAAGGTGTTTCATTCAAAAGTTATTAATTTTCAAAGTTGAATTTTTTAGTTGCAATATCACAGTGGCCTGAAATTGTACAGTGGTGATGTTGCTACACGATCCTATGGACAGCTCTGGTCCCGGGACCATAAATCTGCATAGGATGGTGTAGCAACATCGCCACTGTACAATATCAGGCCACTGTGATATTGCACCTAAAAAATTCAACTTTGAAAATTAATAACTTTTGAATGAAACACCTTTCAGCAGTGGGAGTACTCTTGTTTTACTCAGGGGGATAAACCCTACAGCATATTTTTTTTTACATTTTAAGTATTACTATCCCTTTAATGACCAGAGGGGAGTGACTGGTCCCTATAGGGTTAAAAGGTGAAAGCATTTTCAAATACATCAAAAGATGACTACAGTTAATAAGGCAAAAAAAAGGATACCGATTCCCAGAGGCCCCGGGATTAGACAGGAACATTGCAAGAAATGGCTCTCTAGTTGCTAAGTACCCAAAGCTCAAGTTAAATGGTCTGCAAATAAGATTTATCAGCACAATCGGTGCGTCTTACTAAAACATGAAGACAGAAGTCTTCCATCACAGAGGCTGGAGTGAGGACATCTAATAAAATTACAGGTAGGTTGGAATTAAAGAATAATAATCATTTTGAAAAATGTATTTTCATGTGAAATATGTACATTTATCAAAAACATATTTTATGGATATGGGGGGAGTTATAGAGAGTTTTAAACTGTTCTTATTCGTTATGAAGTTTGAGTAGAGATTTCTTATCAGGAAATAGAACACACTTTTGTGTTCACTTACATATCTACATACCTCCCAACATTTTAAATGGCCAAAGAGGGACACTATACAGAGAATGTTTAGATTATGATTATTATAATAATTTATTTATATAGCGTCAACTTATTATGCAGTGCCAAGGTTATTTCATGATTTACTGACACCTCTTTATGTAACTGAATAAATGACTTAGAGCAAGACCAAAGTACTTTATTTCAACAAACTAATTTATAAACATATGTACTAATGTTTACATAAACATTAACCCCTTAATGACCCTTGACGGTCATAGCATGTAATGGGTAGATCTGACTTAACAACCCATGACGTGCTATGACCGTCATGGAATTCCGGGCTCCCCCCGCGGCTGCATGCCATTCGGGAAGTCCGGAACCGAAAGCAAAGAAAAAGAAAGGCCCGTGGTCCTTAAGTGCCGGCCGCGTGTGCTCGTGGCTGGTCCTTAAGGGGTTAATGTGAGTTTTATTGCTGTGGAGCAATTTGATATACTTATATACGTACCACACAGTCTTATATACATACCACACCAGAATGGGAAAGAGGGACAGAGGGATTTGGTCTCAAAGAGGGACTATCCCTCCTAAAGAGGGACACTTGGGAGGTATGGACCCCTAATATCTCCTAAAGAGGGACACATGGGAGGTATGGACTCCTAATATCTCCTAAAGAGGGACACTTGGGAGGTATGGATCCCTAATATCTCCTAAAGAGGGACACATGAGAGGTATGGACTCCTAACATATCCTAAAGAGGGACACTTGGGAGGTATGGACCCCTAATATCTCCTAAAGAGGGACACATGGGAGGTATGGACCCCTAATATCTCCTAAAGAGGGACACTTGGGAGATATGGACCCCTAATATCTCCTAAAGAGGGACACTTGGGAGGTATGGACCCCTAATATCTCCTAAAGAGGGACACTTGCGAGATATGGACCCTTAATATCTCCTAAAGAGGGACACATGGGAGGTATGGATCCCTAATATCTCCTAAAGAGGGACACTTGGGAGGTATGGACTCCTAATATCTCCTAAAGAGGGACACTTGGGAGGTATGGACTCCTAATATCTCCTAAAGAGGGACACATGGGAGGTATGGATCCCTAATATCTCCTAAAGAGGGACACTTGGGTGGTATGTACCCCTAATATCTCCTAAAGAGGGACAATTGGGTGGTACAGACCCCTAATATCTCCTAAAGAGGGACACTGGAGGTACGGGACCCCTAATATCTCCTAAAGAGGGACACATGGGAGGTATGGATCCATAATATCTCCTAAAGAGGGACACTTGGGAGGTATGGACCCCTAATATCTCCTAAAGAGGGACACTTGGGAGGTATGGACTCCTAATATCTCCTAAAGAGGGACACTTGGGAGGTATGGACTCCTAATATCTCCTAAAGAGGGACACTTGGGAGGTATGGACTCCTAATATCTCCTAAAGAGGGACACTTAGGAGCTATGGACCCTTAATATCTCCTAAAGAGAGGTACTTGGGAGGGATGGACCCTTAATATTTCCTAAAGAGGGGCACTTGGGTGGGGTTAACTCCTACTATCTCCTATAGTGGGACACTTGGGAGGCATGTATCCCTAATATCGCGTAAAGAAGGACACTTGGGAGGTATATGTCTGAAATATATCAGAAAACCTGTCTCTTGCAAAGAATGTGAAGCTTGCAATGCTTCCATTGTATTCCAAGAACTCCATGTGGCAACATGCAAATGAGAGCACTGCACACCAGTGACTTTTATACTCCAAAACCATATAAACACGGGTCCTATAGGTTTTACTTGCAGTTTTCACAGCGTGTAGAGCAAAGCACAGGTTGGAAATGCATTAACCAGTTAAGCTACCCACAGACAGCTGTTTCAAGTTACTAGATGTTGTCAGTATACATTTAAGTGTATTGTATGGGAACTGTGCTCTATATGGTGGGGATATATTTTGTCACTTTCCTGTTCTCCATAACCTGAACGGATGGTTGAACATGTAACAAAGAGTTGAAGAAATGTATTCACGTGTAAATCATACTGCCATTTTACGAAGCCTCTATCTAACCCTTTGAGTGCCAGAGGGGTGCGCAACGCATTGCTTCACTATGTAAAAAAAAAAAAAGCTGAAAAACTCACAGTTCAGTTTTAACAACATTTAACTAAACAGATTTAAAGGGACAGTAATGTCCCATAAATTTTTTTAGAGTTTTGTAGAGATTAAAAAATAAGCTAAATGTCACAAATCCTATCTCTAAACCGCTACGGTTTGAGAGATATCCTCCATTAAAGTTCCCCTCTCCTTCCTCTTCTCCTGACGTCAGCTGTAAGCTGACAACAGGAGTTCCTGGTCCGGGGATCGACAAGCGGCTCTTCAGCAGAGCCGCAATTTGTTCACATATGGACAAATAATTCACATACATAACTCTCAGGTTTACTTGGGATAAAACTGAATCTGATGTTCATGGACGATTGGGCGTGATTGTACAGAGTCTGAGCAGAGGCGTAACTAGAAGCCACCGGGCCCTGGTGCAAGAATTGCCATGGGCCCCCCCCGACCACATTGGCCACCTCAACTACATTGGCCACTTCCACACTGCCCCTTCCACAATGCCCCTCATTCTTCACAGTGCCCCTTCATCTCCTCAATGCCCCTCTTTCTCCATATTGCCCCTTCCACAATGCCCCCATCTCCATATTGCCCCTCAATCTCCATAATGCCCATTCCACAATGCCCCTCATTCGCCACAATGCCCCCATCACAATGCCCCTCATTCTCCACAATGCCCCCATCACAATGCCCCTTCCACACAATGCCCCTCATTCTCCACATTGCCCCTTCCACAGTGCCCCTCATTCTCCACAATGCACCTACTGACCGCCCCCCTCCTCCTACCTCGAGTCCCTGGTGGTCTAGTGGTGAGTCAAGCTCCCGCGCGGTTGTTAGTAATGCAGAGCGCTGGGAGATTATGTCATCTCCCAGCGCTCTGCATTACTAGGGCGCCGGCTGCCGGGAGATCACTTGTGCTGCGGGCGTGTGACGAGGGGGTCGCAAGGGGTGGCTAGGCCCCTGAGAGTGACGGGCCCGGTCGCAGGTGCGACCCCTGCGACCCCTATTGTTACGCCACTGAGTCTGAGGGAACATAAGCCATAATGCCAGTAATGCCACATTACAGTGCATTTTGATTGTACAGACAAACACATCACACTGCAGGAAGATCGCCTGTATTTTTTCATGTGGTGTATGTGTCCACTGACCACTATACAATCTTCCTGCAGTGTATGGTGTGTGTTATTTGTACAATCAAAATACCCTGTAATGTGGCATTGCTGGTATTATGGCTTATGTTCACTCTATGTGCAATCACATCTAATCACCCATGAACATCAGATTTAGTTTTATCCCATGGTGAGTTATTTATGTGAATTATTTCATTTGGCCACATAGATAGTGCATCTATTTAGGGTATGCTCACACTGTCACACATAGAGTTACCACCTTTTCTTCAAAAAAATACCGGCCATGGCATTCCCTCCATAGACTTAAAGGGATAGTAATACTTCATTTTATCTTTATTTTATTTTGTAGGCATTAAAAAAACATGAAGAACGATATAAGTCTTATATCTCGAACCTTTATGGTTTAAGAGATATTCACAAGCAAAGTATCTCCCCCCCGTTCAGTCAGATCAGAAGGGAGGTGCCCAGGTAGATTTCAGAGAGGGACAATCTTCAATTAAGATAAGGGAAAAACCTGAAAAACTTGTCAAGGGGGGCAGGGCTTTCATTGTTTTCATTGTAAGAAGATTGTCCCCTTCTGTTATCTGTCTGGTCTATGGACTGGATTCCACATCTGAGAAGAGATGGCTTACACTAGGTAAAAGGGGCGGGAGGGGGATACTTTGCTTGTGAATATCTCTCAAACCATAAAGGTTTTAGAGATAAGACTTATATCATTCTTCATGTTTTTTTAATGCCTACAAAATAAAATAAAGTTAAAATTAAGTATTACTACCCCTTTAACATTGGACAGAAGCCAATTTTTTACCGGCCTGCCAGTAAAATACCAGCTGGGTGGCAACCCTAGTCACGCATGAAAACCTTTTGTACACCGATATATTATCGTTTAACTTAGGCAAGTAGCTATTTCTCACTAAAAATAAATCACATTCGTTTGGAATAATTACGACATTAATAACGTTAATGTCACCACACATGGCAATATTAATGATTACATGATGAAGAATGGTGAAACATCATAGTGTGCTGATCATGAATACATCAGACAGTACAGAAATAATAATTGTGGGCAACACATACAAGCCTGATACGGCACTTGAGGCTGTTGGGGGGGGGGCTACTGCGTGCCCCTCCTGCCACCCGTCCGCCAACACAACTGTTGTGGCCTGCTCTGTTGTCTCTGTTCTGTACCCACTGAGCCAACCACTCCAACGCTTAGCCGACAGCGGACAAATCTAAGGGGCAGGCTGATTTCCGTGGCTTTTATGCTGTGCACTAGTTCGGCATAGCTTGCACGGCTGCCTTTGACTACGTGCGTCAAAATAGAGAAGGCACATGTTTGCAAAACTTGAATCACAATAAGTGTAACTGAGTTTGTTTGACAGAGGACTCTCATACTGGCTATAACGTTTTACTCTTCTACTCCTTAAAGGGATAGTAATGTTTCATAATAAAAGCAGCTCTAATTAATCATCATAGTATTTGGACTTTGTAGAGTGTTATTTCAGTTCTGTCAGAGTTGTAGTTCAGGAGTAATTCAATGACAAAGTATTCCCCTCCCGCCCCTTTTACTGATGTAACACTGCTCAGCCAGAGCAGGAGGGAGGTGCCCAGAGAGGGACAATCTTCAATTAAGATAAGGGAAAAACCTGAAAAACTTGTCAAGGGGGGCAACGCTTTCATTGTTCTCATAGGAAGAAGATTGTCCCCTTCTGTTATCTGTCTGGTCTATGGACTGCATTCCACATCTGAGAAGAGATGGCTTACACTAGGTAAAAGGGGCGGGAGGGGAAACTTTGCTTGTGAATATCTCTCAAACCATAAAGGTTTGAGAGATAATACTTATATCGTTCTTCATGTTTTTTTAATGCCTACAAAATAAAATAAAGATAAAATGAAGTATTACTATCCCTTTAAACCTTTGAGTGTCAGATGGTTATCCAACGCATTGCAAAGCAATGAGTTGGATACCGCTCTGGCACCCAGAGGTTCAAATAATGTGTATTTATTTAATCACTTATATATATATATTTTGGGCAATGTTCAGCTGAGGACATGGAAGCTGTAGTTCAACATGTTGCCATGTCTATATCCTTACTGCATTAGTAGCAGTTCCCAAACATACTGATAGGTGAATTTAGATTGTGAGCCCCAATGGGGACAGGAACCAATATGAGTGTAAAGCGCTGCGGAATCTGTGTGCGCTATATAAGTAAAGGATTATTATTATTTAATAAATATCAAAAATACTTCTAGTCTACAATGGCAGCTGCAAATTGTCTAATAAGTTAATATTACAATGCTGAAAAAGCGTTTTATTTACAGAATCCAGGTTGTAAAAGCAATCCTAGTCGTTGTTCACTGTAATTATATGTATTGCTTCAATCGTAAATAAAAAACATTTTTATTTAAAAGGTTTAAGGATGCTAAGGCAAACCTTAGCTAGTGTCTGTCTTAAAAATTTACATTTATTCAAAAAATAGCCTTATTTACAAAAATTGGGTTGTAAAAGCAATCGTAGTAGGTGAGACAGATGTACTAAACAACACGTGTAATTCTGGAGCAATCGGACTACACCAAAGCGAACACATGAAAACTCTTTATTGATTTAAATCGGAATGTAAGCCCTTGAACGCTAGGGAGGTCTACAGCTCTGACAAGCAATGCATTGGCATTAAACCTTTGTGTACCAGAGTGGTACGGACTCACTACCCTTCTTGCACTCAAATGGTTAAAAGACAAACGTAAACAAACGCCACATTTGGATTTTATTTAGTCCTAAAGTGCACCGTCTGCTTTGCACCAGAGTTGCATCACTTTTCATCAGCTTCAGTGCCAGTTGTAATCTGCATATAATGCTCCAATCGTGAATAAAAAAAACTATATGTTTTACAGTATTCACGTTGCTAATATGGAGTCTTAGCTGGTGATATGCCTATGAGCGCCAGAGGCGCAGCAACGTATTGCAGAAGTTGCTCACAACTGTGGCGCTCAAAGCAGTGGCGTAACTATAGGGGTCGCACCCGCGACCGGGCCTGTCACTCCAGGGGCCCGACTGCCCCCTGCGACCCCTCCACCTGGCTCCCGCAATCTCTCTCCGGCGCTCTAGTAATGCAGAGCGCTGGGAGATGACATGGAAGCTCCGCACGCCAACTCGTTTCTCCTGCCACTCCACTGGACCACCAGGGATTGGGAGGTAGGAGTGGTCAATGTGGTCAGCGGGGCCCAATGTGGTCGGGCGGTGGGGGGCCCATGGCACTTCTTGCACCAGGGCCCGGAGGGTTCTCGTTACGCCTCTGGCTCAAAAGGTTAAAGTCAAGCCACTGGCTGCCATGTCAGGATGTCAGATATGTTAGCATTAGGCTAGCCACCACACACAGGAGCTGACTGGCCGCCTCAGACAAGCAAGAAGGGGTTAACGAGTGAAAGGTTTCTGTGAGTTGCCGTGGTAGTAGCTGTCATTATCCCTCCTCCGGCTCCTGTGTGCTCCCGTGTATGTGTTTGTCAGTGTGTGTGCGAGCTGTGCCTGCCATTGCCTCCCCTGACCATGCCTATCAGCCGCATTCAGCCGCCCTTCCCCTCCCACTCTGCTCCCTGTTATTCTGCCTATTGTGTGTGTATGATCAACAACAAAACACACTAGTCTGTTACTGTACAAGCACCTCAAGGGCGCACGAGCAGAGGCGCAACGGGCACATCATAATCAAATTAAGTGGAAGTTTGGGGCACAGCTGGCGCCACACAGCATTATTTTTTAATATGCACCCTGGGGAGGAATGGTGGACATGACAAGGCCATTGCCAGGCGCCCCTGAAAATTGGGCACCCTAGACAAGGGCCTTGTCTGCCTATTGACAAATCCAGCCATGTAAACACACCCAGTTTGGCTAGTCTCTCTTTATAACTCAGATCCTCCAATCCCTTTATCAGTTTTGTTGCACCTCTCTGCACTTTTTACAGTTCAATAATGTATTTTTAAATAGCCGGCACCCAAAACAGTTCTCTATATTATAGGTGAGGTCTGTGGTGGACCATGGAGTTGTACTCAGGTGCCCTGGTCACCCAGAATGCTGGGGTCTTGCTATGTGGACTCTGTGCCCCTGACACTCCTATTGACCTGTTGGATTTGCCCCAGGAGGACCTGAGTTTACCCTTGGGCTCTAGACTTTCCAGGCTGTCCTCCCATAGACTTTTTGTTGGACTGCCAGTGTGCAGTACACATTGCCCATGGATGTAGAGCGAATGGAGCAGATCCAGAATTTAGGACCGTGTGTCATAGCTGATTAGAAGGGCAGGATCGGTGGGGGCAATCACCGGGAACAGTGGGGACTGTTCAGTGTTACATAATCAATGAAGAACTATGGGGCTGAATCAGAGACAATGGACAACAGACTGAAGGGATGAGGAGGAGACAGACAGGAGTCAGGTATCATTGCACAACTTTATTGTACATTTAGTTTTCCCATAGAACAACCTAGAAGACAAAGGACCATTTCCTGACTGCTCAACACCAATCCATTGTTTACTATTCACAGTGAGGTCCCTCTTCTCATTGGTCTACTCACCCAGTGCAAAAGTGTCTTATGTTTGTAAAGATAACGCCGTTAGAATAAAAACTATATACAAGTGTGTGCTGTTTGCAATAAAGGGGAAGTTTTAGTTCATACATAAGTAGGTCTGTGTACTAAATTTCCTAAGGGGAGCCAGCTGTAATCCACACTGGGTCCCCGGTTCCTCTGTTTCTGAAGTCTGCTTAACCAGCATGTCGACAGACAACTCTCCCCTGAAATGTGAACAGATCCAGCTTTGGCAAATGGTGGGTGAGCAGGTGATGCTGTGGTCCTTGGCTTTAGGCAAACCCTTGTTTCTTCACAATGTCTTATGAAGGATTTATAAAGAGGTAAAATTATATAACTTATCTACAGCAAGTCTCTAATATACATCTGTATGTGTTCAGACGCCACTGTCATTATTTTATTATAGTCAAGAAAGACTTGTAAATCAAACCTACAGTCAGATGACTAGATTTGCAGAGCCAACAACATTTTCAGAAGTGAACTGTTGAAATATGGACACAAAACGAAACAAATTGGGTACCATTAGTCGACACATATAATCACCAGATTGAGGTCTAAAAGGAGCAGTAAACTGTTTTCTAAGAAAACACATATTTTGCAGAGCATTTCCAGCTGAATAAAACAAGGACACTCCCTTCACTGTCAGATGTTTTATTAAAAACTAGTTGAACAGCCCGTTACACGGGCCACAGTGCCTCTGGCAGCCGGTCGCGCAGTCACGCGCAGTGGAGACTGCCCGCGCCCCTGCTGATACAGAGGTAGACGCTCCTTCGGAGCGCCCAGCTCTGTATCAGCCGCGGCGCAGGCAGTCTGTACTGGGCATGACTGCCGCACGCGCAGCAGTGTCTACTGCGCATGTCGGGCGTTACACACAACTTAGCGAATTATTATATAGGATGTGTAGCAGTTTAAATAATCAGGAAGTGAATTTACTGTGTTTACTTCCTGGTAGTTCTAACTGACAGGAAGTGAATTTACTGTGTGTTTACTTCCTGATAGTTCTGACAGGAAGTGAATTTACTGTGTTTACTTCCTGATAGTTCTAACTGACAGGAAGTGACAGGCAGTTTCTATCACATTCTATGGAGAACTGTATGTCTCTGACTTTTCTGACTTTCCTCTCCATTAGAATCTAACAGGAAATCTAATTAGAATTGGACCACTAGAGGGCACTGCTAATGTAAAAAAACATGAGTTTAAACTGTAATAACTCTGGAAATATAAATCTCTTGGCAGTGGGAGTACCCTTATTTTACTCAATAGGAAAATCCCTACAATATATATATTTTTCATAAAAAAAAGTTTACTGCTCCTTTAAGGAAAATAGCAAAATGCGTATACACAAACTTCATTATGATTTCAGATATAAATGTGCGGAAGTTCCCATTTTGTCTTTGAGGGAAGTTTTGAGGTAAGGGGAGTAGAAATTTCATCTCAGCGAAAATTACAACAAATTTTTCCTCCAGAAGATGTTCCTTCACAGACTTCTGTGTAACTTTCCTGACTGAAGTTTCTTTATGAATTCTGATGTTCCTGCATGGCAGTTCTGGCATGCTTGCAAGTTTCGCATATACACATCATCATTATGCATACGTGCGCGCAAGAGCATGACTGCCTATGTGCGCGAACATACATATAAAAGCCCAATCCCCCCCAGTAACAAACACGGACAACTCTCTGGGAAGGAAAAGGCCACAGCTTTATTAACCCTTTGAGTGCCAGAGGGGTACGCAATGCTTTGCGTACCCCTCTGGCACTCAAAGGGTTAAAAACATAACAATAATATAACGTTATGCCTGCATCTCAGCATCTGCCGAGTGGCACGATTCACACAAACAACAAACAAGAGTCTCTGCCCCCACTTGCGCAGTTAGCCTGCGAGCGAGGGGACTAACTCCCCAAAACCCACTAGGGTCCTTAACAGCTTAATTAATTACCTGGCGAGGACCCACCCCCGACAATGTGCTATGACAACAATAAAGAAAAAAGGGGAGGGAGGGAGGGAACAAAAGAGAAAATTCCCGTGCGGCTGTCTCGCCTGAACAATTAAAGTGCGTAGGCAGCCGCACTGGAAATATTTCTAAATACCAAAAAACCCCCATCCCAGCCTACTGCCCCGCCAGCCACTAGGAACATCCAAAAGGCAAAATATTGCCAAACGATGTTCGCGCCCAGCAGTCATGCCCTCCCTCAACTAAACGTCGAGGAAGAGGACTCTTTCACACACCTATTTACTTCAGTCTGCAGCATGAAACAAAATTAGTGAAAGGAACCTTCCCACATGAGCTTCCACATTAGATGGAAGGCCCTGTTTATTGCCTTTTTTCCTGTGGAAAATTAATCTCATTACAGATTAAAGGAAATATGATAAGAATCATCTCTTCTCTAATATAAATAACATCTAAATCTGAAGAGACTTAGGACTTTGTGCACAAAAAAACAAAAGAGGAGCAATACTGGTGCACAGACAAATACACCACAAGAAACAAATTAATTAAATGGGGCCTTGGACTTGATGATTACTAAAGTGGACTCCAAACCATACAAAGGATAGTACTTGTGATTATGTGATCTCCAAAATATTGGGGTAGATCGTGTGAAACTAATTTCTATGAAATCGGGTGACCACATTTCCATTCTGCCATTCCGGGACATGTGGTCTCCCTAGTCCTGCGACTGAGGCTCCTGCCAGCGCTGACCATCTTTCTGAGGCTGACAGAAGAGTAAGAGTTCCCAGTGGGAACTGTGTCAGCCTCAGAAAGATGGCCAGCGCCGGCGGGAGCCTCAGCCGCGGGTCTCACTTACAGCGCCAGCATACCTGCTCCATCCCAGCTGTCTCCAATGCACCAGTCCAGACAGCCAATGAAATGTATTTGCTATATGGTCTTCATTGGCTGGCTTAGCCAGCCAATGAGGAATATATATAGCAAATAAATTTCATTAGCTGGCTGAACTGGTGCGTGTTGCTCCATTCCGGGACTCTTTGTTGTCCCGTTGGGGGGTGGTGATCCGGGAAGCGGGACACAGACCCCCAATAAGGGCCAGTCCTGGGCATTCCGGGACATGTGGTCACCCTACTATGAAAGAGCATGCAGTAACTTGTACAAAAATATTGTTGATATAGTATACTTGGATTTTGCATGAGCCTCTGATACTTTGTATCACAAGAGGTTGCTACATAAATGAAAAGGGATTGGCTTGGCAGGTGATATCTGCGTATGGATAGAAAACTGGTTATATGATAGAATGCAGCGAGTTCTAACTGGAACCTTTTCAAGTTGCTCTAAAGTTGTAAGTGGATATTTGAAGTAGTATCTCAGTCTTGGTTGATGACATTGAACTATGAAAATTCCTATTTTGAAACAAAATTAGAAACGCTTCTTCTTTCTCCGAATCAACTGAAAAGTGGTGTGTAAAACGTGGAACTTGATAGACTAATGTCTTTTTCAATAGTAATAAATGTTGGACTATTTACCGTTCCTTTCATGCACTACTATAGCTCAAATGTCTCAACCTTGGTCCTCAAATACTCCCAATAGCACAGGTTTTCAGGTTTATCATAAGTGAGTACAGAATGGAACATCTACTAATTACACACCTGTGTTCTATCAGGGCAATACTGACACACCTGCACTGTTAGGAGAATTTGAGGACCACAATTGAGAAACTTAGCTCTAGTAAATCCTAGGATGAACAAAATAATTCTGTAAGTTTTTACATAGAACAGGTTGTTTTGCAAGTCCCGAGTCTTGCAAAACAGTTATGCTATTTTGCATGAGATAATTTGAAAAGCAGTCACTTTATGTCCAGACAAATAATAACAAACAAAAGAGCAGGTGTATTACCTTCAGACACTAAAGAGATAGTAATGTTTCATAATAAAAGCAGCTCTAATTAATCATCATAGTATTTGGACTTTGGAGAGTGTTATTTCAGTTCTGTCAGAGTTGTAGTTCTAAAGTAATTCAATGATAAAGTATCCCCCTCCCGCCCCTTTTACTGATGTAACACTGTTCAGCCAGATCAGAAGGGAGGTGCCCAGGTAGACTGCAGAGAGGGACAATCTTCAATTAAGATAAGGGAAAAACCTGAAAAACTTGTCAAGGGGGGCAGGGCTTTCATTGTTCTCACAGTAAGAAGATTGTCCCCTTCTGTTATCTGTCTGGTCTATGGACTGGATTCCACATCTGAGAAGAGATGGCTTACACTAGGTAAAAGGGGCGGGAGGGGAAACTTTGCTTGTGAATATCTCTCAAACCATAAAGGTTTGAGAGATAAGACTTATATCGTTCTTCATGTTTTTTTAATGCCTGCAAAATAAAATAAAGATAAAATGAAGTATTACTATCCCTTTAATCACTGCATATTCAAGTCAAGGTAACTCATGCAAACAAGATTGGAGAACTTCACTGTGTCGGTCTGCTGTCCATCTCTCCTACTTTCTCTGGCTCTATTTCCATCCTCTCTCCCCCCCCATAATCCTCCCTTCCTCCCCCTTCTCCCTCCCACCTTTACTCACCAATGCTCTTGGCCCCATTCTCTTTGCTCCTTCTTCTCTCTCCTATGCTCCAATTCCCATAAAATGTCATGGACTTTGTCCCCCTCTTTCTGTTCTGTTCCCTAGCCCCTCCTCTCTAGTGCGCCCCCTACCCACACCCGCTCAGTCTTCAGCTCTCCCCTGTTCCCTCCCTCACCATCCCTCAGCTATTTGTTTTGTATAAATTTTGACAGACCCAGAATTTTCTCCCAGTCATCCTAATTGATCTGCTAAACCCATACCTGACATTTCACTTATTTCTAGTCAATTACAAGGCAAAACAATAGATTGTTATTATAAAAAATGTGATGACCATTTCAAGGTTACCTATAATGTTTCTTTTTGTGTGTGTTTCAGCTCTTGCCATTGAAGAGGATCAGTTGTTACAATGCCTGATATCTCAACAGAAGTCATTTTCTTTGCCACCTTGGTAGTGTTAGGATTAGTTGGTAACATACTGGTCCTTGTGACGGTAATTAGCAATGCTGTGGAGAACAGGACTCTCCCAGCCCCTGACCTCATACTGGCCAACCTCTCATTTACTAATCTTTTGATCTCCATTCTTAGGAATATTTTTGTTATTACCTTAAAAATTGGTCTAAATCTATCTTTCTCCAAGGACTGGTGCAGAATATTTATGTTTCTTTGGACTGTCTTAAGATCCATGTGTGTCTGGGGCACATTTTCCATGAGTGTTTTCCATTACATAAACATCAGGAACTTAAAATGGAGAAGAAATGTTTTTTGGAAGACGGTAAAAGCCCTTTGTGGACTGTGGGCATTTAACTGTTTGTATTTTATACCAGCTTTATTGTACACCGGACAGATGGAAAATAACGTGACCTTCTCAGTACAGATAATTAGCTCTACCACTCGACCCGTAATGGGCTGCGTATGGAACTTTCCTAGCCCAGACACAAGCCTGGTATATGTTACAGCATCCTTGGTTATTCATGAACTCATTCCCATCATCCTCATGGTGAGCACAAACATTAGCACCCTGTATACCCTAAAGTGCCACTCCAGGGCAATAGCAGCTCAAAAGACAATTAATCGCATAGCGTCTGAACGCAGAGCATCCTTAGTGATTACAATCCTTGTGGTTTTGTTTGTGACTTGTTGGGGAACTAATGTTTTGGCAGTCAATATTTTCAATTTCACTAAGGGATCATACTGTACACAATTTTTGCTGACGCTGGCAAATTTTGGAGCCTCTATTTTTATGGGGTTCAGTCCCCTGGTTCTGCTTGGTGGACACAGTAAACTGCGTAGAAAACTGGGGAGGATCTTCTGTAAGAAATGTAAAACTCAAGTCAATCCCACAATAGACATGCCCCCAAATATCGATGTGATTCTTGCCACATTTTAGGAGTGATCAAAGGAAAATTTGTTTCAGCGAACTAAGGGCCGAATGCATGAAAAAGAGCAATTCTGGTACAAATAAAAAGTCCAGTTGATTTAACCTCTTGAATGCTGTAGAGGTCTCCGACACATTCAAGGTGTTAAAACCCCCATTTAAAGGGATAGTAATAAAATAAAAGCAGCTCCAATTAATCTTCATAGTATTTGGGCCATGAAGAGTGTTATATCAATACTGTCAGAGTTGTAGTACAAGAGTAATTGAATGATAAAGTATCCCCCTCCCGCCCCTTTTACTGATGTAACACTGCTCATCTCAGAGCAGCAAGACTGTCTGGATGGGTTGAAGAGAGGGACAATCTTCAGTGAGCATAAGGCAAAACCTGAAAACCTGTCAAGGGGAGCAGGGTTTTCCTTATGATCACAGTAAGAAGATTGTCCCTTGCTGTGAGCTGTCCGTCAAGTGACCAGATTCCACATCTGAGGGGAGGTGACTTACACTAGATAAAAGGGGCGGGAGGGGGATACTTTATCATTCAATTACTCTTGAACTACAACTCTGACAGTATTAAAATAACACTCTCCATGGCCCAAATACTATGAAGATTAACTGGAGCTGCTTTTTTGTGAAACATCACTATCCCTTTAAATCATTCAGAATTTGTATTTGTCCACTATGGAGCACTTGGTTTTCTTCTGAACTTGTCCTGCTTTTACATTTGGTCACAGAGTTGACTGGTACTAAAGATTAATGTTCAAGGACTATTGCTATTTGAAGGTAAATATTTATTTTCTGTATTCTGTCTGAGACCATAGGGCAGAGGCGTAACTAGAAGCCATCGGGTCCTGGTGCAAGAATTGCCATGGGACCCCCCTCCCCCGACCACACTGGGCCCCACTCAACCACATTGGCTACCTCAACATTGTCCTCCAATCTCCACATTGCCCCCCAATCTCCACAATGCCCCTCAATCTCCACAATGCCCCCATCTCCTACCTCCCTGCTGGTCCAGTGGCATGGCAGTAGAGGTCTGTTCCTCCTTCTGCACAGATTTCTATGCAGGTTGTAGCTCCCGCGCAGTCCTCTTTAGTAATGCAGAGCGCTGGGAGATGGTTGCAGGGGAAGCAGGGCATCTGGAGTGATGGGCACGGTCGCAGGTGTGACCCAAAGGGTATAAATGTGAGGTATGACTGGTTATTTTGGGTTTAACTCTTTGAGTGGCGGAGGGGTGCCCAATGCATTGTTGTATGTACATCTGTATGTGCATGCATGTATGTATGTACATGTGTGCATGTATGTGCCCAGGGCTTAAAATTTGAAGTCCTTTGCTACTAGCCAGACCTGAAAAGTTACTCGCCACTGCAAGCCATAACATACCCACCAGGGCTGAATTTCTACTCGCCAGGGCTAAATTTTCACTTGCCATTGGCTAGTGGCGAGTGGAAATTTTGAGCCCTGTATGTGTCTATCTATATGTGTGTGTGCGTGAGTGTATGTATATGCATGTGTGTGTATGCAGGAAGAGCAGGCAACTGTCTAGCGCTGCAAACTTTGAGTGGTGCCTCTGCTGTGCTGGTCACCCTCATATTCTGAATTGTGCGCATGGCTAGGGTAATGTCAGTTTTGTACTCTTTACAGTCTATTATTTAACTCATTAGCTGCTAGAGTAGGGTGACCAGACCTCATCTTTAACCGGGGACACATATGAAAAGTACATACTGCAGGGCTGCTTTGATTACGTGCAGTCCTGAAACATGCCTATTTCCTGTGTGTCCCCGGTTAAAGGGAAGGTCTGGTCAGCTTATGCTAGAGAGATCACCAATGCATTGCAAAGCAACCAAGGAGTTAAAGTTTTTTATTGTCTTTCCTTGTTTTGGGCCAAGGGTACTTTCTGTGCCAGGAATAGGGTTGCCACCCAGCCGGTATTTTACCGGCAGGCCGGTAAAAAATTGGCTTCTGTCCAATGTTAAGTCTATGGAGGGAGTGCCATGGCCGGTATTTTTTTGAAGAAAAGGTGGCAACCCTAGCCAGGAAACATGGGGTACGTGGCCATAGGTGGAGCTAAGTGCCTTGCCTAGGTGCAACTGGGATATAAATCCAGCCCTGTCTGTATGCTTTAGGGTGAACACATGTCCTGTATTGCCCGGGAAAGTCCAGGAATTTATGTGTGTGTCCCATTTCCCGAGCAGAAGGAAAACTGCCCATTGTCTACTGAGACAGGAAGTGATGCCTCTGCTGGTCTACAAGAAAATGGCTTCCAGACAGAACTCTAAGCACTAGAGAGAGAACTGAGCCTTGATCCTGACCTCAAACAGGATCTGCAGTGCAGTTTTGTTGTAGTATAATGCTAGTCTAAAGCTTTGGGTGTGATGTATATTTTCTTGTAGCCCACCACAGGCATTGATGTCTGTCACAGCAGTCAATGGTCAGTACTCCCGATAGTGCTTAGAACTAGGTGGTGCGCCAGATAAAGAGCAATTTGCGCACTGATGTCTAGTGATGCACAGTGACCCCTCCCACATACCCACCCTAGAGCTGAAGAGAAGTACTCTGGTCTCCACAGTGTCCCTGAATGGTAGAATAGAAATGTGGTCGTCCTAGTATGCATTCATGTGTGTATGCACATGTGTGTGTGCCTGTGTGTGTGTTTGGGGGGGGGGGACTTGAAGCCCAGAGACCTGTAACTTTTCTTAAAGGAACCCTACTATCAAATAACTTTTGTGATTTTGAAAGAACTTTCAAAAACCCCCTGTATGTTGTATTAGTAATTTTTACTTATAAAACTAGTTTGTCAGCTATTAAAATGTATGGATTATACAAATTAAGGCATTCCACGCCGGCACTTCCTGTCTTAGTCCTACATTATATCCACCACCGCTGCTCAGGGACACTAAACCCTTTCAGTGCTAGGGGAGGTGGGCAATGCATTACTGAGCAGTATCAGTGAGTGGGGGAGGTAATGTAGGGATAAGACAGGAAGTCAGTGCTAGGGGAGGTGGGCAATGCATTGCTGAGCAGTGTCAGTGAGTGGGGAGGGAATGTAGGGATAAGACAGGAAGTCAGTGCTAGGGGAGGTGGGTAATGTATTGCTGAGCAGTATCAGTGAGTGGGGGAGGTAATGTAGGGATAAGACAGGAAGTCAGTGCTAGGGGAGGTGGGCAATGCATTGCTGAGCAGTGTCAGTGAGTGGAAGAGGTAATGTAGGGATAAGACAGGAAGGCAGTGCTAGGGGAGGTGGGTAATGCATTACTGAGCAGTGTCAGCAAGTGGAGAGGTAATGTAGGGATAAGACAGGAAGTCAGTGCTAGGGGAGGTGGGCAATGCATTGCTGAGCAGTGTCAGTGAGTGTGGAGGTAATGTAGGGATAAGACAGGAAGTCAGTGCTAGGGGAGGTGGGTAATGTATTGCTGAGTAGTGTCAGTGAGTGGGGAGGTAATGTAGGGATAAGACAGGATGTCAGTGCTAGGGGAGGTGGGTAATGCATTGTTGAGTGGTGTCAGTGAGTGGGGGAGGTAATGTAGGGATAGGATATGAAGTCAGTTTTAGGGGAGGCGGGTAATGCATTCCTGAGTGGTGTCAGTGAGTGGAGAGGTAATGTAGGGATAAGACAGGAAGTCATTACTAGGGGAGGTGGGTAATGCATTTCTGAGCAGTGTCAGTGAGTGAAGGAGGTAATGTAGGGATAAGACAGGACGTCAGTGCTAGGGGAGGTGAGTAATGCATTACTGAGCTGTGTCAGTGAGTGGGGGAGGTAATGTAGGGATAAGACAGGAAGTCAGTGCTAGGGGAGGTGGGCAATGCATTGCTGAGCAGTGTCAGTGAGTGGGGAGGGAATGTAGGGATAAGACAAGAAGTGAGTGCTAGGGGAGGTGAGTAATGCATTGCTGAGCAGTATCAGTGAGTGGGGGAGGTAATGTAGGGATAAGACAGGAAGTCAGTGCTAGGGGAGGTGGGCAATGCATTGCTGAGCAGTATCAGTGAGTGGGGGGGTAATGTAGGGATAAGACAGGATGTCAGTGCTAGGGGAGGTGGGTAATGCATTGTTGAGTGGTGTCAGTGAGTGGGGGAGGTAATGTAAGGATAGGATATGAAGTCAGTTTTAGGGGAGGCGGGTAATGCATTCCTGAGTGGTGTCAGTGAGTGGAGAGGTAATGTAGGGATAAGACAGGAAGTCATTACTAGGGGAGATGGGTAATGTATTTCTGAGCAGTGTCAGTGAGTGGAGAGGTAATGTAGGGATAAGACATGAAGTCAGTGCTAGGGGAGGTAGGTAATGTATTGCTGAGCAGTGTCAGTGAGCGGGGGAGGTAATGTAGGGATAAGACATGAAGTCAGTGCTGGGGAGGTAGGTAATGTATTGCTGAGTAGTGTCAGTGAGTGGAGGAGGTAATGTAGGGATAAGACAGGAAATCAGTGCTATGGGAGATGGGCAATGCACTACTGAGAAAGTGTCAGTGAGTGGAGGAGGTAATGTAGGGATAAGACAGGAAGTCAGTGCTAGGGGAGGTGGGTAATGCATTACTGAGCTGTGTCAGTGAGTGGGGGAGGTAATGTAGGGATAAGACAGGAAGTCAGTGCTAGGGGAGGTGGGCAATGCATTGCTGAGCAGTATCAGTGAGTGGGGGAGGTAATGTAGGGATAAGACAGGAAGTCAGTGCTAGGGGAGGTGGGAAATGCATTGCTGAGCAGTATCAGTGAGTGGCGGGGTAATGTAGGGATAAGACAGGATGTCAGTGCTAGGGGAGGTGGGTAATGCATTGTTGAGTGGTGTCAGTGAGTGGGGGAGGTAATGTAGGGATAGGATATGAAGTCAGTTTTAGGGGAGGCGGGTAATGCATTCCTGAGTGGTGTCAGTGAGTGGAGAGGTAATGTAGGGATAAGACAGGAAGTCATTACTAGGGGAGGTGGGTAATGCATTTCTGAGCAGTGTCAGTGAGTGGAGAGGTAATGTAGGGATAAGACATGAAGTCAGTGCTAGGGGAGGTAGGTAATGTATTGCTGAGCAGTGTCAGTGAGTGGGGGAGGTAATGTAGGGATAAGACATGAAGTCAGTGCTAGGGGAGGTAGGTAATGTATTGCTGAGCAGTGTCAGTGAGTGGGGGAGCTAATGTCGGGATAAGACATGAAGTCAGTGCTAGGGGAGGTAAGTAGTGTTGAGCGAGCACCCCGATGCTCGAGTGCTCGGGTGCTCTGACCGAGCACCCCCTGAGGCTCGAGTGCTCGGCCGAGCACCCGAGCCCCATTGAAATGAATGGGGCGACACCAGGCACCCCCTGCTCTGATGAGGGGAGGGTGCCTGGTCAATGCCCCCTTCATCTCCGCTATGCCCCCTTCATCTCCGAATGCCCCCTTCAGCTCCGCAATGTCCCCCTTCAGCTCCGCTATGCCCCTCTTCCACAATGTGCCCCTTCATCTCCGCTATGCCCCTCTTCCACAATGTGCCCCTTCATCTCCGCTATGCCCCTCTTCCACAATGTCCCCCTTCATCTCCTCTATGCCATAGAGGAGATGAAGGGGGACATTGTGGAAGAGGGGCATAGCGGAGATGAAGGGGCACATTGTGGAAGAGGGGCATAGCGGAGATGAAGGGGCACATTGTGGAAGACGGGCATAGCGGAGATGAAGGGGGACATTGTGGAAGAGGGGCATAGAGTCTATGCCCCTCTTCCACAATGTCCCCCTTCATCTCCGCAATGCCCCCTTCATCTCCGCAATGCCCCCGTACCTCCAGTCCCTGGTGGTCCAGCGGAGCGTCTTCGGATCTGTGCCTCTTCCGGCACAGATCCCTGCCACCCGAACATGGCGGGAGAGCACATGGCGGTACTCGACGAGTACCGCCATGTGCCGAGCAGAGCGATGCTCGAGCCGATCCGAGCATCGGCCGAGCACGCTCGCTCATCACTAGAGGTAAGTAATGTATTGCTGAGCAGTGTCAGTGAGTGGGGGAGGTAATGTAAGGATAAGACAGGAAGTCAGTGCTAAGGGAGATGGGCAATGTATTGCCGAGCAGTGTCAGTGAGTGGGGGTGGTAATGTAGAAAAAAGACAGGAAGTCAGTGCTAGGGGAGGTAAGTAATGCATTGCTGAACAGTGTCAGTGAGTGGGGGTGGTAATGTAGAGAAAAGACAGGAAGTTAGTACTAGGGGAGGTAGGTAATGCATTGCAGAGCAGTGTCAGTGAGTGGGGGAGTTAATGTAGAAATAAGAGTGTAAGTCAGTGCTAGGGGAGGTAGGTAATGCTTTGCTGAGCAGTGTCAGTGAGTGGGGGAGGTAATGTAGAAATAAGACAGGAAGTCAGTGCTAGGGGTGGTAGATAATACATTGCTGAGCAGTGTCAGTGAGTGTGGAGGTAATGTAGGCATAAGACAGGAAGTCAGTGCTGGGGGAGGTGGACAACGCATTGCTGAGCAGTGTCAGTGAGTAGGGGAGGTAATGTAGGGATAAGACAAGAAGTCAGTGTTAATAGAGGGGATAGTTTTGTTCAAAAATTATTGCAACTCAAACTTGATTTTTTTTTTAGGTGCAATATCCCAATGGCCTGAAATTTTACAGTGGCGCTGTTGCTACCCTCATCCTTTGGAGGTTTATGGTCAACTGACCAGAGCTGTCCACAGGATGGTGTAGCAACAGTGCCACTGTACAATTTCCCTCAGCAGTGAGAGTACCCCTGTTTTACTCAGGGGGGTAAACCATACTATATCATCCTATATAATAATTCGCTAAAACTTGTGTAACGACGCAGTCATGCACAGTAGTGACTGCCAGTGACGAGGCTGATAAAGAGCGGGGTGCTCCAAAGGAGTGTCCAGCTCTGTATCAGCTGCGGCGTGGGAAGTCTCTACTGAGCATGACTGCATCGCGACTGGCTGGCACTGTATCAGCAGCAGTGTGGGCAGTCTCTACTGTGCATGACTGCCCCGCAACCGGCTGGCAGTGGCACTGTGGCCATGTAATGGGCTCTTCAACTAGTATATAATAATTTGCTAAGTGTGTGTTTGTCAGAAGCTGTCATGCGCAGTAGAGACTGCCCAACCGCACAGATTACTGGAAGCACAGAATGCTGCGAGGTGTAGGAATGCTGGGAGTTCTGTGCTGGGAGCACGGAATGTTGGGAGGTGTAGGAATGTTGGGAGCACTGAATTCTGGGAGGTGTAGGAATGTTGGGAGCACTGAATGCTGGGAGGTGTAGGAATGCTCAGAGTTCTGTGCTGGAAGCATTCTGTGCTTTCGGGCAGTCTCTACAGTGCATGACTGTGTCGGCGGCAGGACACAGAGCAGGGCCGGCCTCTCAAAGGGTTAACATCACCCAGACCTTGGACCATGTACACGGGCTTTTACACTAGTATATATATATATATATATATATATATATATATATATATATATACATATATATTTATTACATATTAAGTGTTACTATGCCTTTAACCACACAGAAAAACAAAGTACCTGATTCACGTAGAATATCATCATGTCAAGTCTCCAATGATAAAAACAACTTATATACATTGAAAAAATGTCAGCTGAATGACAGATGAATAATGAAGAGGTAGATGATGAGGAGTGATGAAGGTATTACTGGATGACTGGATGACATGATGTTTGGAGATGTCTATTTCATGTTTGCCTGCTGCTGCTCAATACATTTAGCGGCATTAACCACCCAGCAGTGAAAATTTCCTTGTAGTTTATAGCACAACACAGAGCAAAAACAGAAGCAAGACAATAAAATCTAGTAAAGTTTGGTATTTTAATAAAACATATAAAAACAAAAAAACATTAATTTATGCCCATCTTGGACTTGTATTGTGTCAAAGCAGTTCCCAACGCCCTATTAGTCAACAGTCTGTGCCTCTGTTTCCAGTGCTCCAACCCAGGGCTTAAAAGTTGAAGTCCTT
Source organism: Rhinophrynus dorsalis (assembly GCA_037306005.1). NCBI lineage: Eukaryota > Metazoa > Chordata > Amphibia > Anura > Rhinophrynidae > Rhinophrynus > Rhinophrynus dorsalis. The sequence continues at coordinate 380,761,349 of CM074724.1, forward strand.
TGCTACTAGCCAGACCTGAAAAGTTACTCACCACTGCAAGCTATAACATACCCACCAGGGCTGAATTTCTACTCGCCAGGGCTAAATTTTCACTCGCCATTGGCTACAGGCGAGTGGAAATTTTGAGCCCTGCTCCAACCGGTCTTTTGGATTCTGTGAATCCAACTGATATATATTTATTATTATTGTTGTTTTATTAACATACTAAACCTAGTTTTTATTGTCTTACTTGTTTTCGCTCTATTTTTCACTATATACTAGTAGGATATTTTCACTTTATAATTAATTACACTTTTTTGAGGCTGACAGGTCCACTCGAATTTTAGGTCTAAACAACAAAAAGTTGTGGTTCTTTTTCTTGTGAAATAAACCGAAACAAGTGAAGTCTTTTGTACTTTATTGTTTAGACATGACTGATTGTATTTTATGCTAATGTAACAATAATCGACTAAGCGAACTGACACACAAAGTTATATTAATTACAATACTTGGTACATGCAAATAAGCTAGAGTAGACAATCTGGGTTTCTATAGTAGTTGTTGTTTTGGACTACAACATCCATCATTCTCAGCCAGCTATTGGCCAGATAAAGATGAAGGGTTTTGTAGTACAACAGCAAGCAATTTCAGAGAAGCAAGTCTGATCTCAGTGGCATATCTTTAATCTGTTGAAGCTGGACTGCTTGGGACATGGATCCCAAAATATTCGCTGCTGTTCAGTTCCTTTCTGAAGATAAGAATGTAGCATTTGGGGAAAAACATAGTTGACAACATTCCAAAAGAGCTTCCTAGGCCAAAAATAATATCAATAATGCCATTAAACGTTATGGCAGCGCTCATATATGTGGGTATGTAAATTATCCATGAAATGATAAGTGTAAGCATAGCCACCGTGATATCTCTTGGCATGTTATACTGGTTGATGGGTGTTTCAGCCATAAAAGAACATATAAAGCATAGCAAGACAAGCACACCACTGTATAAAAACATCAAGTAATACTGAACCAGTGGCTCACTATTACAAATGAAGTATACATCCAAAGATTTGAAATCAGAAGCCTCTTTAACTGATAAGAACATTGAGGATCTGATGTACAAAGCGCAGAACAAGAGCTGTCCTAGTGTAATGCAAAATATAATTATCCATCTACCGGAGGTGAGCAGCCAACTGAGCCGGGATCCATTGGAACGGGAGCAGAAAAGAAGCTGCAAAGATTTCACTAGGATAGGTCCTAGCGAAGTTGTAAAGGTCAGTGACTGAATGATTTGCTGTAACATACATATCAGGCTCGAGCGTTCTCCAATGTAGAGGAAAATGGTTAGAACTGTGAAGGTCGCACTGATCAAGGTGAGAAAGCAGATATCTCCACCAGATGCACAGACCACAGGAGTGTGGAAATGCTTACCATACAAGACAATCACTGTGAGAATATGGAGTACGATAACCACCATTAGCACAACAAGAACAATAACATAGTAATTATCCCATGTCAAGTAATGAAACGTAGGGCGCTGGCAGGCCTTGCTTCCCGGCTTGGACCATTCTCCCAGTGGACATGCTGTGCATTCTATTAAAGATTAAAAAACAAAGGAGGTTCATGTTTTCTACTGGCTACTCTTATACTTTTCTATACACAAGCTTTGTCATAGAGCTTTACCTGCTCATGGTAGATGTTTCATTCAATTGTTATTGCAGATCAAAACAGGTGTCCCAAATGGGAAAGAAACAGGGCACCCCTATGTTTATCAATATGGCACAGTTCACCACCATCAGACACCCTAAGGTGCACACTCACCCTATGAACTGTGTTAGAGACGGTATATACCGAAACCGACTATATGAACAACTGGAGAAATAAAACCGTCTCCAGGAACGGCAAACTCCTCAGGCAGCTCTCTAGATAACATGCTTTCCCTCAGCGTTATAAAAGCAGCAAAACATCAGAAAGATAAGAAAGCCCCACATATCACTCGCATAGATATTGGTCAGGGTACCGGCATCGGACTCCACTGACAACCAAGCATTCGGAGAAATTACACCTGTCTCCGTTCAGGTTACTCACGGATTCTTCCAAGTGAATCTCCGGACAATCAGTGTATAGCAGGCGGGGTATTCCTTTGTATAAAAAATGTTTATTTAAAACTTATAAAAGAATCGGCTTGATATACTAACGCGTTTCGTGGTTTTCACACAGCATTAGCAAAGCTTAACACGCCAGATTATTATGTCAAATGAACAAAATGATATAATAATCTGGCGTGTAAAGCTTTGATAAAGAGGTGTGAAAACCGCAAAATGCGTTAGCATATCAAACCGATTCTTTTATAAGTTATAAATAAACAATTTTTACAATTGAATACCCCGCCTGCTATACACTGATTGTCCGGAGATTCGCTTGGAAGAATCAGTGAGAAACCTGAATGGAGTCAGGTGTATTTTCTCCGAATGCTTGGTTGTCAGTGGAGTCCGATGCTGGTACCCTGACCAATATCTATGTGAGTGATATTTCATTGATGTTGTGAGAGTCTTATATTTAAATACTACACTATGTGGTGCTTTCTTATCTTTCTGGGATGTTTTTTTTGTTTTCTATTGTTCTGTTGTGTGTTGGACAAAGATCTCATTAAAAAAATGATATAAACAATATCACCTGGTGACCACAATAGAAACTTGCAGTTTATCATAGCAAAAGAAAACAACTGGAAAATACAGTTATCAGTAATAACATTTGAATGAAGCATTCTCAGTTTGAGTTATTCTGCTGGGAAAGGCCTACAATATTTTTTGTTTTCATAATAAAACGTATGTGCTTTTATAATTGGGCAATCTGTTGCATTCACTTTTACATCAGTATGATGTGCTTTACACTAAAAACATAAAGGGAGCATCAGTGGTGTAACAATAGGGGTCGCAGGTGTCACACCTGCAACCGGGCCCGTCACTCCAGGGGCCCGGCCGCCCCCTGCAAACCCATCGCCACTCGCCCGTGCCCGCAGCAGCTCAGCTGATCTCCCGGTGCTCTAGTAATGCAGAGCGCTGGGAGATGACATCATCTCCCAGCGCTCTGCATTACTGAGAACCGTGCGGGAGCGGGTGATGGAGGTAGGAGATGGACATGGGGCAATGTGAAGATGGGGGGGCCGCCGGGCCCATGGCAATTTCTGCACCAGGGCCTGGTGGCTTCTAGTTACGCCACTGGGGAGTATGTGTTATTGCAGGGGTATCCTTTTACAAGGGCGTACGCAAAAGAGGTGCGACCATGTAACTAATTCACCTTGTCACCATGATCGAAATGGCGACATGACAATCTCGCACTGCATGACAGCACGAGATTGTCATGTCGCCTACTTAATGGTCGCATACATTTTAACCCATTCATGGTCGCATACATTTCACCTTTATTTCATTAAAGCAACTTCTCTTGCCTTTATCTCACCACAATATTCTTCCAGCCAGAGTTTCTTTCGCCTCTCATAACATCACTTACTAAATCAAAAGCACTCTGAAAAAGCAACTGCCTGTGATGCTTATGTCAAGCACTCATATCCTAGCTCCGGGCTCTCACTCCCCTTCTCTGCGTGCAGAATGACAGGGAGGTGTGGAGAGACTGGTGCGGCTTGCTTTTTCAGAGTGATTTTGTTTTACTGCTTTAATTTAGCAAGTGATGTTAGTAAGAGTTGTAGCTCACAACAGCTGGAGGTCCAACAATTGACTGTCCTACTGGAAATAAAATAAAATCACAACATTATATAAGGACTGACAGACAGCACTCAGTTGTAGAATTAATAAATGGGGGCACAGACCAGCAGGAGAATATTTGCCAGGGGAATTAATTTCGCTCAGACTCAGCAATTTCAGATACTCTTATGTCTCGGATGCTAAAAATGACTCCAGTTGTGCATTTGGATCCCCTAAGCAAAGGATCCATGTCTGGATTACCCTCCACCCTTAAAGAGACACCATTAGACAGGGACATCCTACTTTTTATGATCATGGGCCACTTGATGAGAAAGTCGTATGTGAAGACCACATTCATTTTTTTATAAGAATGGTGAATATAGTGGGCTATTCCAGTATATGTATTGATTTATTGTAATATCAATGACAATACTGCTATTTAATGGACAACAATTCTTGAACGGTAAGGTACTGGCAGTCCGCTGGATAATTACTAGTTCAATTAATTACAGTCAATTAGGCATTAGTTAAAAATCTCAGAGGGGGCGACCTCCTGGGGTCAGGCTGACCACATTTAGGCCCGCAGGCCACACATTGGTGTCAAGGTTTGACTGAGATGCTCTAACTCTGCTGTTGATTACTGCTGCCTGAGCTAATCTAGAGCTCTGCTGTTGATTGCAGCTGCCTTCCCTTTCCTGGGTCAGGCTGACTCAGCTGATCTCTCTGTGAATACTCACCTGTTATCAGCCAACCCCTTCTAGGGTATTTAAAGCAGCTTGGCTCACTTCCTCCTGGTCCTTGTGTTGTTGTTGTTGGCTGCTGTGCAGTCTCCTGTGCTTCTGTTTATCCGTGTGTGACCTGGCTTCCTTCTGGCTCCTGACTCCTGGCTTGTCCCTGACATCACTGACTTCTGTGTTCCTGACCCTGGCTTGTCTTTTGGTTTATGCTCCTGGATCACTATTCTGTTTTGGTTTTTTTTGTTACTTTAATAAAGGTGTTTTGCATTTTAGACTTTTCGTGTCTATCTGGTTCCTGGTCCCTAACAATTGCATAAGTGCTTTCAAAATCAAACCTAAAGATGTGAACGACTCACTGAGAAAGAACAAAAATGGATGTCGCTTGTCCTACATCTAATCATCACTCAGAAGCACCCATTTTAGCTCTCTCATGCCATTACAGAGGAGAAATATAAAAGTGCACACCAGATTAAGCCTGCCCAAAAGGGTGGACCTTACACTACGAGCTGCATTTGCAAAAGTAAATGAGGAGGAATTCCGCGAAAGATCAATTGGTAACTTTGCAAATGAAAAGATTCCCACTTATTTAGATGGGATTTTAACCCCTTGAATGCTAGAGAGGTCTCCTACCCCCTCTAGCATTTGAGGGGTTAAATCCCCATTCATATCAATTTAGAGAGGCTGTGATTCTAATCCGTACATGAAAATGAAAATCATAAAAAAGTGCCAAAGGGGTATCCAACGCTTTTGTTTCATCTTCACTCCTGTACAGTGCCAGAACCAGAGGGACCTGTACAGTGCCAGAACCAGAGGGACCTGTACAGCGCCAGAACCAGAGGGACCTGTACAGTGCCAGAACCAGAGGGACCTGTACAGTGCCAGAACCAGAGGGACCCGTACAGTGCCAGAACCAGAGGGACCCGTACAGTGCCAGAACCAGAGGGACCCGTACAGTGCCAGAACCAGAGGGACCCGTACAGTGCCAGAACCAGAGGGACCTGTACAGTGCCAGAACCAGAGGGACCTGTACAGTGCCAGAACCAGAGGGACCTGTACAGCGCCAGAACCAGAGGGACCTGTACAGTGCCAGAACCAGAGGGACCCGTACAGTGCCAGAACCAGAGGGACCCGTACAGTGCCAGAACCAGAGGGACCCGTACAGTGCCAGAACCAGAGGGACCTGTACAGTGCCAGAACCAGAGGGACCTGTACAGTGCCAGAACCAGAGGGACCTGTACAGCGCCAGAACCAGAGGGACCCGTACAGTGCCAGAACCAGAGGGACCCGTACAGTGCCAGAACCAGAGGGACCTGTACAGCGCCAGAACCAGAGGGACCTGTACAGCGCCAGAACCAGAGGGACCTGTACAGCGCCAGAACCAGAGGGACCTGTACACTGCCAGAACCAGAGGGACCTGTACAGCGCCAGAACCAGAGGGACCTGTACAGCGCCAGAACCAGAGGGACCTGTAAAGTGCCAGAACCAGAGGGACCTGTACAGCGGCGAGGAATCTCCTGTTGCTTCAGGCCAGTTTGTACCTTGGTACTGAGCAGTCTACTACAGATGGTTGTTGAACACACTTATAGCGGAACTATCATCAACCTTATATTGAGCCCCAAATCCTAATTACAATAGCGAAATGCATATACATACTTGTATTTTCAAGCATAATTGCAACATTAGTGAAAAACAGAACGTTTTAAGCAGACAGACAGCGGGAAACAGAGCAGACATCTTGCAGAGTCTGTGCTGTCCGTCCCCTTCTCCTCCACGATTGGTGAGTTGAATGCCTGGTTAGCTTAAGGCACAGGAAGGGACTGACGGCTCAGGCGCAGAGAGAACCTACTGTAAGATCCATGCCATTGCCTGTCTGCCTTAAAAGGTTTATTTTTCACTAATGCCGCAATTATTCTTGAAAATACAAGTACGTATATGCATACACAGCTATTGTAATTAGGATTTGGGGCTCAGTATAAGTGTGATGATCGTTCCGCTTTATCTGCTTGAGTTGTACAGACTAGAATGTTAGAAAAGAATTTTAATGCTCCTATTTTCTTCTTGGCTCATATGGATTAAAATGTTAGATTAAAATATTAGCTCCCCCATTTATCTGCTTGAGTCGTATGGAGTAGAATGTTAGAATGTTAGCATCCCTATTTTCTGCTTGAATTGCATGGATTAAAATATTAGATTAGAGGGTTAGCATACCCATTTTCTGTGTGAGTCGTATGGATTAGAATGCTAGCTCCCCCCATTTTCTGCTTGCGTGGTATGAATTAGAATGTTAATGCCCCATTTTCTGCTTGAGTCATATGAATTAGAATGTTAGCATCCCCATTTTCATATTGAGTTGGATGGATTAGAATGTTAGCGTCCCCATTTTCTTATTGAGTGGGATGGATTAGAATGTTAGCATCCCCATTTTCTTATTCAGTGGGATGGATTAGAATGTTAGCATCCCCATTTTCTTATTCAGTTGGATGGATTAGAATGTTAGCATCCCCATTTTCTACTTGAGTCATATGAATTAGAATGTTAGCATCCCCATTTTCTTATTTAGTTGGATGGATTAGAATGTTAGCATCCCCATTTTCTTATTTAGTTGGATGGATTAGAATGTTAGCATCCCCATTTTCTTATTGAGTGGGATGGATTAGAATGTTAGCATCCCCATTTTCTTATTGAGTGGGATGGATTAGAATGTTAGCATCCCCATTTTCTTATTCAGTTGGATGGATTAGAATTTTAGTACTCCCATATTCTGCTTGAGTCGTATAGAAGGTAATGTTAGAGCCCCCATTTTCTGCTTTTGCATATTTGTTGCATCTGCTGTGTCTCTTCTCTCAGAGCAGACTCCAACCAGCATTTTAATGCATGGGCGTAACCGAACGTTCACTGGGGACCTCCAGTTTGATTGAGCCTCACCTTGGGCTCCCAACAGTTCCATTTTTCCAGAAAGGAAGCAATTTAACCCTTTTGTCAGATGGCCAGTGAGGAAGTTCTAGGTGCACAGCATGTAAATGTGAATACATTTCCCACAAATAGAAAAAAAAGGAAGAGGAAGACAACAACTAAACTTAACCCTTTCAGTCCCAGAGGGGTACGGACAATGTGTTCCGTACCCCTCTGGCACTGAATGGGTTAAGGATCCTCAATGTTAACCAATATTTGGTGACCCATGCTATCAAATATACTGGGGGCCTAGGGGTTCTTAAAACTTTTCTGCCCAACACTTGAGGGGCGCAGATGATTGGATGCCGATCGGTATCCTCCCCAGATTTGTTTGCCAGTTGCCACGTAAGTAGTTTAGTGGCCATCACGTATGTGAGTAATCTGGTGTGCTTCCTGCCTTGTATCACATCATGGACCTTACTACCCCATGGGGCACCCCCTGTTACTAATCAGCCATTTATTTAATTGGGAGTACATATTAACATAGCTTTTGACAGCAGAAAATAATCATATGGCCCATCTAGTCGGCCAGTTCCCTATTTAATAAAACAGTCAGTCTTACATACTTCTTAGAATAGGCTTATGTCTGTCCCAGGCATTACTGAATTCCCTAACAGTATTTGCCTCTGTTGGGAGGCAGTTCCATTAGTCTATCACCCTTTCTGTAAAGTAGTGCTTACACACATTACTTCCAAATTTTCCACCTGCTAACTTCCCTCTGTTTAACCTTGTAATCTTTTCTCTCTTCCTCTGACTGGGTCTGGCCTGTATTTCCTGTATGCACATTTAATATCCTTTACAATACCAGATTGGTTTTCTTTTTCATTTTACTTTATTTACATGCCTGATGCATAATTCAGTTGAAGATAAAATATTATTATTTAGTTGTTCCCAGGGTCCCTGCACATCATAAGGCAATCTCCTCTCTGCTGATTAATCACTTATGTGTTCACCCATAAGGGAAAAATCTGCCCTTCTAAAATCTAAGGTCTTTGTTTTAGTGTGGTTATTCACAGACATTACCAGTACATTAAACTACACTGAGGGGTGATCACTGGTCTCCGGTCTCTTTCCCATAGATATATATGAAACTATAACAGTATTTGTAAGGATCAAATCTAGTTTTGTTTCCTTTTGAGCTGGCTCCTTCATCAACAGTACAAAAGATAATCTAGCAAAGAATCCAGGATGTCTCTACTCCATGATGGTACAGAAATGGGAACCGCCAGTCCACATCTGGCATACTAAAATCTCCCATAATTATCACATCATGTTTCATAAACATTGTTGTTACTTTTATCAGTGCCTTATCTAATTTCTCATCTTGTCCTGGAGGAATAACATAGGAACTGGAGTGATATTGTTGGAGAAGTCATCTCCACTTTTTCAAATTCTATGTTTCTTTGTTTTTCCCCTCTTTATCACTTCTTTATCATGCCTTAGTGCTCCCCCCCCAATTTCTTTGAAGAATCTTCAGCAGTGGCGTAACAATTGGGGTCGCACCTGCCACTGGGCCCGTCACTCCAGGGGCCCAGCCGCCCCTGCGAACCCATGCATGCCCGCAGCAGCTCAGCTGATCTCCCAGTGCTCTAGTAATGCAGAGAGCTGGGAGATGACATCATCTCCCAGCGCTCTGCATAACTGAGAACAGCGCGGGAGCGGGTGATGGAGGTAGGAGATGGACATGGGGCAATGTGAAGATGGGGGGCAATTTCTGCACCAGGGCCCAGTGGCTTCTAGTTACACCTCTGATCTTCAGCATCCAAGTAGTTAATAAGCTCTATCACCACAGCCTTTTTGTGACATCATCCCGCTACACAACAATCTGCATCATTTAACCCTCTGAGTGTGTCAGGGTGTAGTCAACGTATTGCAGCACAATGGGTTGGATACCTTTCTGGCACCCAAAGGGTTAAGCCTTATTTTTTATTATACATTATATTTTCGCAATCATGATGTGAACATTTAAATAGCCTATTATTCACATTTCCATCTATGTTCTTATACAAATGCCTGTTCCTAGTACCTACCTGTGAAATTCGCGAAGGTTCCCTCAGGGCACGTCAGGCAATCAAAGCAACAAGAATGTATATCCCTCCTTATTTTGATCTGCCCCTCAGAGCAGTCCTTGGAGCAAGATGACTGTGGAACCTATGGATAAAACAGCTTGGATACTGTACAAAGGAGAATTCAGAATAACAACCAGTGTAATATTTCAGTATGCACTTAAAGGGAACTAGCATTGAAAGAAAATTCATTAAAGTGGACCTGTCACCTTGATTCACGTTTTCATATTAGAAAATTTCATTACAAACTGCCTTTGAGTCATGTTAGCCAAAAGACCAAAAAATGTACAGTTAAAGGTATAGTAATACTTCGTTTTATCTTCATTTTATTTTGTAGGCATTAAAAAAATCATGAAGAACGATATAAGTCTTATCTCTCAAACCTTTATGGTTTGAGAGATATTCACAAGCAAAGTTTCCCCTCCCACCCCTTTTACCTAGTGTAAGCCATCTCTTCTCAGATGTGGAATCCAGTCCATAGACCAGACAGATAACAGCAGGGGACAATCTTCTTCCTATGAGAACAATGAAAGCCCTGCCCCCCTTGAAATGTTTTTCAGGTTTTTCCCTTATCTTAATTGAAGATTGTCCCTCTCTGCAGTCTACCTGGGCACCTCCCTTCTGCTCTGGCTGAGCAGTGTTACATCAGTAAAAGGGGCGGGAGGGGGATACTTTATCATTCAATTACTCTTGAACTACAACTCTGACAGAATTGAAATAACACTCTCCAAAGCCCAAATACTATGATGATTAATTAGATCTGCTTTTATTATGAAACATTACTATCCCTTTAAGGAGATAGTCATACTTGGTACAGTTTGCTAATGTATGCTAATTGTGGTACCTGAGCAGTTTCATATGCTAATTTAAGATTGTAATTTATGATTCATATGCTAATTAAGCTCAGTGCTGCACCAGCAGACTCTCACTTTCACTTTTAAAAAAAGTGTGAATATTTCCTAGACTATAAATCTGCTGGACTTTTGGCTAACATGAAACATAAGCATAAATATCCAACTACGGATGATCAAACAGCACAATGGCCTGTTCTACGGCTAGTCACTGCTCAGAAGCATCATGTTTTAGCTCTCTAGTGACATTACAGAGGAGAAATTTCCATGTACATATTAGACTAATCCCACCCAAAAGGGCGGTCCAGTTCCAAAATGACGGGCAAGTCCCCTCTGCACGGGAACACCAACTAACCCCCAACGTACATTTCGGCTTTGTTGGGTCTCGTCAGAAGATTGCAGCTGGATTCCCTAGGCACTGAGAGCAAGGGGTCCACGTCTGGATTACCCTGCACTCTTAGGGAGACCCCAAAGAGTATTCAAAATAAGCAAACATAATGTGAGAGGCTTCTGGGAATGAACAACAGCACAATGGCCTGTCCTACGGCTAGTCACCGCTCAGAAGCATCACGTTTTAGCTCTGTAGAGCCTCTCACATTTTGGTATATATTTTATAATACTCTTAGGGGGTCTCTCACTGACGAAGCCCAACAAGGTGTTCCATGGTGTTCAGTACAGAGGGAACTTGCCCATCATTTTGGAGCTGGACTGCCCTTTTTGGGAGGGATTAGTCTAATATATATGTGGAAATGTCTCCTCTGTAATGGAGATGATTCTGATCTGTGACTAGATGTATAACAAGCCATTGTTTTTTAATTTGTCCTCAAATCCTCTCACATTTTGGTATATAACATGAAACATAGGTGGTTTTGAATGATGTTTTCAAATATATTAAGAAAATTCAAGGTTACAGGTTCATTTTAAACTTGCATCCCTAATTTTAGATGTCTTCCGTAATCTCCACCCACCACAGAAGGTGAAGCTGCCAGTGACAGCTTCAATCCTATTAGCTGTGCAGATGAGTTAAGTCACAGCAGCCAATAGGAATCATCAGTGGCTGTAAGGTTATACTGCTACTACTACTACTACTACTACTACTGCCAAAGGTGGGAGTAGCAGCGATTAACTAGCAAAAGAATATGTTTTATTTACATGACAATGGGGTACTGGGATAATGGTACAATGTAACACTATTCCTGCTGAAGGAAAGGATGGAGAGAGAATCTGGAGAGCTCTTTGCTTCCCTTCTATCCTATTACATCACACTATACAGATCACCATTTTAATGCTGGATTCTTATACTCTCTGCAGGAAACCAGTGCACTCCTTAAAGGGATAGTAATAATTATTACTAATCCCTATATAGCCATATTAAAAATAAATGTATTGCCCCCAGTGTCATCTCTCAAACCTTTATGGTTTGAGAGATAATCGCTCCTAAAGTTGCCCTCTCCCTCCCCCTTCCCCGTAGTCAGCGTTCTAGCTGACTGAAGGGAAGCCTGTCGTACGACTTTCAGGCGGCTCTCCAGCAGAGCCAAGATCGCGTTAATAAAAAAAGAAATCTTTCACTGAAATGGTCTTCTACGTGTGCTTGCTTTGTGCTTGGTTTACAAGTACACGTAGAAGACCGTTTTAGTGAAATATTTTTTTTTTTATTAACGCGATCGCGGATCTGCTGCAGAGCCACCTGATGATTGTAAGACCGGATTTCCCTTCAGTCAGCTACAACGCTGACTACGAGGAAGGGGGAGGGAAGGGAAACTTTAGGAGCATTTATCTCTCAAACCGTAAAGGTTTGAGAGAAGACACTGGGGGCAATACAATTATTTTTAATATGACTTTAATATAGGGATTAATAATAATTAAGCATTACTATCCCTTTAAGTGTTCACTTTTACTAAACTTCCCAAATTAAAATGGTAATCTGATCAAGTGGAATTGTCACCAAGTAACAAATAGGGTATTTTATATTGCCCATTTTTATTTAAAAAGATAATAATGTTTAAATAGTACAGCAAGATCGATTCTTCAATATAGTTTTTTAAACAAAAAATAGTGTTCTATCATAATGTTGTGGTGTTTGTTTTATGTAATCAGAAAACCTGATTACATCATTTTTGTCTCCTCAGGAGACACACACACCCAGGAACGACAGTAAGGAGGAGATATTCATATACTGACATTCCTGGAGATACAGAGGAGGCATGATTTTGACGGGAGTTCTGCCCTGGCCACTCCTATCAAAATCTCTGCAAGAAGTTTGCCGTCCCTCAACTTCCTCCTCAACCAAAAAAAAAATGGCTGATCCACACTCGCATATACATACACACGCACACATACATACAGATGCACATGCATATACACACTCACAGTCTCAGTGGCTGCAGCTGGACCTGTAGTGCATCCACCAAATGGTACATGCAGCACTGGGGGAACAACATGACACACAAGGGGTTAAGGAAGGCTGGCATTGGCTCACAATATGGAGGACAGACAGCCCATCAGGTACACCTTTAACCCACTGAGTGTCAGAGGCTTATGCAATGTATTGCTGAGCAATGCCCTGCATACTCCTCTGGCACTCAAGGGGTTACGGAACAAATCATTTAAAAATTGCAAATTGGCACCCAAATGGTTAAGGAAGGCCATGATTGCCGTGCAAGACGGAGCACACACAGCCATCATTTGCAAATGCGTGTTCAGTGAAAGTCCTGACTGCTGATGTCTGTGTGTCCTCCGTCTTGCGAGGCAGTGACGGCATTCCTTAAGCCCTATTGCTGGAATACAAGGTGTATCATCCTTCACGATGAATAACCAGTAAACAAAAAGGGGAAGAGCATCATAGTGTATCACATAAAACGAATGAAAGATGTTTTGAAAGAAACAAATTTTCCACTCACTTTTCTCTATGGCTGCTATTTGTCAATAAATAGCAAATGTGCCTGTTGAGGATATTAGCAGACCTCCAGTGAATCACTTTATCACTCAGTAGTCACTCTGTCACTGGACATGCAGGAGAACAACAAACCAAAGGAACACACACAGGAGGAGAGCTTCCAAACTATACAGTAATATACTGGAACTCATAAGTGACAATCTAAATTTATTAAAAATCTCATAACATGATATTCAACATCCTAACATGTTTCGTAGATTCCTCTGAAGAAGTGGTCAGCAGGCTACAAAACATGTTAGGATGCTGAATATCATGTTACGAGATTTTTATTAAATTTAGATTTTATTTTTATCGGTCCGTTTTGTATCCAGCCCTTTCTTCACATTGGTGTGTTCACTAATGCCATTCGATTGGTGTGGTCCACTTGCGGAGAGGACCCGCAATTATTCCCCGCTGGCATTAGGGTGACCACATTTCCATTCTGCTATTCCGAGACATGTGGTCACCCTAGTCCCGCAGCTGAGGTGCCTGCCGGTGCTGTCCATCTTTCTGAGGCTGACACAGAGTAAAAGTTCCCAGTGGGAACAGCCTCAGAAAGATGGTCAGCACCGGCGGGAGCCTCAGCCGCAGTCTCACTTACAGCACCAGCATACCTGCTCCACCCCAGCTGTCTCACACGTACTAGTCCAGCCAGCCAATGAAATGTAACATAGTAACATAGTAGATAAGGCTGAAAAAAGACATGCGTCCATCAAGTCCAGCCCATGCCAATAACACCCCTGTTGATCCAGAGGAAGGCAACAAAAAAGCCCTCTGGAGCAATTTCCAATGTAGGTGTGTGTGTGAGTGTGTCAAATAGTTCCCCGGCTCAATATCCTATTTGCTTTGAAGCCATCTGTCATAACTGTCAATATTGTTCTGTGCTAGATAGGCATCCATTGCTTTTTTGAATGCAGTTACATTATCTGCAAGCACAGCATCCCGAGGCAAATAATTCCATAGCCTTACCGCCCTTACTGTAAAGAATCCCTGCCTGTGTTTTAGTCGAAAGCGCCTTTCCTCAAGTCTTAATGGATGACCTCTTGTTCTTAGCTCAGCTCTTTGCATAAATAATTCATTGGATAGTTCTTTGTATTGGCCTTGAATGTATTTGTAAATGGTAATCATATCACCCCTTAGACGTCTCTTTTCTAATGTAAACAAACCCAGTTTGGCTAGTCTCTCTTTGTAACTCAGATCCTCCAATCCCTTTATCAGTTTTGTTGCATGTCTCTGCACCTTTTCCAGTTCAGTAATGTCTTTTTTTAGAACAGGCGCCCAAAATTGTACTCCATATTCTAGATGTATTTGCTATATGGTCTTCATTGGCTGGTTGGACTGGCTCATGTTGCTCAATTCCAGGACTCATTGTTGTCCCAGTGGGGGGAGACCCAGGACGCGGGACACAGACCCCCAATAAGGGACAGTCCCGGGCATTCCAGGACGTGTGGTCACCCTACCTAGCTGGCATTCTCACCGGCTCTGGAAACATACAGGCCAGTGGCAGATTCAGATGTAAGTAGTAATTGTCACTTACGAGTTCCAGTATATTACTATATAGTTTGGAAGCTCTCCTCCTGTCTGTGTGTTTCTTTGGTGTCTCATCCTTTGGCAGCCATTACCATTGGTTCTACTGTTAACCGAATGAGTGCCAGTAGCATACGCAACACATCGCTGAGCAATGCTTTTAATATCACTCTGGCACGCAAGGAGTTACGGAATGAGCTAATGGTAATGGCTGCCGAAGGATGATACAACTTGTATTCCAGCAACAGGGTGTAAGGAAGGCCATCACTGCCTCTTACAGTATGAGCATCGAGAACACGATTCGGTTCAGAGTACGGAACACTAACGCTATGCACAGTATTATTTATTGAAAGAATATTGCACTTAGACATTTGAGTGACAGAGGGGTGCTCTCCAATACGTTGTTTACCCCTCTGGCACTCAAAATGGTTAAAAGAACTAGCTCAACAAAAACCTAGGACTGCAACTCCCATCGTCCTTATCAGGCTGATAGCCGGCCAAGGTTAGTGGGAATAGTAGTTCAACAGCAGCATGACACCAAGTTTGTCCAACTTAAAAAAATCAATCACTTCAATCTCCTCTTATACAATGTCAATGCTGGGCCGACAGCATGTGTAACCATTTGAGTGCCGGGGGTACATAACGCATAGCAAAGCAATTTGTTGCGCTCAAATGGTAAGTCTCACGGGAAGCGCTGCTACCTTAAAGGGATAGTAATACTTCATTTTAATCTTTATTTTATTTTGTAGCTAGATGGCAGACTTGACTGTTTTGGTCAGTGAGGGGAAACTTTGCTTGTGAATATCTCTCAAACCATAAAGGTTTGAGAGATAAGACTTCTATCGTTCTTCATGTTTTTTTAATGCCTACAAACTAAAATAAAGCTAAAACGAAATATTACTATCCCTTTAAGTAGCAGTGTTAGCCATCATACACCCTCTTTGCCTAGTACTGACATTGTATCACTGGCCGGGCAGCTGAGACTGCACATGCTACTGCCATGCTCAGCTGTTTCTAAACTGATAAGGATATGTGGTGACCATGGAGTATGCAAACAAACCCGCTGTGAGAGGACTGCATTCCAGGAACACTTCACCGTACTCATAATATCAAAATAGGAACCCTTTCAGTGCCAAGGGGCTGCAAGGCACCCCACTGGCACTCAAGTGGTTAATTCCCTCATGCTCTTCTGTGTAAATGTGCATATATGCTGCATTTATAATTGGAAAGTATTAACCCTTTCAATTCTCAATGTGCTCACCTTTCAATCTCATTCTCACTCCCTTCATAAGTCACCCGCATATGGCTCACTCATGTGTGTGTGTCTATATACATTTATGTGTATCACTGTGTGTGTCTGTGTGTCTGAATCTGTGTGTATGTTTGTACCTGTGTGCGACCCACTGTGTATGTTACATGTGTGTGTCACACTCTAGGTGTCTTCATGTTGTGCACTTCATGTATGCGTGTGTCTCACTCTTTATGAATGTCAGTGCATGTGTGTGTGTATATATCTGTGTGGGTTCCCTTTTAAAATGTCACATGCGCGCAACATGAAGGCGCAGTAACCAGGTCGCCGGCTTGAAAATCGCCACATCAGAAACTTGCCCAAATCAAAAGGGCGAGATTCTTATGCCCCATCTTTAATCCTTTGTGTGCCTCAGACCGCTGTTCACAGATAACCCATGTCATGTCTCCCCTGCCTGCCATCGCTTCCCAGCAGCTTCCACCAACAAAGTTTAATGCAGTTTGTGACTTTGTTTGTGGTAGCTGCTAGGAAGCAATGGCAGGCAGGGGACACATGGCATGGGTTATCCACGAACGGAGGTCTGAGACACACAAAGGATTAAAGTTCAAGGTATGTGGGCAGTGTGGACAGTGGATGGAGGTGACGTTTTAGGCTGCATCATATGAACCTCACCCTTTTGATTCGGGCGATATTCTGATGTGGCGCTTTTTAAGCCGGTGACCTGGTTATGTCGCCTTCATATCGCATGCTCTTATGAGTGCGTCATTTTAAAACGATACCATCTGTGTGTCTACATTTGTGACACTGTTACACCCAACGCCGTATCTTTTCTAACATTAATTCCAAATAAATTACACATTGCCTACATAACATGATGGGCAACACCATCCCACATTGCTAGTATATATATATATATATATATATATATATATATATATATATATATACTAGCAATCACCTCTATTTTATTGATCCCCCTTAAAATTAGCCATTTTCCTTACACTATTTTCCACTCCATTGTGTCTGAAACACCTACTTCGGACGTCTTTTGGAAATATACAAAGAAGTACTACAAGAGGTAAGAGAAAGGAGGGAGAAAACATCGGAGGGT
This sequence comes from Rhinophrynus dorsalis, assembly GCA_037306005.1. Taxonomy (NCBI): domain Eukaryota; kingdom Metazoa; phylum Chordata; class Amphibia; order Anura; family Rhinophrynidae; genus Rhinophrynus; species Rhinophrynus dorsalis. The sequence goes on from CM074724.1 coordinate 380,778,456, forward strand.
GACCAAGACCAGACTGGAGGTCAGATCCAGTCAAGGCCTCAATCAAGGAGGCAGGGGAAGCCTCCATAGAATGCGAGTGCCCGTTATCGTGGAGGATGGGATGGAGCACTGTATTTTGATAAAAGAAACATCTACACTTAAGGAATGTTGCCTTGTTCTCCTTTTGTGTTTTTTTTATGATAGAGAGACACTGGAGATATCTAAATCAGCCAAGAGATTAAAATGATAGAAATGCTTCACAAAAAAAGCAGCTTCAGTTAATCCTCATAGCATTTGGGCCATGGAGAGTGTTATGTCAATACTGTCAGAGTTGTAGTTCAAGAGTAATTGAATGGTAAAATATCCCCCTCCCGCCCCTTTTACCTAGTGTAAGTCACCTCCTCTCAGATGTGGAATCAGGTCACTTGACCGGACAGATCACAGCAAGGGACAATCTTCTTACTGTGATCATAAGGATAAACCCTGCCCCCCTTGACTGGTTTTTCCTTATGCTCACTGAAGACTGTTCCTCTCTGCGATCCAGACAGTCTTGCTGCTCTGAGGTGAGCAGTGTTACACTAGGTAAAAGTGGTGGGATGGGGATACTTTATCATTTAACTACTCTTGAACTACAACTCTGACAGTATTGAAATAACACTCTCCATGGCCTAAATACTATGACGATTAATTGGAGCTGCTTTTTTGTGAAACATTACTATCTGTTTAAGTGAGCCTGCTCCTTTATTCTTTACCCAGTAGTGACTTTAATTGGCCTTGTACCAGATACCTCTCTATTAGCATCCTTGGGTTTAGTACTTTCTGCTTATACAAGGGCCCAGCAGTGGTGTATAATGTCTCTGAACCTGTTGATCCTGAAGCTAACATGTATCTGTGTCTGCATTGACAACTGCTGATTCCATCCTCAGTAAATTAGTGTAATTCAGCAGTTCCTGAGGCCTAAATAATTAGCATTCCCCTGGGAGAGCATAGCAAAGCCAAGTAGGATTATTGTATTGACAGCACTAGAAACCACCTGCAGCTCATGTAAACTCTGAAATTTTAGATCAGGTGGATTGATACATTTTAAAGTGAACCTGTCACAATAATGGTCAGATCCATCAAGGCCAAGAAGATCATCCTGTCAATTCTATTGCTCTTCATCATTATGGAACTAGAGAAAGTGCAGAGGAGGGCTACAAAACTAGTAAGGGGAATGGAAAGTTTTAGTTATAAAGAAAGGCTAGAAAAGTTAAACTTGTACACACTAGAGAACGGTGTCTTAGAGGGGATATGATAACACTATATAAATATGTTCAGGGCCCATACAAAGGGCTCTCCAAAGACCTGTTCATTAACAGAACAGTACACAGGACAAGGGGCCACCCGCTTAGACTTGAGGAAAGGAGATTTCATCTACAACAGCGGAAGGGTTTCTTTACAGTAAGGACAGTAAAGGTATGGAATTCACTGCCTGAGGAGGTGGTGCTATTGAATACATTAAATGCCTTTAAAAAGGGCCTGGATACTTTTGTAAAAGAGCAGAACATAGAGGGCTATGTACGTTAGTATTGGGATTAATATTTAGTTAGTGCTTGTTGATCCAAGGAGAAATCTGATTGCTATTGGGAAGCAAGAAGGAATTTTCCCCCATTCATGGCAGAATTTGAAAGTGCTGTATTGAGGGGTTTTTTGCCTTCTTTTGGATCAGTGATGGTAAACAGGAATAGGAAAAGGGTTGAACTAGATGGACGCAAGTCTTTTTTCAACCTAAAGTACTATGTTACTATGTATACCTTCAGGTAATCTACACATTCAGCGTATGTGTGTATACATGTATTATTCACCCCCATTCGCTGCTTAGGAATCCACCAACCCAAAAGTCATCCCTGAGCAAGGAGACATCTCAGTAACATATCCTCCTTGTGCACAGTCACACAAGAATCCTTCTCTTTCTCCTTCACTACTCCTTGTATTTGCACTTATGATCTTCCTCATACTGTCTCTTTATGTTATGATTTCTAATTAGATTGTAAGCTCCTTGGGGCAGGCTCCCTTTCCCAGTGTATGATTCCCTTTATTGCACTTTCACCCCACAAATAATGCAATGATCACACTTTAGCCTAATGCTCTTAACCCAGTTCTGTATTTTTGTATTGTACTATTTCAAATTCTGCAAAGTGCTGTGTACGTCTGGCGCTATATAAATAGAGATATGTCACAGGAACCACTGGGCCCCTGGAGGGGCCTGAGGGCAAGCCTCCTGCCCACAGACTACGGACCTAGCCCTGGAACAAGGTATGGCCTCTCCCTGAGACTGTTAAACAAGGAAATGTTATCCCAAGAACCCCAGGGACTGTGGACATTTCTGGGCCCAAAGAGACTGACAACCATGGACTGCTGGCTTGCTTCCAAGGCAATGGACATTAAGGGTTAATTATTTGAGTTTACCTAAAGTTACTTTCAATGTGTATTGTAGCCACTCAAGCCAGTGTATTGTGAACTGTAGTCAGACCCCCTATCGTGTGTTAATTCATTCAAGCCCCTCAAGTCTTTTGTGTCCATTGTCTGAGTTCATCAACCCTTTTGTATTCAACTAGCAACATGGGACGGCGTTGCCCGTCATGTTATGACCATTGGGCGCACGTGTGTGAAATGCAGACACACTGATAAACACAGACATATGCAACACACAGGCAGACACATACCATACATCCCAAGTGTCCCTCTTTAGGAGGGACAGTCCCTCTTTGAGGGCCAAATCCCTCTGTCCCTCTTTCCCACCCTGTTGTCCCTCTTTTTAGGAGGTCAGACTGTGTGCAGGGCCGGCTCCATCTATAGGCGAGGTAGGCGCCGGCCTAGGGCGCACACGTACTGGGGGCGCGGGCATGCAGCGGAGAAGAGGTGCGCCCACACACACCATGCCAGGAACCACAACACAGTCAGGTCTGTGTTGCTACAGCGCTCCCTCATCTGGTCGGATCTTTAGTAATGCAGAGCGCGCTGGGAGTCATGATCTCCCGCCGCGCTCTCCATTACTGAAGAGAAGACTGCGCGGGAGATACAGGTATGTGATGGAGGGCAAGTTGGAGCTGAGGGGGCATAGTGGAGCTGAGGGGGCAAGTTGGAGCAGATGTGGGGCAAAGTGGAGATGATGGGGGCAAGTTGGAGCTGTTAGGGGAAAGCTGGAGCTGAGGGGGCATAGTGGAGCTGGTGGGGGCAAGTTGGAGATGATGGGGGCAAGTTGGAGCTGAGGAGGGTCAAAGTGGAGCTGATGAGGGTCAAAGTGGAGCTGAGGGGGGGCAAGCTGGAGCTGAGGGGGGGCAAAGTGGAGCTGGTGGGGCAAGTTGGAGCGGATGGGGGGGCAAGTTGGAGCGGATGGGGGCAAGTTGGAGCGGATGGGGGCATAGTGGAGCTGATAGTGGAAAGTTGGAGCTGAGAGGGCATAGTGGAGCTGGTGGGGGCAAGTTGGAGCTGATGGGGGGCAAAGTGGAGCTGATGGGGGTAAGTTGGAGAGGATGGGGGGCAAAGTGGAGCTGATGGGGGCAAGGTGGAGCTGAGGGGGCAAAGTGGAGCTGAGGGGGCAAAGTGGAGCTGGTGGGGGCACGTTGGAGCTGATGGGGGCAAGTTGGAGTTGATAGGGGCAAAGTGGAACTGGTGGGCCAAAGTGAAGCTGATAAGGGGCAAGTTGGAGCTGGTGGGGGGCATCTCTTACAGGCATCTCCAGAACAGGGGCAGAGTGGCTCAGGGGGCAGAGAGAGGACAATCATGAAAAGAGGTTGGGTATAAGTAGGCGGGGTATAAAGGGGTGGGACACAAGGGGCGGAGCAAAATGGGCGGCAAAATTAGGTTTTGCCTAGGGTGGCAAAAATCCTTGCACCAGCCCTGACTGTGTGGTGTGTATTACTTTGCTCTACAGCAATAAAGTAATAAACTTCCGTATATGTGTTTATACATTAGTCTGTGCAAATAAAATACTTCGGTCTTGCACTAAATCATTTATTCAGTTACATAAATAGCCAGTAATAGGTCATGAAATAACCTAAAAATTCTTACTAATGCCCCGCCCACCAGCCACACCCCCAATAATATCACCTAAAACTAACGTGTCCCTCTTTGGCCCTGTGAAATGTTGGGAGGTATGCACATACACACAGTGAGCGGCAGAGACATGCAAAACACATGTACACACAGACACACTGGAGATGCACACATGGACACACATATGTAACAGAGATGTACACACACAGACACGCAACATATATGAGCAGAAACACATGTGCTCATGAGTTGTGTACCCCTCTGGCACTCAAAGGGTTAAGGTACAGAGAGGCATGTGAGAGTTACATAGCAGTAGGAAGTGTGTTCATACCTGGGAACATTGACTTGTGGAGTCCCTAGAGGGGACTGATGTGGTGCTGATGTGGAGAGACAAATGGGGCAATCTGGGTTAAAAGTGGGTGGGGCTTAATCGCGAGTAGGGGGCGGGGCTTAACATAAATGTGAAAAAGTGTTAGTAATAGGCTGGGGAAGGAGGAGAAGTGGGAGGAGAATGCAAGTTTACAGTGTGAGGGGTTTTAACACACTCCATGAGGGGTAAAACTTGATACAGAACCCTGTGGCAGTCAGTGGGTTAAGTGTGAATCTGATGGCTGTCTGTCCTGTGTCTTGCATGGCAAATGGTGACAGTGAAGAAGTAATTCAGCAATGAGGGCCTACCTTAACCCTTTGAGTGCCATTTTGTTCCCCTGGTGCTGTCACACCCTTCAGTGGCTATACTACAGGTCCTGCTGAGGCCACTGGGAGTCAGGGTGAGTGACTGTGTGTCAGCCATCTTTCTTTCTGGCTTTGTGTGTGTGTGTGTGTGTGTGTGTATGGGTGTTTGGTGTTGTGTGAGTGGGGCATGAGTGTGTAATACCTGTGAACTTTTACTTGTGGAGTCCCTCATGTGGTGCTGATGTGGAGAGAGCAATGGGGCAATCTGGGTTAAAAGGGGGCGGGGCTTAATCGCGAGTAGGGGCGGGGCTTAACATAAATGTGTGAAAGTGTTAGTAATAGGCTGGGGAAGGAGGAGAAGTGGGAGGGAAATGCAAGTTTACAGTGTGAGGGGTTTGAACACACTCCCTGAGGGGTAAAACTTGATACACAACCATGTGGCAGTCAGTGGGTTAAGTGTGAATCTGATGGCTGTCTGTCCTGTGTCTTGCATGGCAAATGATGACAGTGAAGAAATAATTGAGCAATGAGGACCTACCTTAACCCTTTGAGTGCAATTTTGTTCCTCTGGTGCTGCAGTACAGGTCCTGCTGAGGCCTCTGGGAGTCAGGGTGAGTGACTGTGTGTGTGTATCAGCCATATGTATTTCTGGCTTTGTGTGTGTATGTGGTGCTGTGTGTGTGAGTGGGGGCATGTCTGTTTGGTGCTGTGTAAGTTGGGCATGTGTGTGTGGTGGTCTGTGTGTGTGAGTGGGGCATGTGTGTGTGTGTGTGGTGCTGTGTGAGTGGGGCATGTGTGTGTGGTGGTCTGTGTGTGTGAGTGGGGCATGTGTGTTTGTCTGTGATGTAGGAGCAAGTGGCGGCCATATTGTTTTTTTCTGACTTTGATAGTGGTGGGCGGGCTGCATAGTGGGGGCGGGCCAACTCCCTGCATGACTGAATCACCCAATAGGAATAGTAACTCCTGCTTTATGCCTCCCCTGGGTGTGTTTTGGCAGGCACAAAGTCTTCTTTTATATATATAGAAAAGTAATCATGTCTGAGTCACTGTATTTATTAGACCATTTGCTGTTGGCCTTTTGTCTTACATGTTGTGATAGAATTATGTCCCTATTGTATCTGGTTGGCCATATACTCCAATGTAAGGTTTGAGTATAAATATGTGTGGTTTGTTCCAATAAACACCTACACTGGTGTTGTCTGGTGGGGTAAGCTTGCTGTATGCAGAGTGTGTGCTGGTTACCCTGATATTAGTTTTGCCTAGTTCTGGGGTATATTGCGGTATGCTGTTGGATGTCCATCTGGCTCTTAGCGGAAGAAGTGACCATTGACGGGGACACTAAGGCTGGGTGTCCGCTGGTACCGTCACATCTGGTGGCAAGCAGTGCGATTCAGCTTCATCCAATGAACTGAAACAGAGACCAGCATCCAGGAGGAGATATAGCCGCTGGCTTGACTCCGGTCTCAGCAACGCAGCGAGCAGCGCAGCACCCTAAAAGATTCATTAATGGAGGGGGAGAAGAGCAGCAACCCCTCATCCGGGGTAATGAGCTTTTCTGAGTTTCAGCGAGAGGTTTTGCGGCGCCTGGCCCTCTGCGGCGAAAACCCCCCTCACGAAGTGACCACACGGGTCCTTGGAGAGGTAACCCAATTAAGATTGGTTTCATTTGCCCAGCCCTGGAGGCCGAAAGAGAGAGAGGACAGGTTGCGTCCGAGGGATGTTGTTCTCTGCCCAGCACAGTGAGACGCAGGCACAGCAGAAGCACCAGCAACAGGGCAGAGGGACCCTGTCCTCTGCTCGACTCACAGCAGAGAGGCCTCATCTGCTAGCAGGAACGTTAGCCTCTGCCCAGCACGGGTCGCAGCCTTTGAGTGCCAAGGAGAGGGTGCAACTAGAGTCTCGCTTCAGCGGCTGTTGGAGGTACAGGGAGCGGAGGTAGTCAATCTCTCTCCCCAGTGGCAGATTTGTACGGGCACTGAGGGTGCCATGGATGAGACTGCAGTCGCCACGGACACCCTGCAAGCAGAAGAGTGGGGTCTTCCTAAGGTGGACCCCAGCAACCTGTTACGGTCTGGTCAGCCGGTAGCAGGTGAATCTACGGCCACCGCTACCCCTTTCATTGAGGCTGACTCCAGTGATCTGTTAGAGTCGGGTCAGCAGGTAGCAGGCGAAACTACGGCTGCCGCTACCCCTTCCTTTAAGGATGTTCCAACAGCCAAGTGCGGTGCTACAGGGTTTGGTGCAGTCATTCCCTCACAGCAACAGCCGTGCCTGGTCCCGGGAGCAGAGGTGGCTGACCTCACTCCCCAGTGTGAGATTTCCATTGGATGTCCATCTGGCTCTTAGCGGAAGAAGTGACCATTGACGGGGACACCAAGGCTGGGTGTCCGCTGGTACCGTCACAAGATACATACATACATGCAATTTGCAGATCATTCTGGACATTGTTCACTGATAAATAAATGAAGAACAGATATTACTGAGCCATTGCTGAATAGGAGAATGACTAATGTGCCAGGAAACTCTCTGATTCCCTAACTCATTATAACATTCACCTCTTGATGTATATCCCCCCCAAGATATGTTTATAGTTAGCCTGAATAGTTACATTATATAGCAAATATGTGTAAAAGTTTATACATTTCTTTTTTTAAAGCCCTAGTTGGTCGAAAATGAAGTAATAAACTCTGCTCTGCACCTACTTCCGCATAGACTGCGGGTTACCAGCTCCGTAACCTCAGTCTGTCACTCTGTCTCTGCTCCCCTCCCTCTATCCAGCCTCCTCCAATGATGGAGGTTTTCTGCCTGTAAGCTGGAGCGCTCTCATTGGCTACATATCGATCTCTGCCAATTAGACTGCTCCAGCTTACAGACAGAAGCCTCCGTCATTGGAGGCTGGATAGAGGGTGGGGAGCAGAGGCAGAGAGACAGACTGCGGTTATAGCGCTGGTAACAGCAGTCTATGCGGAAGCAGGTGCAGTGCAGAGTTTATTCCTCCATTTTCGACCAACTAGGGCTTTAAAAAAAGAAATACATTAATTGTTACACATATTTTCTATATAATGTAACTATTCAGGCTAACTTGTATAAGGGTGATACATCCCCCTTAATTTGTTTTACAGAGAATTCAAATTGTCTGTATGTTGTAATGGTATCTTTCTGAAATGTAAATAGTTTTTGAGGAACTGGTCCTTATGTTTTGATGGCTCAGTGTGACACTTTATGCTAATTCAATGTGAATTATGTTAATTGGTTTGGTTCGGGGCCAATGGTACCTCTTGCTGTGCTTTTAGTGCAGTCAGTGACACCAAAAAAGAAATGCTGGGTAACAAAAATCTGGAGGGCCACAGTTAATGCATCTCGGGCAAAGACACACTTACTCAACAGCAGCAAACAAATCTCATTACGCTGATGTGATCTGAATGGGGCAACTTTCTGGTCAACTGGCAACCCCTTCTCCTTTTGCCTTTAACCCTTTGAATGCCAGAGAGGTATCCAATGTATTGCAATGCCTGCAGTCAGTATAAGGAAAGGGATACCTGACTCACGCCTCCAGTCAGTATCGGAGCTAGTCTACCAGAGTCCCAGGTCGGCACTAGATTGGGTGTCTGCAAGGTACAAGGAACAAACCTAAGAATAGTCAGACAGAGCCACAAGTCAGCACCAGAGGGGGTAGTCAGACAAGGCAGGTCATGCACAGTTCAGGTAGTCAGCCAGAGCCACAAGTCTGCACCAGATTGGGTGTCCACTATAGGGATAGACAAAAGAATAGTCAGACAGGTCAGCACCAGGTTGGATGGAAGACTAGCCAGGTCATACACAGAGCCCAAGGTAAGAGAACTGCTATGAACAACAATGCAAGGGCAACTGAGTCAGGACTCAGACTGCCCTTTAAACCCCTCTACAGGAAGTAGGTAGGAGGAGCAGCCTCAAGCCTGCAGATGACGCTGAAAACAAGGTAAGCTGTAACAATACTTTTATGATTGCCGCAATTAAACACAACTGAATGTGGTTAACACAGGCAAATCCTGCAGAATGATTGAACCACTGATTGATTCACATACCTGGGAACTTCTTCTCTTTTAGCCCCCAAAGAGGGCTCATGTGCTGACAGATAGGGGATGTCAATGACACGATTTGCAGCATAAAGGGGCGTGGCTTAATTGGGTGGGTGGGTCTTACTCATCTGTGTGTGTGTGTGTGTGTGTGTGTGTGTGTGTGTGTGTGTGTGTGTGTGTCATAAAGTGGGTGGGAAGAGGGAGGAACAGGGTGGGAAGGTGAAGAAGTGGATGGGAAGTGGGCTGAACATGGTGAGAAGGAGGACATGTGGGAGAACATGGTATGAAGGAGGAAAAGTGGGTGAGAAGTGGGCGGAACAGGGTGAGGAGGAGGAGAAGTGGGTGGAAAGTGGGAGGAACAGAGTGAGAAAGAGCAGAAGCGGGTGGGAAGTGGAAGAACAGGGTGAGAAGGAGGAGAAGTGGGAGAGAAGTGTGAGGAACAGGTTGGGAAGGAGGAGAAGTGGGAGGGAAGTGGGAGGAACAGGGTGGGTGAGAAGTGGGCAGAACAGGGTGGGGAAGGAGGAGAAGTGGGTGGGAAGTGGGAGGAACAGGTTGGGAAGGAGGAGAAGTGGGTGGGAAGTGGAAGGAACAGGGTGGGAAGGAGGAGAAGTGGGAGGGAAGTGGGAGGAACAGGGTGGGTGAGAAGTGGGCAGAACAGGGTGGTAAGGAGGAGAAGTGGGTGGTAAGTGGGAGAACAAGGTTGGATGGAGGAGAAGTGGGAGGGAAGTGGGAGGAACATGGTGAGAAGCAGGAGAAGTGGGAGGGAAGTGGAAGAACAGGGTGGGGAAGGAGGAGAAGTGGGTGAGAAGTGGGAGGAACAGGGTGGGAAGGAGGAGAAGTGGGTGGGAAGTCGGAGGAACAGGGTGAGAAGGAGGAGAAGTGGGTGGGAAGTCGGAGGAACAGGGTGAGAAGGAGGAGAAGTGGGAGAGAAGTGTGAGGAACAGGTTGGGAAGGAAGAGAAGTGGGAGGGAAGTGGGAGGAACAGGTTGGGAAGAAGGAGAAGTAAGTGGGAAATGGGAGGAACATGGAATGAAGGAGGAGAAGTGGGAGAGAAGTGTGAGGAACAGGTTGGGAAGGAAGAGAAGTGGGAGGGAAGTGGGAGGAACAGGTTGGGAAGAAGGAGAAGTAAGTGGGAAATGGGAGGAACATGGAATGAAGGAGGAGAAGTTGGCAGGAAGTAGGAGGAACACGGTGGGAAGGAAATGAAACTCCCCACCTCTGGAGAATCGTCTGCCTCTGCCCCCGGAGACCAATTAATCTTCAGGGCAGATTCAAAGATTTCCCAGGTGTGTGGATTTCTTGGCTTCAAACGAGGAGATCCTGACAACCTTCACCTTGGGGGAGGGGGGGAAGACAGATTTGAGCTCCCTTCATTTAAACAAAATTGTTTTTACTTACAGTTTGCACTTCATGGAGGCTTTTGTAGTAATGAGAACTGGCACAATTCTGGGGCATACCATTTGCACCATATGGAACAAATACAAATCTCATTTACATTGAATTAAATGTTTAACCCCTTGATTGCTAGAGAGGTTTCAACGCACTGGAAAGCAATGCGTTGGGGACCTCTCTAGCATTGAATGGGTTAAAACCCCAATTTAAACCAATCTAGATTTTGTATATGTGCATTTGACCCCTGTGGCGTAATTGGTTTGCTCCAGAATTGCACTTCACCAGCCTGATTGTCAAGTAGCTAATAATGATAATGTGGCTATATGGCTCCCTCTTGTGGGCAACATGGCAAAGTCAAGTTATTAAAGTCAAGTTATTAAAGACGTAGTGTTGAATTTAGGGACATGCACAAATAAAGAGCAATTTTGGGGGGCAGAACAACTACACCATACGGGACAAAATAAGTCTCTTCATTTTCATAGGTTTAATTAAGCATTTTTACCCCTGTGAATGCTAGTGAGGTCTCCAGTGTTTTGCAAAGAAATGCAATGGAGATCTCTCTAGTATTTGAGGGGTTTAAAGCCCAGTTTATATTAATTGGAATTGTTATTGGATTTACCCGCAGAATAGCTACAGTTCTCCTTAGTGGATCAATTTTAGGGCATAGCAACTACACCATATTGGACAAGTTATAATGTAACCCCTTGAATTCTAGATAGGACTCCACCCCCTTTTCATTCAATGGGTTAACCCTTTGAATGCCAGAGGGGTATGCAATGCATTGCAAAGCACTCAAAGGGTCAGAAAAGCTCCATTTCAATGAGTGGGGATTTTATTTGCCCTTTATGAAGCAGACGGCTTCTAGAATCACCCCACTTTTTTACATATAATCCTTGTTTTTTTTATATTTAAAGGGATAGTAATACTTAAAGGGATAGTAAAACTTTATTATTACTATTCCCCATATTGTACATATTTGTAAAATAAGTTAATTGCCCCCAGGTTCATCTCTCAATCCTTTATGGTTTGAGAGATAACCGAAGGCAAAGTTCCCCCTCCCTCCCCCTTCCCTGAAGTGAGCGTTGTACTGACTGCAGGGGAAGTCTGTCGTACGACAGTCAGGTGGCTCTGCAGCTGAGCTGAGATCCCGTTAGTGAAAAATAATTATTTTACTGAAATGGTCTTACGTGTGCTTGGTTTGTGCTTGGTTTGAAGCACATGTACAAGACCATTTCAGTGAAATAATTATTTTTCACTAACGCAATCTCGGCTCAGCTGCAGAGCCGCAAGCCTGTTGTATGACAGACTTCCCCTGCAGTCAGTACAACGCTGACTTCAGGGAAGGGGGAGGGAGGGGGGAACTTTGCGTTCGGTTATCTCTCAAACCATAAAGGTTTGAGAGATGACACTGGGGGCAATTGAATTATTTTTTAAATAGCTACACTATGGGGATTAGTAATGTTAACGTATTACTATCCATTTAAATGTAACTATACTGCATCTTGTAGCCCTTAAAAAAAATTTAAATGCCCCAAGTGAAATCTGTCAAACCTTTATGGTTTGAGAGATAGCCGCTTTCAAAGTTCCCCCCTCCCTGACATCAGAGCTCTAGCTGACTGCGGGGGAATCCAGTCCCGGGAAAGGCGGAGGCTCTTCAGCAGAGCCGAGATTGCGTTATAGAAAAAGACATCCTTCACTGCAAACCAATCACACGTAGAAGACCATTCCAGTGAAGGATTTCTTTTTCCATAACGCGATCTCGGATCTGCTGAAGAGCCTCTGTCGGTCCTGGGACCGGATTCCCCTGCAGTCAGCTAGAGCTCTGACGTCAGGAGGGGGGAACTTTGAAAGCAGATATCTCTCAAACCATAAAGGTTTGAGAGATGGCACTGGGGGCATTTAATTTGTTTTTTTAAGGACTACAAGATGCAGTATACTTCAATTTAAGTATTACTATCTCTTTAAATTCTGGATTATGTGAGATAATTATTTTTCATTATGCGAGGGAAGTTGAAAAAAGGCTCAGGGGCCACTTGCGGCAGCGCTAATCTGGCCCTTCAAGCAAATCCTATTAAATAATAAAAATATGGTCTGCTGCAAAACATAATAACCCTTACCTGATCTCTAACAAACAGGCAGACATGTAATATATAAATTTATGTAACAAATTGTAATGTATTAGTCTAGCTACAGACTGTGTATTATAGTCTATATAAAGTCTAATTTTGTGTATATTTGACTTTAATTTCATCATATTGGTTAGTAGAATGTGGCCCTCGTATCACTGCTCTATTGTCAGTCTGGCCCTTGAAGTAAACAACCCTGTGTTTGCAGTATAATCCTTGTTCATACCTCCTAACCTTTCAAATCGACCAAAAAATTACACTTTTATTTTAGGTGGTGTTGCTGGAGGTGTCACTGGTGGGCAGAGCAGTACTGAGCCATATAGTGTGACCTCGTTACCATACCAGCTGATCAGAGTCATACAGTGTTACCTCGGTACTATACCAGCTGATCAGAGTCATACAGTGTTACCTCGGTACTATACCATCTGATGAGAGCCATATAGTGTTACCTTGTTACCATATCAGCTGATCAGTGCCATACAGTGTTACCTCGTTACTATACTGTCACAGTTTTTGATGAACACTCAGACAAGACTAGTAAGGTTAAAATAACTTTATTGAAATAAAGTACAGACAGCAATAATGTAATATGCACACAAGCCCAAAAGGACAGTACAGGTACAGTACAATACACAATGGCAGAGTATGCACAATACAAGGGAAGTGTACTGAGAGTAGCAAGTCCCCTAGCGGGCTAGGGTGAAGAGGAGGCAGCGACTTGCTGATGATGGTACTGAAGCCTAGAACCCAAAGGAGTATCGGAGGACCACGACTCAGACTACTGGCAGCAAGGACCCTAGATCGCTAGGTAACGCAGCACATGCACTGGCAACAGGGACCCTAGAACGCTAGGAGTCCAGAGGCAGACAACTGGCAACAAAGACCCAGGAATGCTAGGGTCAAACGGATCCTGGTAGAGGATACTGGCAGCTAGGACCCTAGGACACTAGGGTAACAGAAGGACCAAGGTAACCGCTGCTGGCAACAGAGACCCTAGAACGCTAGTGGTGGATCAGAAGCAACGTATCACGGAAGGCAACAGGTGTCCCAGTACATAAAGCAACAGAGCTGTTCTCAGCCAGGCCAGTCAGCAATGGAGAGGGTTCGCAGCCAGATCAGTCAGCAACGGAGCAGGTTCTCAGCCAGATCAGTCAGCAACGGAGTGGGTTCTCAGCAAGATCAGTCAGCAACGGAGAGGGTTCGCAGCCAGATCAGTCAGCAACGGAGTGGGTTCTTAGCCAGATCAGTCAGCAACGGAGCAGGTTCTCAGCCAGATCAGTCAGCAACGGAGCTGGTTCCCAGCCAGATCAGTCAGCAACGGAGCAGGTTCTCAGCCAGATCAGTCAGCAACGGAGCGGGTTCTCAGCCAGGCCAGTCAGCAACGGAGAATCAAACAAATCAGGATACGCAGGAACGTCGTCAGGCAGGCCAGGTCATACACAAACAGAGCTGTAACAGGAACTAGCACTAGGTACAGGTACACCATGAAAGGGCACCCCAGTATTGTCATGACAAGGTATAAATAGGCTGACCCTGGGTGGAGTCAAGGATCAAGGACCAATAAAAGTGAGGCAGTAAAAACCAGGAAGTGCGAATGTCACCGCCCGCAGCCAGGAGCACGGGCACCGTGATATATACAAGCTGATCAGAGCCATAGAGTTACCTCGGTACTATACCAGCTGATGAGAGGCAAATATTGTTACCTTGTTACTATACCAGCTGATCAGTGCCATACAGTGTTACCTCTGTACTATACCAGCTGATCAGAGCCATATAGTGTTACCTCGTTACTATACCAGCTGATCAGTGCCATACAGTGTTACCTCAGTAGTATACCAGCTGATCAGAGGTATATAGTATTATCTTGTTACTATACCAACTGATCAGAACCATATAGTATTATCTTGTTACTATAACAGCTGATCAGAGCTATACAGTGTTACCTTGTTACTATACCAGCTGATCAGAGCCATATAGTATTACCTCTTTACTATACCAGCTGATCAGAACCATACACTGTTACCAATTTACTGTACCAGCTGATCAGAACCACATAGTATTACCTCATTACTATACCAGCTGATCAGAGCCATACAGTATTAACTAGTTACCATACCAGCTGATCAGGGCAATACAGTATTACCTCGTTACCATACCAACTGATCAGAGCCATATAGTATTACCTTATTTTTATACCAGCTGATCAGTGCCATACAGCGTTATCTTGTTACTATACCAGATGATCAGAGCCATATAGAATTACCTCTTTACTATACCAGCTGATCAGAGCCATATAGTATTACCTCTTTACTATACCAGCTGATCAGAACCATACAGTATTACTTTGTTACTATACTAGCTTATCAGGGCCATACAGTATTACCTCGTTACTATACCAACTGATCAGAGCCATATAATATTACCTTATTATTATACCAGTTGATCAGAGCCATATATTATTACCATATTATTATACCAGCTGATCAGAGTCATATAGTATTACCTTGTTACCATACCAGCTGATCAGAGCCATATAGTATTAGCTCGTTACTATACCAGCTGATCAGAGCCATATTGTATTACCTCGTTACTATACCAGCTGATCAGAGCTGTGTTCAGAGTGAGCTTCTCCTGATAGTCCCCCACTATGATGAACGGACTCTCTTTAGATCCCCAGGTCAGGACGTCATAGTCAATATTTGGATTTCCATAGGCATCAAAGGTATAGGTGACATTATTCAGGATAAAAGTCAGGTTCCTCAGCTCTTTCAGGAGCTGTAAGAAAATAAAGTTATTTGTAATCTCTATGGACCTTGCACCAAAGAAGAAGATTCTGGGGGTACCCACTGTACCACAGGGAATTGCTGGCCAGTACTAGCTCATTTCCATGAGCTGACAAACACAAAAATTAAAATCTCATCATGGTGGAGGCTTCTAGTAATGTGCTAGTTACAGTTTAACCTTCTAAGGCCTGGATTCAGCAAGGTGTGAATGGCTTAATGAGCAAGAAAATTGGAGGATTTCTTCGAGCATTAACCATTCGCTCATTCAGCAACTTACGGATTGTATGTAGCCATCTCTTATTCTTTAATAAACGATGGCCAGATAGATCCGCAAATTTGGTCCACTAGCTACCAGCTGGCAGATCCCATTCCAATGTATGGGGCGAAAACTCACATATACATTTTCCCGTATGCAAGGGTTTTACCCCTGACTGGCCAGTTTTCCCTTCTTTGTATACGCAAAGCAGGAAAACATGCCAAATCATTGATGAATACCCAAAGGAATCCATCAATGATCGCGGCAAAGAGCAGTGTATGATACACTGCTTTTCCTGCAGTTTGATGAATCGCGGCCTAAGTGCCAGAGGGGTGCCCATTGCATTGTGAAGCAGTGCACTGGGCACCCCCTGGCACTCAGAGTGTTAAAGAGAACAAATACTTCCTAATCATAACCCCAATTACCTCACCACAGCCAGTAAATCCTAATGGCCCCTGTGAACATTTCCCTCGATCGTTGGTTCAAGATCTAGCTTAAATCGCTCTTGGATGTCAGGTCCAAGGAGGAGGACATGTTCACTACACATGGTAATCTTAGCCAATTAAGGGCCAGTGGTATTTAACCAATTAAGTGCCAGGGGGATTTCCAATGCATTTCTTAGGAATACATTGTTAAGTACTCTGGTCCTTAAAGGAGCAGTAAACATTTGTTACAAATAGATATATTGTGTGTTGTTGTTTTTTTTACATTATCAGTACCCTCTGGTGGTCAAATTCCAAAATGTTATCCTGTTTCATTCTCTGGGAGAGGTGACTCACTGACTAACAGTTTTCTATAGAATGTGATAGAAACTGATGAGTCATGATGCCAATCAGCACTTTCAGGAAGTAATCACGCTGTAATTCACTTCCTGATCATTTTAACTTTTATAACATTTGAATAAAGCAACTGACAGTGGTAGGAATGCCATTATTTTACTCAACATGAAAATCCCTATAGCATATAGGTTTTCATTAAAAAAAAGTTTACTGGCCCTTTAAACAGTTAATTAGGATCATGCACTCTGCCGGCTTCAGTTTGATAAAACTGTTAGCAACTGTCATGACCGCTTCCATGTCATGACATCCAGGGATGATTAAGCTGTGGTCGTTTAAAGGGATAGTAATGTTTCCAGATAAAATTAGCTCCAATTAATCTTCATAGTACGTACACCATGGAGAGTGTTATTTCAATACTGTCAGAGTTATAGTTCTAGAGTAATCGAATGAAAAAATATCTCCCTCCTTCCTCTTTTAAGCCGCCTCCCCTCAGATGCGGAATCTGGTCACTTGACTGGACAGATCACAGCAAGGGACAATCTTCTTACTGTGATCATAAGGAAAACCCTGCTTCCCCCTTGACAGGTTTTTCAGGTTTTAACTTATCATCACTGAAGATTGTCCCTCTCTGTGATCCATCCAGACAGTCTTTCTGCTCTGAGGTGAGCAGTGTTACATCAGTAAAACGGGTGGGATGAGGATACTTTATCATTCAATTACTCTTGGACTACAGCTCTGACATAACACTCTCCATGGCCCAAACACTATGAAGATAAATTGAAGCTGCTTTTATTGTGAAACATTACTATCCCTTTAAATAAACACACAGAGGCAAAATTCAAAGAAGCCAATAGATTCTCTGGCCCTCGTAAAGGTAAGCTGGGGATGTATCTAACCATTTGGATGTTAGAGATGGCTTTGCATGCATTGTAGACATTTTTAACATCCAAGAGGTCAGTGAGCCTTTCATAAATTTATGTTGAAGATAAAATCACCCCAAAATAACAGACCTTACTTACTTGCCAAGGAAATATCCTGGAGGTGTCACTGCATTGACTACCATTTGGACAATGAATAATGTTGTTGAGAGCATGAGCAATACAGTATACAGCAAGGTGCACTCTGTAGGCAAAGTTCTGCACTAGAGGATCCAAGATCATGGTGACGTTCTCTGGTGAAAGCAGACTGCAAGATTTGCACTTTACCTTCAACTCTTCATAGAGATATTTCTGCACATCATTTATATTTGGTAGACTATTATTCTGCAAAATGTTCCTCTGCTGTTCTATCATGGATAATATATTCCGTACATATTCCTCAAAGCCAGGTATAATCTTACTTTTCACAGCAAAGCCAATGACTGTGCCAATGTTCTCAATGCCAGGCAGCTGCTGGATGGCTTTGGAAAGTGACCAGCTTGGACTGGCGATCCAAACCATTTTTAACTGGTGTTCTGTTACAGCTTGTAGGAACGCTTTGGTCTCAGGCAGGGAAGTAAACAGAATGGTGACATTGACCCCAGAGGACTGGATCTTGTCAATAACGGCCTCCAAAGAAGCTTTGAAGTCAGAGACACTCCCAATTTGCGGGATAATGGCATGGAAGGCGATGCATATGCCACTTTGGATGGCTTGCGAAATAAACTGGAACAGTCCATTCTCCCCATAATCATCATTGCTCCCCACTATGGCTACCCACGTCCACTGGAATTCCCTGAGCAACTGCACCATACCCTGTGCCAGTCTCTTATCGCTTGGCACAGTTCTCATGAAAGAATTAAAGGTGGACGTGTCACGGAACTCTTTGCTGGAAGCCCCAAAGCTGATCTGTAAGGAAAGAATAATGACACTGGATTGTGGGGTGGTCAATTGCTGGACATCCATTGGTTTGGAAGTACAACTACCCCTCATCTCCAACCAGCCGATATCTATCCGGCACTGAAAGGGTTAACCCCTTCAATGTCTCCATTGCAATACTTTTTGAATCGGGATACAATGGAGACATCTAGCATCAAAGCGGTTAAAGGGATAGTAATACTTCAAATTTAAATATCTGCATCTTGTAGGCATTAAAAAAATAAACAAAATATCCCCCCGTGCCATCTCTCAAACCTTTATGGTTTGAGAGATAATCAGATTTAAAGTTCCCCCCTCCCTCCCCTTTCCCTGACATCAGGACTCCGGGGAATCCAGTCCTGGGAACAGCCATCGGCTCTGCAGCAGAGCCAAGATCGCGTTATTGGAAAATAAATACTTCGCTGGAATGGTCTACAAAGTGTGCTTGCAAACCAGGCACACTTTGTAGACCTTTCCAGTGAAGGATTTATTTTCCAATAACGAGATCTTGGCTCTGCTGCAGAGCCACCGACTGGTCCCGGGACCGGATTCCCCTGCAGTCAACTAGAGATCTGACTTCAGTGAAAGGGGAGGGAGGGGGGAACTTTAAATCCGATTATCTCTCAAACCATAAAGGTTTGAGAGATTGCACTGGGAGCATTTTGTTTATTTTTTTTAATGCCTACAAGATGCAGATCTTTAAATTTGCAATGCGTTGCGTACCCCTCTGCCACTCAAAGGGTTACAGATAAGAAACTAAATGGACTGAATTTTGAATTATATAAAATACATTACTCTTATTCTTATTATACATATTGATAATACTACTAGTCTGACTTATGATGTAAATAGTGTATTTTACCTTTTTTTTTACTATTTTGTTTTGTTGTTATTGTATCTACTCTGTATAGTCTTGGCACATTAATCCGTTCAGTACCAGAGGACTTTGCAACCACTCTGGCACTGTTTTTAAAGTGATAGTCATGTCTCTATTAAATTCCAGCTCTGACTCTTCATTAAGTTTTTATGACACGTAGAGGTATGTTTAATTAACCACAGTTCTGTAGTTCAAAAGATATTCAAACTAAAAGAATCCCCCTCCCACCCCTTTTAGCCGCCTCCCCTTAGAGCTGCAGTCCGGTCATGGTATTGGACGGATGCAGCGAGGGACAATCGTCACACAGTAAGTATAAGGAAAACCCTCCTCTACTTTGATGAAGGAGGGGCAGGACTTTCCTTTGCTTACTGAAGATTGTCCCTCGCTGCAATCCATCCAGACCAGACTGAGAGGCAGAGTTACGCAGGGAAATGGGCAGGAGGGGAATCCTTTCAGCCTGAATATAGGGTGGCCACATTTCCATTCTGCCATTCAGGGACACTGCAGAGATGAGAACAGTAGAGTACGTGTCCTCGGCTCTAGTGCAGCTATGTGGGAGGGTTCATTATACATCACTGGACATAAGTGGGAAAACCTCTGTTTCTCAGGCACCCCACAGAGTTCTAAACACTAGAGGGAGGACTGACCATTAACTTCTGTGAAAGAAAGTGATGGCTTTTGCAGGCTACAAGAAAAATAGTGATGCCTGTTGCAGGCTACATCACACCCAAAGCCTTAGACTACCATTAAACTGCAACAAAATTGCACTGCAGCTCCTGTTTGATGTCAGGATCAAGGCTCAGTTCCCTCTAGTGTTTAGAGGTCTGTCTGGAAGCCATTTCCTTGTAGCCCAGCAGTGACATCACTTCCTGTCACAGTAGGCAATGGGTAGTTCTCCTAGTGATTAGAACTCTGTGCTCTGGAATCTAAATTCAGGGACTTTGTATTGTCCCTGAAGGAGGCTGCCAGGGACATGGGACACATATTTCAAATCAGGGACTGTCCCTGACAATCAGGGACACGTGGTCACCCTATTTGAATAGCTTTTGAACTACAGAAGTGTAAGTAATTAAACATAATGCTAGGCAGAGGCGTAACTAGAAGCCTCCGGGTCCTGGTACAAGAAGTGCCACAGGCCCACCCCACCATGACCGCATTGGCCCCCCTGACCACATTGACCCCCTCCACAATGCCGCCATCTCCTACCTGGAGCTCTCGCGCGGTCCTCTTAGTAATGCAAATGAGATCATCTCCCAGCGCTCTGCATTACTAGAGCGCCAGTGGGAGATTGCGGGAGCCAGGCGGAGGGGTCGCAGGGGGAGGCCGGGCCTCTGGAGTGACGTGCCTGGTCACGGGTGCGACCCCTATAGTTATGACAGTGACGCTGGCTGTTATAAAAAGCTTAAAGAAGAATAGGAGCTGCAATTTAATAGAGACATTACTATCCCTGTAACCCTCTTTAAATGTGTTGGAAATATCCTTAGCCTCTAAGAGTTTAAACCACAGAGAACTGTCTAGCTTCCAAGCAATTAAACTCCCACATCATTCAAATGATTTAGTCTAAGAGGAAGCTCCGAACAGATGTGAAACGCATAAGACATTCCTCAGGTTGACACTTGTTCACAATTTTCACCTGAGGCTGGACTTTTTCCTGTAACTGTTGTTTGTTTTAACAAGGCGTTTCCGTCTTGTTCCTATAATAGCTTTGTTATGGAGTCTGGATATTGATAGAAATTGACAAGACCATAGTCCTAGGGAGCAGTTCCTGACAATGTGACAGGTTTACATGTTCTAGATTCCATGACATTGAGATGAAATTACGAATTCGTCAGCACAACTCCACTGGAACCTTCACTTCAGGGTTTGATTACTGTAAAGCAAATTGGTTGGCTTTCTACATCACCATTAGGATTAGGACTTTAACCCCTTAACGACCGGCGGATCGGCGCGGCAACGCGACTTAAGGACCGCGGAGCATTTCTTTTTTTTATTACATCATAGACATCTACCCCATTCCCACCCCCACCCCCGGGCCCTGGAGTTATCCTGGGGCAAAGAAACTGCACTATAGGGCAGAATAAAAGTTCTAAAAATTCCCACTGATTCCCACAGGGCTTGAGTTCTAGAGAGGTCTTTGCAATGCATTGAAGACCTCTCCAGTATTCATGGGGTTAAACTCCCCCCATTTAAATCAGTAGGAATTGGTACTGGCCCTAGGGTGACCACACGTCCTGGACTGCCCAGGACGGTCACAGATTTTAAATGTGTGTCCCATGTTCCGTGCAGCCCTCATCTGGGTCAATACAAAGTCCTGGAATGAAGACTCCACAGCACTGAAGGAGAATGGCCCATTGTCTGCTGTGACAGGAAGTGATGCTCTGCTGGGCTACAACAAAATGGCTTCCAGACAGAACTCTAAACATGAGATCTGAGCCTTGATCCTGGCATCAAACAGGAGCTGCATTTCAAATTTGTAGCAGTATGATGCTAGTCTAAGGCATCACTTTCAGTCACATCGTCAATGGACTGTTCTCCTGCTAGTGTTTAGAACTCTGTGGTGCGCCAGAGAAAGAGCAGGTTCCCACTGCTGTCCAGTGACCCCTCCCACAATGACATAGCTGCCCAGGAGGTGAGGTTAAGTACTCTGCTGCTTTTGTCTCCACAGTGTCCCTGAATGGCAGAATGGAAATGTGGTCACCCTAACTGGCTCCCTGTACTGCAAATGGTTTTACTCAAATTCGTCCCAGTTTATCAGCCTTACCTCGATATATAAAAATCTAACTGCTTCTAGTTTGCTCTCTGCCCCTTCTTGGGGAAGTGGGGTGGCAGAGTTTGCCACACACCAGCTAATTGCCACGGGTCAGTGATTTGAACAGGAGTGGCCTGAATCCCACTATCAGCGTCTTCCAGCATTCACTAGGTCCCTATAAGGTAATCTTGAAGGAATTGTTATAACTGATTTGTAGACATGGGCATCCGCAGAATTTTCTTTTGGGGGGGGGTGTATGTGTGTGTGTAGGGGGGTAGAGACATAATATAAACCCCAGGCCAGCCTGCCAGTCCCTATATTTACCTGGAGGGGCAAGTGTAGGGGGAACCCCTTGGACATCTATGTTTGTAGGTAGGGTTGCCACTCAGCTGGTATTTTACCATCAGGCTGGTAAAAAATTGGCTTCTTTTCAACGTTAAGTCTATGGAGGGAATGCCTTGGCCCGTGGCAACCCTATTTGTAGGTGGTATAAAAACAGAAAGGAATAATATTTAATTGTACATACCTGGGGCAAGTGGAAGAAACTGAATAATTTTGCAGTAGACATGACCATCTCTGACGATGAAGGTCCAATCACAGCGATCACCCGAGGCTTGTACTGTGTGTAGTTACACATAACCTGCACACCGGGCCCATTCACTTCACTCAGGAACTTCATGGCTGCACCTAGAAGTACTTCAGATGTTTCACAGCTGTCACTTATGTTGTATCCCAGGGTGGTGTAGGGCAGGATCCTGCTGGAGTTGTTGATTTCATTCACTGCAAACTTCATAGCGAGAGCCCCAATAAATTCATCTGCATTAAAACTGTGGGTGATTTAGAGAGGAAATATTTATCAAAGTGTTAGTGAATTCTTAAGACAAATATAGTTGTTGATACCTTTATTGGCTAACTAAGCAGATTTAGAATGCAAGCTTTCAATATCTTAGGTCTCTTTCTCAGGCTTGTTATACGAAGGTCCTACATAGGACCGAAAACGTTCGGCTTTGCATGATGCTGCAATAAAGAAATCTGATTTATTTCCCCAAGAAATGTGCTGTCTCTTGCTGCAACCAGGGAATTTTTGCTATATACATACATATATATATATATATATATATATATATAAATATATATATATATACACTGTGTGCACAATTATTAGGCAAGTATTTGGACCATATCATCATTTTTTGCATATTTTCCAACTTGAATGCTTATTGGATTTAAGCATATTAGGTGATATGCATTTGTGTAATGAGAGAGGGTGTGGCCTAAGGAGATGAACGCCCTATGTCAAGGTGTGCATAATTATTAGGTAGCTTCATTTCCTCAGGCAAAATGGGCAGAAAAAGAGAGATAACTTACTCTGAAAAGTCAAAAATTGTAAAAATTCTTTCAGAGGGATGCAGCACTCTTGAAATTGCTAAGATATTGGGGCGTGATCACAGAACCATCAAACATTTATTGCAAACTAGTTGAACAGCCCGTGTACACGGGCCACAGTGCCAGACAGCAACGGCCATGGTGCAGTCATGCGTAGTACAGACTGCCCGCACTGCGGCTTTTAACGGAGCAGGGCACTCTGATTTTAGACCTTCACTGTGCAGAGACGACTGCGGTCTGAATTCGGAGCGCCCCGCTCTGTTATCAGCCATGGCGCGGGCAGTCTGTGCTGCGTATGACTGCACCGCACGTAGCTTCCTGTACTGTGCATGATGGCTTCTGACAAACATACATTAGCCTCCCCATATGTTTTTCTATTGTGTCATTATAAATTTAGCCTAAAGCAGGGGAGGTCAAACTTTTGATCTGCAACTGGACATGAACCATCTGACTTCCTCTGGTCTAAAGTGTCTACAAACCTCTCTGTCCTTAATCAATACATTTCATAGAAATAATAAAGAACTGAAAATTTGGAGAAATAATTGAAGTTTTCTTCATGACCACATGGTAACTATAAGCCTATGTTCATCCATTGGTTACCTAAATAAAATGCAGTAATACAATATTGATTTTTTTGTTCAGTAAAGCCTTTCAGGCAACGTTGGGATTAGTCCATCAATAAAATCTTACCTCTTACACGCAGTGGTCTCATTTATTCTCACGTTATCTTGGACATCAGCCTGGTTATGAATGGAGAAGATGCCACCCAATTTAAAGTCTCCTGGCAAGTTAAAAAATGTATTAGCAATTTGTCCTGTATTCCCTAGGGCCAACACTGACTGGCACCTGGAAAAGAAAACAGTGGCAAGTATTGCAAAATGAGACATTTCTTTGCAGGATATCAGCTTGAGGAATTGTTTTGGTGGACAGATTAAGGAGAAAATGAATATTAGTCGCTCTTTGATCTGGAGCGTCTGTGCACAGTGATTTCCATACAGAATCCAGAGTAAGAAGTGTTAATGTACATCTATGTGTACAATGCTCAGCAGCTATACAGAGCCGAGTCAAGGTCATTTACATACACTTCATGACTTCCTCATAGTGTGGGACTGTATTTGTGTATACCACAGATACCCAAATTAAGGCCCAAGGGTAGGCTGACCATACCTCACCTTTAAAAAGGGAGACATAGGAAATAGGCATATTTCAGGAGTGCACCAAAATCAATGCAACCCTGCAGTATGCATTTTTCACAGCCTACCCAAGGGGAATTTGTGGCTCTCAGACATGGCCAATCTGGCCCTCCATGCAAACTGTTATAAATTAAAAAAAAATGTGACTGCTACAGAAGTAACAGTCCATGCCTGATGTGACATGAGTCCTGGTACTAGAGGTCAGTACCACCATCACTTCTCTGCTTCTGCTGCACTGACATCCCAATCTCCATCATTCGTTCAGCATAACCCCTCCAAGAACCAGACAGGACCAGTTTGGAGGGTAAAATGTAGAACTCTTAATTGCACAACTCTTTGGGCTTATATAGCCAGTTACTCAAAGGAATCACACAATGCACACAAACGACTGAAACATGGCAAATACACAGTACAAAGGGTCAGACATGATTAGGTAATCTAGACAAAGGATGTAACAATGGATAAACACTGGGACAAAAGGCTGAGGGGCTCAAATACACATTTCTACAACAATGGCCAGGGGATTGAAGCATCTTTGAATATTTCGCTTCAACCCCTGGCCAATCCGGTATCTAGAATTGGTTGGCCAATCCTGGCCAAGCTCATCACAGCTGTCTCGGCCAATCAGAACCTTTGGGCGGGCAGCTGACTGACCAATCCCTGGGTGGTCTACTTTCCCCCATGTTAACTCTATGGGGCACCTTTAAACCTGTCACCCAGGGCTTCGGCCAGTCCAGAAGCTGCCTACTTTCCCATGTTATGTCAATGGCGGCTTATCATAGTTCTGCCAGCAGTCCTGGGCCCCGTGAATTTCATTCCTTAGCGGGGAAAAAGTATCTCTCCAGGGCCACTTTACAAGGTAGAGTCCAGAGCTCCGTGATGGTTCCGTCACAAATGATGTTTAAAATCAAGGCAGACATGCAGGGCCTTATGCCAGTAGTTGTTAACCATGGTGCTGTGGCACTTTGGTGCTTTACAGACATACACATAGGGTGCCCCTTCTGATCTGTTAATACAGTATTAAGGGTACTGAGCTGTCAGAGGCAACAGAGAAAATGGATTTGGAAGTAATTATTTCTGATGACTTAAAGGTAGGCAGGCAATGTAATAAAGCTGTGGGGAATGCAAGCAGGGTACTGGGTTTTATAACTACTAGCTAGGGGCATTAGTAGCAGAAAAATGGAAGTGGTCATGCCACTTTACAGATCTCTAGTTAGACCTCACCCAGAGCATTGTGTACAGTACTGGAGACCCCATCACCAGAAGGATATAGATACTCTAGAGAAAATTCAGAGAAGGGCTACTAAAATGGTGACTGGTTTACAGGAAAAGACATATCAGGATAGACTAAAGGATCTGAACATGTATAGCTTGGAGGAGAGAAGAGAGAGAGGATATGATAGACACATTCAAATACATGAAGGGATTCAACAAAGTGCAGGAGGGAAGTACATTTCAAAGTGTCGCTGAGGGTGCTCTCGCCCTGTATGCTGTACCTCTTTTAGCCGGTGTTTCAGCGGCACTGTAGTTTCGGGGTTGTTCTCAGCGCTCTCTCTCCTCTTCTCTTTGTCACCATCTCTGCTCCTGCACATGCGGCCCGCACTTCCGACTGTTCTTTGTAAGGGTGCGCGACAGATCATCGAACAAGCTTTTATAGTATTTGTCAGTTGAGTACTTAGTGTTCCTGTATTTCTTGATTTATCCACCCTCCAGATTCTGACCTAACCTGTTCTTTGACCACTATTCTTGCCTGCTGATTTTGTGCTTCCCTGTCCTACCTTTTGCTGACCTGGCCTGTCCCTTGACCACTCTACTTGCCTGCTGATTTTGTGCTTTGCTGCCCAGCCTGTTGCTGACCTGGCCTGTCCATAGACCACTCTACTCGCCTGCGGATTCTAGTACTGCCTTGTCCAGTCTGTTGTCAACCTTGCCTGCCCCTGGACCTCCTCTACTGCCCCTATTCATAGTAGCCTCCTGCACAGTGTTCCTGCAGAGTTCTTGTATCTATCCCTGTTGAGCTCCTCTCCAGCAAAGTATCCTTCACCACTGGGTGAATCCTATATAGTTTACTCTATTGGAAATATCCTCCCTGAGGTGGGTAGAGTTCATCCCTACTGTAGTGGGTTATCCTGGGCCTCCTTCAGGTTAGCTGAAGGTGTCATCTAGCTTAGCGGATATCACCTTTATACGGCCCGGGCCACAGCACAACTTACCACAGTGTTCCTACGTGTACCAGCTACAATCTCTAGCTTCGCCCCCTAGCCTTAAAGGGATAGTAATGTCAGAAAAAAAGTATTAACTATATGGTAGATACAATTAAAAGAGAGTACTTGCACTTATTCTTATCTCTCAAACGTTATGGTTTGAGAGATATAGGAAAATAAAGTTCTCAGGTCCCTCCTCTTTATGCTTGACGAGCTGTAAAGCTGCCAGAAGCAGATTCTGGTTGCACGACCAGATGCGGCTCTTCAGCAGTGCCGACATAACAATATCTAAAGACAAATACTTCATTTAGAACGGTCTACAAAGTGTGCCTGGTTTGCAAGCACACTTTATAGACTGTTCCAAAGAAGCATTTATTTCTAAATAGTGTGATTTCAGCTCTGCTGAAGAGCCTCTGTCTGGTCAAATGACTGGAATCTGCAAATGTCAGCTAGATGGCAGACTTGAGTGAAACAGCCAGGAAAAGGTAACTTTAGCAAGTTATATCTCTCAAACCATAAAGATTTGAGAGATAAGACTTACATAGATGTTAACCTTTTTTTAATGTCTACAATATTAAATCAACTTAAAATTAACCATTACTATCCCTTTAACTCTATCAACCCTTGTTGGAGTAGTCTGATCTTTTCCAGTCTAAACTCACCTACGTTATCTCATAGTCCTGGCTATTCTAGACTTTGTTTGTGACACAAATGAGTAGAAATGTTAGGATAAGAAGCCGTTGTCTAAAACTAGAGGGATGCATGGGATAGGCATAAGGTTGTCCTGAATATAAGAAAAGACCAAGCACCAAATAAAGTTTGGGCAGACTAGATGGGCCGAATGGTTCTTTTCTGCCAGCAAATTTTATGTCTCTATGTTACTTTGTCAAAAATGTGAATATTTAGTTTCAAATATATTTTTAAGGCCATTGTTGACTATCATATGTTTGTTTTTGATATTCTGATTGTGAGACTGAAAAATAACTGTTTTGTACCCTTCGTTACAAACAGATGTCATACATTTTTACCTGTGCTTCAAAAATTAAAAACTACATGTAAGAAGTGCATTAACCAAGAAGATTGAGAACCACTGCTTTATACAGATGATCAACTCTGGAGCATCCCATCCACACCAAAGGTGGAGATAAAAATGTTACCATTTCCCATTGATTTAAATGGGGCGTTTATGGGAATGCTAGAAAGGTCTACAATGCATTTCATTGCAAGGTTATGGAAACCTCTCTAGCATTGAAGAGGTTAAAAAAAATCATTTAAAGGGATAGTAATGTCTATAATAAAGTTTACCTCAGAGTCTTCTATAATGGTTTTATAACACGTTGTACTAAGTTTAAAGGGATAGTAATACTTCGTTTTATCTTTATTTTGTAGGCATTAAAAAAACATGAAGAACGATATAAGTCTTATCTCTCAAACCTTTATGGTTTGAGAGATATTCAAAAGCAAAGTTTCCCCTCCCTTTTACCTAGTGTAAGCCATCTCTTCTCAGATGTGGAATCCAGTCCATAGATCAGACAGATAACAGAAGGGGACAATCTTCTTCCTATGAGAACAATGAAAACCCTGCCCCCTTGACAAGTTTTTCAGGCTTTTCCCTTATCTTAACTGAAGATTATCCCTCTCTGCAGTCTATGGGTACCTCCCTTCTGCTCTGGCTGAGCAGTGTTACATAAGTAAAAGGGGCGGGAGGGGGATACTTTGTCATTGAATTACTCTTGAACTACAAGTCTAACAGAATTGAAATAACACTCTCCCAAGTCCAAATAATGTGATGATTAATTAGAGCTGCTTTTATTATGAAACATTACTATCCCTTTAAAATGTAAAAAAAAATACGTTGTAGGGTTTTTCCCCCTGAGTAAAACAAGGATACTCCCATTGCTGAAACGTGTTTTATTCAAAAGTCAATTAAACTCAAATTCAAATTTTTTTAAGTGCAGTATACAATGGCCTGAAATTGTACAGTTGCACTGTTGCTACACCATCCTAAGGACAGCTCTGGTCAGCTGACATAATTCTCCATAGGATGGTGTAGCAACAGCACCACTGTACTATTTCAGGTCACTCAGATATTGCACCTACAAAATTCAAGTTTGAGGTGTAATAACATTGGAATAAAACACCTTTCAGCAGTGGGGGTTCCCTTGTTTTACTGAGGGGGATAATTCCTACAACATATTTTTTTTACATTTTGAGTATTGCTAGCCCTTTAATCCCATGGACTGGTGGGGAATGATGGGAGTTGTAGTATGGCAGGAGCTCGAAGATCTCACTGTGCCTGCCCTGATGTAGCTGGTCACATCTAATATTAATGAATATACAATAATTAGTAAATGGTCAGATGAACTATGTGTCTTGCTGTTTTACTGAACCACTTTGTTTTGGTTCACGGTTAGTGGGAATTTTTGCTGTACAGAGCATTCAAATCTGCCTAAATGTTGTATTAGCCATTTTCCTAATGTCCACCCGATCCAGAAGGGGGCGGCCATAAAGGACGACGGAGCATTTTTATTTTTTTTAGCTTATTGAATTCTGGGAATGCTGCGCGGTGTGCAGATGCATGTGACCCTAGAATTCTGTGAAATGCCAGGACCTCCCTCTGTTCTAAACTGTACGTCACGTGTCCTTGAGAGGTTAAGAAATTGACTTTTCTGTTTTGGTGGCAGAGTATGGCACGTTATGCTAATTTCCTGTACAGTATTCTAATTAGCTATGTTATTCGCCAGAATTACCTGTCTGTACTATAAGATGTGCCCTTAGTCTAGATTCATTCATAACACCGTACACAAAACAACATCACAGTCTGTGATACCATTGACATAGCACAGAAACAAATTAGCATAAAGTGCCAGACTGCTCCACTAACATATAAAGGTTAATTTCTAAAAAAACTATTTATATTACATACAAATAGCTAGCATGGCATATAGGCAACGTTTAGTTCTCTTTAAAATTCACTACACTTATTTTAAAGGAACACTACACATAAGAATGATCTGGGGTAATTCACACTTAAATACCCAGCGCTCCATGATGGTGAGTGTAAAAATTCTCTATACATTTTTGAGGCCTAAAATCTAGTCTTATGCGTGCTCTCTGGGGGCCCCCATTGCTGCCTTTTCAGGGTCCCATAGCAACATTCATATGTGTCTGAGAAGTGGTAGAGTTTAATTGTCTGCAAACAGGCTTAAAGTGATAGTAATGTTTCACAAAAACAGCAGCCCCAATTAATCTTCATAGTATTTGAGCCACAGAGAGTGTTATTTCAATACACTACGGCTAACACGATACCAATACTCATCTGTTATTTCAATACTGTCAGAGTTGTAGTTCAGGAGTAATTGAATGATAAAGTATCTCCCTCCTGTCCCTTTTGCCTAGTGTAAGCCCCCCTCCTCAGATATGGAATCCAGTCCATAGGTCAGACAGCTCACATCAAGGGTCAATATTCTTTCTATGAGAACAATGAAAGCCCTGTCCCTCTTGACAGGTTGTTCAGATGTTTCCCTTATCTTAATTGAAGATTGTCCCTCTATGCAGTCTACCTGGGCACCTTCCTTCTGATCTGAGGTGAGCAGTGTTACATCAGTAAAAGGGACAGGAGGGGGATACTTAATCATTCAATTACTCTTGTACTACAAACTAACACTCTCCAAGGCCCAAATACTATGAAGATTAATTAGAGCTGCTTTTATTATGAAACATTACTATCCCTTTAAGTAAGGTAGCACAGCTGTTTTGAATAGAAGAACAGGGATCCAGGGAACTGTCTGACTGCCATTTGAAATCAGGAAGGATTTTTTTTTACCCATTAATGGGGAATGGCTTCATTCATTTTTTTTAGCCTTCCTCTGTATCAACAGGGGTGATTTGGCATGGGACGAACTTGATGGACTCATGTCTTTTTTCAGCCTCATCAACTATGTTACTATGCTACTATGTTACTGTGTTACTATGTTAACAGTGAGCACTAGTCTCTTCACCCTCATTAGGAAAGTCTACACGTGCATTAAAAATAAATTTAGGTTTACATTTTATGGGGATAACATAAAATAACAATTTTTTACAGATGCTAGCTGGATATACATAATATTTAAAATTATATAACGCAATTTCATTTTAGGTGCTACTGATTTTAAGGTGACAGGACTACTTTAAATCATTGGATGCGAAATAGGTCTCTGACAGATCACAAAGCAAATTGTTGGAGATCTCTCTAGCCTTCAGTGTGTTAACATTCCTGGGGGAGAGTCACTAAGCGCCGATAAAGAGGTGATAAAGTGGAGATGACTTCCCCAATGATATAATTTCTCCAGTTCCTATGTTATTCTATATAGCCATGCATTCAGATCTCCAAAGTTGGAGAAATCTTATTGTACTGGATCCATAGAATAAAATAGGAATCGGAGAAGTGATATTACTGGAGAAGTTATCTCCACTTTATCACCTATTTATCACGCCTTAGTGCATCTTCTCGCTTGTGTTATATGTATCTTACTTCAAATGAAACACTCAAGCGTAAATAATAAAAATCTACACAAACAGAAAAATGGTTTATTTGAAATAATTATATCTCAGAAAACACAATTTGCTAAACATTATATATTTTGAAATACTCCTCAGCTCCCATCCCTGGCTTTAGTAGAAGAATATAACATTTAGGAGCAAAATATCCCAACATAATCCCAAAGGAACTGATCAGGATGACCGCCATCTGCAATAAGGATTGATTTCCATCAGTTACTTCTGCACAGAGAGGAGCAAACACAATCCAAATAAACAAATAGGCCAACATGGAAAAAGTAATATCCCGGGCCAGATTGTACTGACCGGGTGGTGCCTGAGCCACACAATTTAGCATAAAAGATATAAGGGCAAGAATTACGTTATATCCATGCATTACGATAAAGCTAGGAATATTAGTTATTTCACATGTCAGATATTTATAAAGGAAGGTGACTTCTTTTTTTGGGGTCAAATGGATATTGCTCTGTATGTGCCACGTACATAATAAAACCTGAATTAGAATACTACAGATTAAAAAGATCCACGTGCCTTTGGTTTTAAGCCATTGGATATACTTTGGGGGGACACCTTTGAAATCAGTGACCAACATCACTTGAAGAGCCTTCACTGAGAACATTGAGAGGCAGCAGGTAAAACCCATTGCCAGCAGAGGCTGCTGCATTTGGCACACAATATCCACTGGTTTTACAATGAAGAGGACAATGCTGAATGCCACCACCAACAAAGAAAACAGCGCAAAAAAACTCATGTTTCCCCCTGAGGCCTGGACAATTGGAGTGATCCTGTGCTTAAAGAAGATGATGAAAGTCCCCACGATAAGGCAGAGGAGGAAAGACGTGAGTAACAGCAGCAATATGACTGATATATCGCTCCACTGGAGATACAAGTAGGTCGGGTGGCTACAGCTGCTGCTCCTTCTGTTGGACCATTGCCCTACAGGGCAAGGATGACATTGATAATCATCTACAAGAGAAGAATCAAAATTAATAACGTGTGTGTTCAATCTTGATTTTATTTAAATTACAATTACTTAAAGTCTGCGTTCTCAATCTGGGTTTATAATAATAATAACTAGTATTTATATAGCGCCTTTCTCCCAGTGGGACTCAAAGCGCTTTCAGCGCACGCTCTCAGAATTAACCAAATCGGCAGCTGAAATAATAGATGTTATTATTACCCATTTAATGGTGATCATTTAATGACCTCGGAAGGATGAAGGGCTGAGTTGACCCTGCTGGGAATCGAACCTGCAACCTTGAGGTTGGAATAGGCTCCATAGTCAGGGACTTTACCACTGATCTATCTCACCAGCTTTAGAGGAGTAAGGTGTTCCCCGGAGTAACAGTAAGTAATGGCAGTCAGTGGAACAAGGTGGGTGTTGCAGTCAGTAAATGTTTGGGTCTGTGACTACTAGTGGATGTGTAGACGATTGATACATTAGACAGAACAATTTTAATTTCTGTTAGATTGCTCTTGTATCAAGCACCATAACCTAGAACCCCTGAGGAAAACAATACTATCCTCCTATATAATAATTCGCTAAATCGTGTGTAACGCTGCGACATGCGCAGTAGACACTGCTGTGTGTGCTGCAGTCATGCGCAGTAGAGACTGCCCACTCCACGGCTGATACAGAGCTGGGCGCTCCGAAGGAGCGTCCAGCTCTGTATAAGCCGTGGCGCGGGCAGTCTCTACTGATCGTGACTGCCCCGTGACCGGGTGGCAGTGGCACTGTGGCCCATGTAACGGGCTGTTCAACTAGTCAGATATAATGATATAACATTGCTTAACTAATATATTGTAAGGTAACAGTTAATTCTTACGTTATTGATAACAACTTGCATCATAATATTGAGTCAATGTTAGTCCCTTGGGTGCAAGAAAGGTCTCCAACGCATGGTTTTGGGGTTAAAGCGTTTGATCATTAGCATTCCATATGGGTTTCATATGAAGCAAAAGGGTTCCACCACGGCAAAAAAATGTGACAACCACTAAGTAAATTATTTCTGTTTTTTGTAGATGCTTAGCTTACTTTATATATCACTAATAGCGTAAAAGTCCGTGTACACGGGCCAAAGTGCGTAAAACCGCAGAACTACACCTCCCAGAATTCTGAGTGTTTGGGCAGTGTCTACTGCGCCTGACTGTATCGGACAAACATACATCTAGGATAGGATAGATTGGTGGGAAAGTTCAGTCTTCAAGGGCAGAGAACAGACCAGAATTTAGGGATATCCTTCTTTGAGCACAGGTGAGTCAAAATGAACTCACCTGTGCTTATAAAGGAATATTCTTAATACCTCCCAACATTTCAAATTGCCAAAGAGGGACACTTGTGTTTCAGGGGATGCTGCTAGGGGTGTGGCTGGTGGGCGGGGCATTACCAAGAATTCTTAGGCTATTTCATAACCTATTGACATCTCATTGTGTAACCTAATAAATGATTTATAACAAGACCAAAGTATTTTATTTACACAGACTATTTTTTAAACAAGTATACTGACATTTAAACAAACATTAATATGAGTGTTATTGCTGTAGAGCAACATTATACACTTATATACACATCACACAATCTGATCTCCTAAAAAGAGGGACATCAGGATGGGAAAGAGGGACAGAGGGATTTGGGTCTAAAAGAGGGACTGTCCCTCCTAAAGAGGGATACTTGGGAGGTATGATTCTTACATCCCAAACTGTTTGTGGTCTATGAGGCCACGGTGTCAACACCCATGTTGTATATCAAGTTTACATATAAACTGTAATAGTGGCAGTGGTTTGGAATTCTTTCTGCTAGCTCTGGTTTACTGCAAGTCAAATGATTAAGCTAAAGATCTTAGAATGCAATAACTTTATCCAATGCTTTGGGCATAGGTATCAGATAAGTTGTTCTCTGTCACCTTGATTCAAGGTTGCATATTTAAAAACTTCATTAAGAACTGCCTATGTGTTATGTTAGTCAAATGACTAGCAAGTGCACAGTTAAGGAGATATTCATACTTGGGTACTGTATGCTAATGTATGCTAATTGCAGTACCCTTGCAGGACCAGTGATGTTCCATATGCTAATGCATGTGTTCAGTGGCATTTCATATGCTAATGAAGCATTTTCAGTTACATTTCAGGTAGTAATGAAGATTTACAGTGATGTTTCATATGTTAATTAAGCTCTGTGCAGCACCAGGAGATTTTCTCTTTCACTTTTCCCAGATATAAAAGTGTGAGTATCTCATACATTATACATCTGCTGGAAGTTTGGTTAACATGACACATAGGCAGTTTTTCATGAAGTTTACAATTGTTTAAAAAAACAATTCAAGGCAATAGGTCTACTTTCAAAATTGGAGTCTTCAGGTCAGATCAGAGAGTCCTCAGTTAAGAGGATAAGTGACTCATCATATTCAGGTGCATGAAATGGTATCACTGAGAGTGATGATCACAGCTTGATGCTCAAACACATTTTACATTATTTACCTTCAAAAGCCTGATACATTCCTTCCTGGCAGTCAATACAATCAAAACAGCAGGAGTGGGTTCCTTTCACTCTTCTTATCTGCCCTGACATGCACTTACTAGAACACTGAGACTCTGGAACCTGGAACAAAGCACAGACAAGATACTGTAACTAGAACGTAGTCAAAGACTTACGATCATATGTTCAAAGTAAAATTGAGGTTACTTAGGGACAAATCAGCTGCGGATTAAAGGGATAGTAATACTTTGTTTTATCTTTATTTTATTTTGTAGGCATTAAAAAAACATGAAGAATGATATAAGTCTTATCTCTCAAACCTTTATGGTTTGAGAGATATTCACAAGCAAAGTTTCCCCTCCCGCCCCTTTTACCTAGTGTAATCCATCTCTTCTCAGATGTGGAATGCAGTCCATAGACCAGACAGATAACGAAATGGGACACTCTTATTCCTATGAGAACAATGAAAGCCCTGCCCCCCTTGACAAGTTTTTCAGGTTTTTTCCTTATCTTAATTGAAGATTGTCCCTCTCTGCAATCTACCTGGACACCTCCCTTCTGATCTGGCTGAGCAGTGTTACATCAGTAAAAGGGGCGGAAGGGGGATACTTTATCATTGAATTACTCTTGAACTACAACTCTGACAGAACTGAAATAACACTCTCCAAAGTCCAAATACTATGATGATTAATTAGAGCTGCTTTTATTACGAAACATTACTATCCCTTTAAATCCCTATTTATTTAAATTGGGCATTTAACCCCTTGAATGCTACAGAAGTCTACAACAAATTGCTCCACTTTTGCCGTTGTACATATTGCCCTTGGAGCAAAGACATATTTTTTTACCTTGCAGCAAAATAGTATTAGCATCAGAGGTGTAAATAGACATTGGAGGGCCTGGGTCCAAACATTTTTTGGGCCCCTATAAAAAATATTTCACGAGAGCAATATTAGAACTTACTACACCCTAGGACCAATGGCCCTCCTTAGATGCTGGGATCTATTACTATTTACTTTTTTCACATTGTAATATTTCAGCAGCGACTCAGAAGGTGGAATACTATTTAAAGCAATGCTTTTGTGCACAGTAATGGAGCTAATGATACATAAGAATGTGTTGACACTGGTACATGAGATATTGTTATTTCAAGCATTTCAACCCAGCGTAATTTTTAATGCGCCATTTGGTTGGTCGCCCAGTAATGGGCACTATTTCAAAAGTGAACTGAATTTTTATTAGAAGTAGAAAAAAGGGTGTGAAAAATCTTGCTCTCAAACTATATATATATATATATATATATATATATATATATATATATATATAATGTCCAAAAGACATTACATTCTCTAGTTTGGGATTGTGCACCTGGGCATTTAACCCTTTGAGTGCCAGAGTGGTACGGAATGCATTGCTTTGCATTCCGTACCACTCTGGCACTCAAAGGGTTAATTCGTTAGAGAGAGTGCTGCCACCTCTTTGCTGTTCAATATATATATATATATATATATATACACAGAGATGTTGTATCATAGAACCTATGATATCATCAGCAGGCACACATCGGTCTTTATACATAAAATAAACTTAATTAAATCAAAATAATAAACTGATGTCGATGTTTCGACCCCCACACGGATCTTTGTCAAGACTATAGGTTCTATGATACGACATCTCTGTATTAATTTATACGGTAATAGCACCTGGGCAATATAAAAAGAGATATCGGAGTGCCCATCTACCAACGTATATATATATATAGATATATAGATATATATACAGGGATCAAAATTTCCACTCGCCACTAGCCAATGGCGAGTGAAAATTTAGCCATGGCGAGTAGAAATTCAGCCCTGGTGGGTATGTTATGGCTTGCAGTGGCGAGTAACTTTTCAGGTCTGGCTAGTAGCAAAGGACTTCAACTTTTAAGGCCTGTATATATATATATATATATATATATATATATATATATACTAGCAATGTGGGACGGCGTTGCCCGTCAGGATATATAGGGAATTAATGCACACACACGGATGCGAGACAAACACAGAGACACACACGCAAATGCACACGCATGCACTGTGATGCTTAAAGAGCGACAGTCATAAACACATACATGCAGACACATAGAGTGTGATACAGACATGCAACACACACAGTGAGAAACACACAGGCACACACAGAGACACACACACACGCACACACAAGTGAGTCATAAGGGGGTGACTTATGTGTCATTGTAATGAGTTTGTGTTTGTACTTATGCCTCCACTGTGGCATTCATTCATATAGTTGAAATGCATGTGGTAATTGCACATACTATGGTGGAAGGTGGATCGTGCTGGCTCCCGGGATGTGAGTGACTGGCATTCATTCATGTAATTGAAATGTGTGTGGTAATTGCATACAATGGTGGAAGGTGGATCGTGCTGGCTCCTGGGGTGTGATTATGTGTGAGTGATTGAGTGAGTGTGTTAGTGAGTGTGTGTGATTGAGTGAGTGTGTTAGTGAGTGTGTGTGATTGAGTGAGAATGTGTGAGTGAGAGTGTGTATGATAGTGAGAGGGTGTGAGTGAGAGGGTGTGAATGATTGAGGGTGTGAATGATTGAGGGTGTGAGTGATTGAGGGTGTGAGTGTGATTGAGGGTGTGAGTGTGATTGAGTGTAAGAGTGTGATTGTGATTGAGTGTAAGAGTGTGATTGTGATTGAGTGTGACTGCGAGACTGTAAGTGTGAGAGTGTGAAACTGTGAGAGCGTGAGACTGTGAGAGTGTGATTGAGGGTGTGAGTGTGATTGAGGGTGTGAGTGTGATTGAGTGTAAGAGTGTGATTGTGATTGAGTGTGACTGCGAGACTGTAAGTGTGAGAGTGTGAAACTGTGAGAGCGTGAGACTGTGAGAGTGTGATTGAGTGTGAGAGTGTGATTGAGTGAGACTGTGTGAGTGTGATTGAGTGTGTGAGTGATTGGGTGTGAGACTGAGAGAGTGAGAGAGACTGTGTGAGACTGAGAGTGAGAGAATGTGAGTGTGAGAGAGTGTGTGAGACTGTGAGAGTGTGTGAGACTGAGAGTGTGTGAGAGTGTGAGAGAGAGTGTGAGAGACTGTGAGACTGAGAGTGTGAGAGACTGTGAGACTGTGTGAGACTGAGTGTGAGATAGTGAGAGAGACTGAGAGTGTGAGAGAGTGAGAGAGACTGAGAGTGTGAGAGAGACTGAGAGACTGAGACTGTGAGAGTGTGAGACTGTGAGAGGTTGAGAGAGTGTGAGACTGTGAGAGAGTGTGAGACTGAGAGAGAGTGTGAGACTGTGTGTGTGAGACTGTGTGTGAGACTGTGTGTGTGAGACTGAGTGAGACAGTGTGAGAGTGAGAAAGAGAGACTGAGTGAGACAGTGTGAGAGTGAGACTGTGAGACTGAGACTGTGAGAGTGTGAGAGTGTGAGACTGTGAGTGCGAGACTGTGAGTGCGAGACTGAGTGAGACAGTGTGAGAGTGAGACAGTGTGAGTGTGAGACAGTGTGAGTGTGAGACAGTGTGAGAGTGAGACAGTGTGAGTGTGTGAGACAGAGTGTGTGAGACAGAGTAGAAGGTGGATCGTGCTGGCTCCTGGGGTGTGATTACGTGTGAGTGATTGAGTGAGTGTGTTAGTGAGTGTGTGTGATTGAGTGAGAATGTGTGAGTGAGAGTGTGTATGATAGTGAGAGGGTGCGAATGATTGAGGGTGTGAGTGATTGAGGGTGTGAGTGTGATTGAGGGTGTGAGTGTGATTGAGGGTGAGTGTGATTGAGTGTAAGAGTGTGATTGTGATTGAGTGTGACTGCGAGACTAAGTGTGAGAGTGTGATTGAGTGTGAAACTGTGAGAGCGTGAGACTGTGAGAGTGTGATTGAGTGAGAGTGAGACTGTGAGAGTGTGATTGAGTGTGTGAGTGATTGGGTGTGAGACTGAGAGAGTGAGAGAGACTGTGTGAGACTGAGAGTGAGAGAATGTGAGTGTGAGAGAGTGTGTGAGTGTGAGAGAGTGTGTGAGACTGTGAGAGTGTGTGAGACTGTGAGAGTGTGAGAGACTTTGAGAGTGTGAGAGAGAGTGTGAGAGACTGTGAGACTGAGAGTGTGAGAGACTGTGAGACTGTGTGAGACTGAGTGTGAGAGAGTGAGAGAGACAGACTGAGACTGAGAGTGTGAGAGAGTGAGAGAGACAGACTGTGAGAGTGTGAGAGAGTTTGAGACTGTGAGAGAGTGTGAGACTGTGAGAGTGTGTGAGAGAGAGTGTGTGTGAGACTGTGTGTGTGTGAGACTGTGTGTGTGTGACTGTGTGTGTGAGACTGAGTGAGACAGTGTGAGAGTGAGAGACTGAGTGAGACAGTGTGAGAGTGAGAGAGAGAGACTGTGAGACTGTGAGAGTGTGAGACTGTGAGTGCGAGACTGTGAGTGCGAGACTGTGAGTGCGAGACTGTGAGTGCGAGACTGAGTGAGACAGTGTGAGAGTGAGACAGTGTGAGAGTGTGAGTGTGTGAGACAGAGTGTGTGAGACAGAGTGGAAGGTGGATCGTGCTGGCTCCTGGGGTGTGATTACGTGTGAGTGATTGAGTGAGTGTGTTAGTGAGTGTGTGTGATTGAGTGAGAATGCGTGAGTGAGAGTGTGTATGATAGTGAGAGGGT
The DNA here is from genome assembly GCA_037306005.1 of Rhinophrynus dorsalis. Lineage (NCBI taxonomy): Eukaryota > Metazoa > Chordata > Amphibia > Anura > Rhinophrynidae > Rhinophrynus > Rhinophrynus dorsalis. The sequence goes on from CM074724.1 coordinate 380,817,458, forward strand.
GTGAGTGAGAGGGTGTGAGTGATTGAGGGTGTGAGTGTGATTGAGGGTGTGAGTGTGATTGAGGGTGTGAGTGTGATTGAGGGTGTGAGTGTGATTGCGGGTGTGAGAGTGATTGAGGGTGAGTGTGATTGAGTGTAAGAGTGTGATTGTGATTGAGTGTGACTGCGAGACTAAGTGTGAGAGTGTGATTGAGTGTGAAACTGTGAGAGCGTGAGACTGTGAGAGTGTGATTGAGTGATTGAGTGTGAGAGTGAGACTGTGAGAGTGTGATTGAGTGAGACTGTGTGAGTGTGATTGAGTGTGTGAGTGATTGGGTGTGAGACTGAGAGAGTGAGAGAGACTGTGTGAGACTGAGAGAATGTGAGTGTGAGAGAGTGTGTGAGACTGTGAGAGTGTGTGAGACTGTGAGAGTGTGAGAGACTGTGAGAGTGTGAGAAACTGTGAGAGACTGTGAGACAGAGTGTGAGAGACTGTGAGACTGTGTGAGACTGAATGTGAGAGAGACTGAGACTGAGAGTGTGAGAGAGTGAGAGAGACTGAGACTGAGAGTGTGAGACTGTGAGAGTGTGAGAGAGAGTGTGAGAGACTGTGTGAGAGAGAGTGTGTGTGTGAGACTGTGTGTGAGACTGTGTGTGCGAGACTGAGTGAGACAGTGTGAGAGTGAGAGAGTGAGACTGAGTGAGACAGTGTGAGAGAGAGAGAGACTGTGAGACTGTGAGTGTGAGACTGAGTGTGAGACTGAGTGTGAGACTGTGAGTGCGAGACTGAGTGAGACAGTGTGAGAGTGAGACAGTGTGAGAGTGAGACAGTGTGTGTGTGTGAGACAGAGTCTGTGAGACAGAGTGTGTGTGTGAGAGAGACAGAGTGTGTGTGTGAGAGACAGAGTGTGTGTGTGTGAGACTGGGTGTGTGTGAGACTGAGTGTGTGTGAGACTGTGAGAGTGTGAGACTGTGAGAGAGTGTGAGACTGTGAGAGTGTGAGAGACTGAGTGTGTGAGACTGTGACTGTGAGACTGTGACTGTGTGAGACTGTGTGAGAGACTGTGAGACGGTGTGTGTGAGACGGTGTGTGTGAGAGTGTGAGACGGTGTGTGTGAGAGACTGTGAGAGTGTGAGGGACTGTGAGAGTGTGAGGGACTGTGTGAGACTGCGAGAGAGACTGTGTGAGAGTGCGAGACTGTGTGAGACTGCGAGAGAGACTGTGAGAGACTGAGAGTGTGTGAGACTGCGAGAGAGACTGTGTGAGACTGCGAGAGAGACTGCGAGAGTGTGAGACAGAGTGTGAGACAGAGAGTGTGTGAGACAGAGAGTGTGTGAGACTGAGAGTGAGACTGTGAGAGTGTGAGACTGAGAGTGTGAGACTGTGTGAAAGTGTGAGAGATTGTGAGAGTGTGAGACAGAGTGTGAGACTGTGTGAGAGTGTGAGACTGTGTGAAAGTGTGAGACTGTGTGAAAGTGTGAGACTGTGAGTGTAAGAGAGTGTGAGGGACTGTGAGGGACTGCGAGAGAGACTGTGTGAGACTGCGAGAGAGACTGTGAGAGTGTGAGACTGTGTGAGAGTGTGAGACTGTGTGAAAGTGTGAGACTGTGAGACTGAGAGTGTAAGAGACTGTGAGAGTGTGAGGGACTGTGAGAGACTGCGAGAGAGACTGTGTGAGACTGCGAGAGAGACTGTGAGAATGTGAGAGACAGACAGAGTGTGTGAGACAGAGTGTGTGTGTGTGAGACAGAGTGTGTGAGACAGAGTGTGTGTGTGAGAGAGACAGAGTGTGTGTGTGAGAGACAGAGTGTGTGTGTGTGAGACTGGGTGTGTGTGAGACTGAGTGTGTGTGAGACTGTGTGAGACCGTGAGAGTGTGAGACTGTGAGAGAGTGTGAGACTGTGAGAGTGTGAGAGACTGAGTGTGTGAGACTGTGACTGTGAGACTGTGACTGTGTGAGAGACTGTGTGAGACTGTGTGAGAGACTGTGAGACGGTGTGTGTGAGACGGTGTGTGTGAGAGTGTGAGACGGTGTGTGTGAGAGACTGTGAGAGTGTGAGGGACTGTGAGAGTGTGAGGGACTGTGTGAGACTGCGAGAGAGACTGTGTGAGAGTGCGAGACTGTGTGAGACTGCGAGAGAGACTGTGAGAGACTGAGAGTGTGTGAGACTGCGAGAGAGACTGTGTGAGACTGCGAGAGAGACTGCGAGAGTGTGAGACAGAGTGTGAGACAGAGAGTGTGTGAGACAGAGAGTGTGTGAGACTGAGAGTGAGACTGTGAGAGTGTGAGACTGAGAGTGTGAGACTGTGTGAAAGTGTGAGAGATTGTGAGAGTGTGAGACAGAGTGTGAGACTGTGTGAGAGTGTGAGACTGTGTGAAAGTGTGAGACTGTGTGAAAGTGTGAGACTGTGAGTGTAAGAGAGTGTGAGGGACTGTGAGAGACTGCGAGAGAGACTGTGTGAGACTGCGAGAGAGACTGTGAGAGTGTGAGACTGTGTGAGAGTGTGAGACTGTGTGAAAGTGTGAGACTGTGAGTGTAAGAGACTGTGAGAGTGTGAGGGACTGTGAGAGACTGCGAGAGAGACTGTGTGAGACTGTGAGAGAGACTGTGAGAGTGTGAGACTGTGAGAGTGTGAGACTGAGAGTGTGTGAGGGACTGAGAGTGTGAGGGACTGTGAGAGTGTGAGGGACTGTGAGAGTGTGTGAGACTGCGAGACAGACTGTGAGAGAAAGTGTGAGACTGTGAGAGTGTGAGAGACTGTGTGAGACTGAGAGTGTAAGAGACTGTGTGAGACTGAGACTGAGAGTGTAAGAGACTGTGAGAGTGTGAGGGACTGTGAGAGTGAGGGACTGTGTGAGACTGCGAGAGAGACTGTGTGAGACTGAGAGTGTGAGACTGTGTGAAAGTGTGAGACTTTGAGAGAGTGTGAGAGACTGTGAGAGACTGTGAGACAGAGTGTGAGACAGAGTGTGAGACAGAGTGTGAGACAGAGTGTGAGACTGAGAGTGAGACAGAGTGTGAGACAGAGTGTGAGACAGAGTGTGAGACAGAGTGTGAGACTGCAAGAGAGACTGTGTGAGACTGCGAGAGAGACTGTGTGAGACTGTGAGAGACAGAGTGTGAGACTGAGAGAGAGACTGTGTGAGACTTTGAGAGAGACTGTGTGAGACTGCGAGAAAGAGTGCGAGACAGAGTGTGAGACTGTGTGAAAGTGTGAGACTGTGAGAGACTGTGTGAGACTGAGAGTGTAAGAGACTGTGAGAGTGTAAGAGACTGTGAGAGTGTAAGAGACTGTGAGAGACTGCGAGAGAGACTGTGTGAGACTGCAAGAGAGACTGTGAGAGTGTGAGACTGAGAGTGTGAGAGACTGAGAGTGTGAGGGACTGAGAGAGTGTAAGAGACTGAGAGAGTGTGAGGGACTGTGAGAGTGTGAGGGGCTGAGAGAGTGTGAGACTGAGAGTGTAAGATACAGTGAGAGTGTGAGAGACTGTGTGAGACTGCGAGAGAGACTGTGAGAGACTGTGAGAGTGTGAGGGACTGTGTGAGACTGCGAGAGAGACTGTGAGAGTGTGAGGGACTGTGTGAGACTGCAAGAGAGACTGTGAGAGTGTGAGGGACTGTGTGAGACTGAGAGTGTGAGACTGAGAGTGAGAGACTGAGACTGCGAGAGAGACTGTGTGAGACTGTGAGAGTGTGAGACTGTGTGAGAGACTGTGTGAGACTGAGAGTGTGAGAGTGTGAGAGACTGTGAGAGTGTAAGAGACTGTGAGAGACTGTGTGAGACTGCGAGAGAGACTGTGTGAGACTGCGAGAGTGTGAGACTGCGAGAGTGTGAGACTGTGAGAGACTGTGTGAGACTGCGAGACTGAGAGTGTAAGAGACTGTGAGAGTGTGAGAGTATGAGAGACTGTGTGAGACTGCGAGAGAGACTGTGAGAGTGTGAGGGACTGTGTGAGACTGCGAGAGAGACTGTGAGAGTGTGAGGGACTGTGTGAGACTGCGAGAGAGACTGTGAGAGACTGAGAGTGTGAGACAGAGTGTGAGACAGAGTGTGAGACAGAGTGTGAGACTGCGAGAGTGTGAGACTGCGAGAGTGTGAGACTGCGAGACTGAGAGTGTAAGAGACTGTGAGAGTGTAAGAGACTGTGAGAGTGTGAGAGACTGTGAGAGTGTGAGAGACTGTGTGAGACTGCGAGAGAGTGTGAGACAGAGAGAGTGTGAGACTGTGAGACTGAGAGTGTGTGCGACTGAGAGTGTGTGCGACTGAGAGTGTGTGAGACAGACTGTGTTAGAGACTGTGAGAGTGTGAGACAGAATGTGTGCTTTGCAATGCGTTGCTTACCCCTCTGGCACTCAAAGGGTTAAGTTGAGCTAACATAGCAATATAACACACGGTGGCTCTTCAGTTGAGGCAATGTAGCAATATGCTGAGGGATCAAATAGAAAGTGGTGTTTGAGGCTTGCCCCTCTGTAACATACAGCAAAGAATCTCTCTCCCTTTAAGGAGAAAGGGTGGGAATCAGGAAGCAGGAAGTGGAGAAGTGACAGTTGAGACAGTGAGGTGACTGAAGAGATGATGAGCTAAATAAGAGTTGCTATTAAGTTTGTATTTTATGGGAACATTACACCCTCATACTGAAACAGAGTGTATGGAGGGTTACAGTTATCTGTGGGAGGTGAAACAGTGTGTTTGTGGGGTCATGATCCTGAGTGAGAGTGTGAGTGGACTGGGAGAAGTTACTGATATCCCTACCTCAGGAGCGAGTGGCAGTTATATTTTTTGTCAGTTGGATAGTGGTGGGCGGGCTGGAGGGGGCGGGCCAACTCCCTGTATGATAAACACGCCCCCATTGAATCACCCAATGAGAGCAGTAAAGTCCCCATTCAATCACCCAATAGGAGTTGTGTCTCCTAATGAGACATAAATTATGTAATTAGACATTCTGTTCAATGCGAGTTTCTTTTCTGAGGAGACATAAATTATGTTCTGTGTGTGGGGTACCATAAATTATGCAATGAGGCTTATTCTTTTATATATATAGATATATATGAATGATACAAGTGATAAATTTAAGAACAGAGAAAGAGAGAGAAAGATTATTTCTTTGCAAGACTAATGGTATGTAATATTTTTATAAGTGCAAGAATATTTTATACTTATGCTCTGCTATTTTCTAGCTTGGATTTACTAATTATATAGATTGTGGCTAATCATATGCTTTTTATATTTCTGTACTATTTATTGTATATGCATAATAAATTTATAGCTGTTTAAGTATAATGGAAATTCTTGCCCTTTTCTTTATCGTTCTCACCATATTCTAAGGAATTGTGAGAAATTTCTACATATACAAAATCAGGGGGTAGGAGAACTTATACTAAGACTGGGGAATAACTGCCCTCTGAGACTTTATATGGGAAGGAAAGGTATAACCCATTACACATTCATTCAACCATTCATTCATTCATTCATTCATAGCACGAGAAATTCACCAAAGACTTACCTCATTCATCTCTGTTCCCCAGTTAATGAGTGAGCTATTTAATTCCATGTGATTATTATAGAGTCCAATTCTTGTAAATCTAACCTCAGATGGGCTGAGAGTAACAATATCATATCCGCTGTTGGGGTTTCCATATTGATCAAAGCTGAAGGGTGTGTTAAATACAGTAAAATTCACTTTCTTCACCTCTTCTAGTAACTGTCATAAAGAGAAATCTCATTATTTATTGTCTGTATATTAAAACAAATATACAAAATGTGAGAGGCTTCTGAGGACGAACAACAGCACAATGGCCTGTTCTACGGCTTGTCACGTCTCAGAAGCATCACGTTTTAGCTCTCTTGTGCCATTACAGAGGAGAAATTTCCACATACATTAGATTAATTGCACCTCAAAGGGGAGTCCAGTTCCAAAATGACGGGCAAGTCCCCCCTGCACGGGAACACCAGCTAACCCCCGACATAAGCTTCGGCCTTGTTAGGCCTCGTCAGGAGGGTGCAGCTGGATTCCCTAGGCACTGAGAGCAAGGGGTCGATGTCTGGATTACCCTTCACTCGTAGGGAGAACCCATAAGAGTATTCAAAATATACATACAAGATGTGAGAGGCTTCTGAGGACGAACAACAGCACAATGGCCTGTCCTACTGTTAGTCACCACTCAGAAGCATCACGTTTTAGCTCTCTAGTGTCATTACAGAGGAGAAATGACCATGTACATATTAGACAAATCCCACCCAAAATGGTGGTCCAGTTCCAAAATAACGGGCAATGAGGCCCAACTAGGCCGAAACGTAAATCGGGGTTTAGCTGGTGTTCCCGTGCAGTGGGGACTTGCCCATCATTTTGGAACTGGACAGCCCTTTTGGGTGAGTTTAGTCTAATATGTATGTGGAAATTTATCCTCTGTAATGTCACTAGAGAGCTAAAACTTGATGCTTCATCCTCAGAAGCCTCTCACATTTTGTATACTTTTTTCTGTATTAGGAATGTAAAATACAGGGGAGCTGAATCTTGCAGGTCAATGATTTAACCCTTTGCATGCCAGAGGGGTATGCAATGTGTTTCATATCAAGCTGGCACTCAAAAGGTTGACATTGCAATGCACTGTGGGTGGAATTTGTTTTCGGTTGTCCAACTAGCAACCTTCACGCGCACCTCCACTGACATAACGTCCAGCACTGATTGAATATAATTCTGTCTTGAATCAAGGAGGATTATTATTTGGAGGTGCTACTTCCCCTTTAAAGCAAAAGTAACACTTACTGTGTAAAAATATATATATATCATAGCTTGTATCCTCCTCAATAAAACAAGGTACTCCCACTGCTGAGAGGTATTTTATTCAAAAGTTATTGCAGCTCAAACAGTGGGGCTGTTGCTACATTACCCTACGGAGGTTTATGGTCAACTGACCAGAGCTGTCCATAGGATGGTGTAGCAACAGCGCCACTGTAGAATGTCAGTCCATTGTGATACTGCACCTAAAAAAAGTTAAGTTTGAGCTGCAATAACGTTTGGATAAACACCTCTCAGCAGTGAGAATACCCTTGTTTTACTCAGGAGGATAAACCCTACTATACACACATATATATATATATATTTTTTTTTTTTTTTTTTTAAAAACATATTAAGTGTTACTATCCCTTTAACTTTGACGGGCCCCTTCCAGCAGTTGGCCCCAAGGCTTACTCGCCCTATTGCTGAAACAGCCATAATTATTGCGATAGAGATTCATTCGATTGATCAAATGACTGTGACCACTTACCTTCCATGGGTAGATGAGGAAGTCTTCCTCATTACACTTTTCAGTGTCACAGTTAAGGAGATTATGTAAGGCGTGAGCCACGGCATATACTGCTTTGTACACATGTTGTGCATGCAACTCTGTGAGCGGATTTAATAAGACATGCATTTTATCTTCACTGGCTCCCGAACTGTTATCGAGTTGTAACTGATGAAATAATGGCAGTGTGTACATTTCAGAGATCACATCCCTTAAATATCGATCAAATCCTAAAACAGTATGTGCCGTGGGAAAGAAGCCAATCACTGTGCCTATGTGCTCAATGCCAGGCAGAGATAGGACACTTTCTGAGAGGACCCAGGAAGCACTTCCAATCCAGACTCTTGTCATGTTGCGCTTGATGACTTCTTGGAAGAGTAATATGGACTGGGATAGAGAAGAAAAGACAAGTACAACCTTTATATTAGTCTTCTCAATCATGTCCAGGGTATCAGCAATTGCAATCCTTGTTTGATTGCTTGAGAGATACAAAGGGATGATGCCTTCACAAGCAATGCAGATCCCACTAGAGATGGCTGAAGAGGAGAACTGTCGTAGAGCTGTTTGACCATAGTCATCTTCACTAGTCACCACTGCTATCCAGTTCCACTTGAAGTAAGAAATCAAAGATACCATGCCATCGATTTGTTTTTTGTCACTTGGGACTGTTCGGAGGAAGGATGGGAAGATAGTTTTGTCACTGAATATGCCTGCTGTCACGGAATAGCTTATCTGAAATATAAGTCCAAAGAAGAGAGGATGATATTAAAAGATGAGTGACTTTGTGGGTTATGCACTAAGCCGTGACAAAGATGTGATAAAGAGGATATAACTTCTCCAGTGATATCACTTCTCCAAGTCCTATACACTAAGATCTCCAAAGTTGCACTGGGTCCATAGAATAACATAGGAACTGGGGAAGTGATATCACTGGAGAAATCATCTCCACTTTATCACCTCTTTATCACACCTTAAAGCATAACCCCATTGTATTATGAAGAATTATATATTGTAGGGCTTTTCTTGATAAGTACAAGAGGGTACTCACACTGCTGGCAGTTAATTTAATCATGCAGAGGTGAAACTGTTCCTATCATATTCTATAGAGAGCTGCAGCCTGAGGCTCACGTTTCCCACAGAATGCAATAGAAACATAATAATGTCTGGACACCAGGGGGACTTTTTAAAGTAGCTCAACAATGGTTTGAACTGTAATCAGATTGGAATGAAGCAACTCCCAGACAGCCCTAAAAGATGTTTTTTTTCTCATAAAAATGTAATGCTCTTTTAAAGATCAAATCAAACAGGACCAAACTGAGACAGAAATACACATCCAACTGTACATACATACCCCAAAAATTGTAGGACAATTCTAAAGCAAACCATCTGCTCTATAGAGAAAACAATTACCAAGTATTTAAATGGGGCATTTAATCCCTTGATTGCTAGAGAGGTCTCCAACGCATTGAAGGGTTTATAAAACCCATTTAAATCAATGATAATTTGGGGAATTTTTTATTTCATCCTTACTATGACATTGGTTTAGCCCAGTAATTGCAACACTTTTATTTTATGCATGTGGCTTTAAACCTTTAAGGATCCATGACATGCCAGGACCATCATGGGTAAATTGGCATTAAGGACCCGTGACGATCCTGGCACTTCGTGAAATTCAGGGGTCCCTGTGCAGCCGCACGCCTCTTGGGGAACCCAGAATTCATTCAGCAAAAGAAGCTCTGTAGTCCTTAAAGGGATAGTAATGTTTCTTAATAAAAGCAGCTCTAATTAATCATTATAGTATTTGGGCCAAGGAGAGTGTTATTTCAATTCTGTCAGAGTTGTAGTTCAAGAGTAATTCAATGACAAAGTATCCCCCTCCCGCCCCTTTTACTGATGTAACACTGCTCAGCCAGAGCAGAGGGGAGGTACCCAGGTAGACTGCAGAGAGGGAAAATCTTCAATTAAGATAAGGGAAAAACCTGAAAAACCTGTCAAGGGGGGCAGGGCTTTCATTGTTCTCATAGGAAGAAGATTGTCCCCCATCTGTTATCTGTCTGGTCTATGGACTGCATTCCACGTCTGAGAAGAGATGGCTTACACTAGGTAAAAGGGGCAGGAGGGGAAAACTTTGCTTGTGAATATCTCTCAAACCATAAAGGTTTGAGAGATAAGTCTTATATCGTTCTTCATGTTTTTTAATGCCTACAAAATAAAATCAAGATAAAACGAAGTATTACTATCCCTTTAACTGCTGGCCATGTCGTTAATGGGTTAAAAGAGCAATGTAGAACACTATCATATAGATCTACTGCAAGAACATCTTCTGGTACCTTTTGTCTGGATTTACACTAACAGTCAAAAGTCTTAGAACACCTCAATTTTTGCTACTTTTAATTATTGCCATATAACTTGCCAAAAAAAACATTAGAAAAACATGTAAACATTGGGTATTTCTAACTCAAGACAAATATTATAATCTGTTTAGCGGGGGTGGTTTTAGCGTTTGTTATGTGTAAAAGATTTTTCGTGTTATAGCTAAAAAAAAAAGTGGTTTTGTTACATTTTTTTCATCATATTTTATAATTTTTTTAATCATAAATTATACAATATGATTAAAATAATGATTTCTTTAGAAAGCCCATCTTATGGCAAGAAAAACAGTATATAATATATGTGGGTACATTAAATAAGTGAGAGGAAATTTACAGTTAAAGGGGATCTCTCACCTATATATAAGTAACACTCATTAGTTAGAGCATTTAGCCAAAACATTTAAAACATTGTTCATTTTAAAAAAAAAAAAAATATATATATATATATATCAGCACAAAAATGTATGTTTAAAACGTGCCCAGCAGCCTATTTCCTGCTTGCAGCACTGCCTCTGCTCCCGTCCCACTACCCATCATCCTCCGATGACGGAGGCTTTCTTTCTCTAAGCTGGAGCGATCTCATTGGCAGAGATCGATATCTAGCCAATGAGATCGCTCCAGCTTAGTGACAGACAGTCTCCGTCATCGGAGGATGATGGGTAGTGGGACGAGAGCAGCCTCTGATCGGCAAACCAGAAGTAGAATGCTGGGTACTTTTTAAATATAAATTTTTGCTCTGATAATGTTTTTTTTTTTAAAAACGAACAACGTTTTAAATGTTTTGGATAAATGCTGTAACTAATGAGCATTACTTATATATAGGTGAGAGATCCCCTTTAAACACAAACACAGTAGAAGTGTTAAAACCATTGCCCAGAAAGACAAAACATTTTCCAAACCTCCGGTCCTTAAGGGGTTAAACAAAATGATTCAATACCTTCATAGCAGTCTTGCAAGGTGTTTCGGAAATGATGGTGCTGTATTTTCTATAAAAGGGCCAAGATATGGTTGCAACCTTTTTGAATTCAAGATCAGTGGGTACCAATCCCAATGTGCTTTGCAATTCACTGTAGACCTCTTTTACATGCAAAGCGTGGATCCTTTGAGTGCCAGAGCAGTATCCAACACTTTGGCATGCAATTAATTAATAAAACGTCCAATCTGAAGGAAAGAGAATTTCCACTTGTACCCTGTGGTACAGATAGTTTGCCTAAGAACTGCACCGTTAGTATGAAAGTATAAAACTCATGCAAATGTCTTTATACATAGCATCAAACCTGTCCTTAGGCCCTACCCCAACACAGCATGTTTTCAGGATCTCCTCAATTAAACCCTTAACGGACCACAGAGCTTTTCTTTTTTTCTGGAAATCGATTCAGGGGTCCCCGAGCAGCGTGCGGCCATACAGGGACCTCTGAATTCCATGACGTGCCAGTACCGTCATGGGTCCTTGCATACCTCCCACATTTCAAATGGCTAAAGAGGGACACTTGTGTTTTAGGGGGTGTTACTGGGGGTATGGCTGGTGGGCGGAGCAATACCAAGAATTTATAGGTGATTTCATGACCTATTTACACCTCTTTGTGTAACTTAATAAGTGATCTACAGCAACATCAAAGTATTTTATTTACACAGACTAATTTATAAACACATATACTGCCATTTAAACAATCATTAATTTGAGTTTTATTGCTGTGGAGCAATGTGATACACATATATATGTCACACAGTCTGATGTCCAAAAAGAGGGACACCAGGGTGGAAAAGAGGAACAGAGGGATTTGGGTCTCAAAGTGGGACTTTCCTCCCTAAAGAGGGACACTTGAGAGGTGTGTCCTTAACGCACGTTTTATCCATGACAGTCCTGGAATATCATGGGTTCTTAAAGCGGAACTACCACTGCTAAACAAGTTGATGTGCAATAAATCCTCATCCGGCGACTAGCTGCTCAGTAGCGCTAGTCACCAGAATTATTACCTTATTCAATAGAATTCTCCATTCTTCCCGGCTGAGAGGCAGGACGGAGCACAGACATCTTTTCATAGTGACGTCTGCGCGCCTGCGCTGTCAGTCCTTTTTGGAGCAGGACAGTTCCTAGCAACACCTCCTAGAGCAGACTGGGACTGACAGATCAGGTGCGCAGACATCGCTATGGAAAGATGTCTGCACTCCGTCCTGTCTGTCAGCCCGGGAACAATGGAGAATTCTATTGAATAAGGTAATAATTCTGGTGACTAGCGCTACTGAGCAGCTTGTCGCTAGATGGGGATTTATTACACATCAACTTGTTTAGTGGTGGTAGTTCCGCTTTCAGGGCTTAAATACAAGTGAATGTTGGTAAGTCAAGCAGAGCCTTAAGAATAATTAACCTTTTGAGTGCCAGAGAGGTATGCAATGCATTCCAGCTCAATGCACTGGATTGAATCACCTATGTACATGTGAGGGGAACCTGAAATCCAGACCATCTGGGAGAGGACCTGATGACCTGATCTAGCACTCATGAACACAGCTGTCCTTTTATACATCTCCCCAGTTGAGTGAGATGATAGTAAATGATGCCCCTTTATCTACAAGTGGTCCAATCTCACTGATTTATGTCCCATGCCCAGTAATATACTGCACCTGTGGAATACGGAATGTGCTCAGCAGCTTCATAGATGTGGTGGCAATCTCACTGGATGAAGGTCCAATCACAGCCAGGACTCGGGGTTGGTATTCTGTTAGGTTGCATGTCACATCTATATCTTGTGTTCCATGTCTAGCTAAGAAAAGCAGGACAGGATGCAGAATAGCCAAGGAACTCAGGCAGGTGTCATAGACCTCATACCCCAGATTCTTCCTCGGAAGCAAGGTGGTGCTGTTGTTAATTTCTTCCACCGTAAACTGCATTGCCAGAGCTTGAAGGATCCCTGTAGGGTTTAAGCTGGAGTATGTGTTGTGTTAGCTGAGAAGAACATATCATAATACCAGTGGGTCCATGAACACTAGCAGATAGTGATGAGCGAGCGTGCTCGGCCGATGCTCGGATCGGCTCGAGCATCGCTCTGCTCGGCACATGGCGGTACTCGTCGAGTACCGCCATGTGCTCTCCCGCCATGTTCGGGTGGCGGGGATCTGTGCCGGAAGAGGCACAGATCCGAAGAAGCTCCGCTGGACCACCAGGGACTGGAGGTACGGGGGCATTGCGGAGATGAAGGGGGCATTGCGGAGATGAAGGGGGACATTGTGGAAGAGGGGCATAGACTCTATGCCCCTCTTCCACAATGTCCCCCTTCATCTCCGCTATGCCCGTCTTCCACAATGTGCCCCTTCATCTCCGCTATGCCCCTCTTCCACAATGTGCCCCTTCATCTCCGCTATGCCCCTCTTCCACAATGTCCCCCTTCATCTCCTCTATGCCATTCGGAGATGAAGGGGGCATAGCGGAGATGAAGGGGGCATTGACCAGGCACCCTCCCCTCATCAGAGCAGGGGGTGCCTGGTGTCGCCCCATTCATTTGAATGGGGCTCGGGTGCTCGGCCGAGCACTCGAGCCTCAGGGGGTGCTCGGTCAGAGCACCCGAGCACCCGAGCATCGGGGTGCTCGCTCAACACTACTAGCAGATTTAGGGTCATAGAATAATGTAAAGAAGCAGTACTGGAGGAAACAACCTCATCATAGACAAACAAATCCCATTAACCCCTTGAATGCTTAAGAGGTCCACAATACCTTACAAAGCAATGTCTTCCCCAGTATTCAAGATGTTAAATTGGGATCTTAATTAGATAGGAAATGGACAGTCTGCATGGGCCAGATCGCTTGTCTCTGGAATCAAAATCTATGTTTCTATGAGTACCAGGGAGGAACAGTGCATTAGAGACCTCTCTAGCATTTCAGGGGTTAAAATCATCATTTAAATTTAGAAAAATGTAGGGGATTTTTATTTGTTCACTAGAATGCACACAAACACACATACATAAACACACGCACACACACAAATGTTCCTACATACACATGCACACATTCTCACACATACAGACAGACACACATTTGCACACCTACACATGTTTACATATATACACATGCACACACACACATACAGACACAATTACACACCGATACAAAAGCATTCACACATATGTACATTCACACACACATACAAACACACACATAAATCTACACATGTACAGTTACACAAACACACACATACAGACAGACACACACACACACATTTGCATACCTACACATTCATACATATACATATACATACAGACACACTCACACACACATACATACACACATATGCACATAAACACACACACATATAAACACACACACAAATATACAAATGTACAATTACACAAACACACATTCTCACACAGACATATGTACATACACACACACACATACACATATTCACACATACAGAAATACACACAATCACATACACACATGCAGGTAAACATGTGTGGGAACTCTTACTGTGTGTCAGCCTCAGAAAGATGGTCAGCACAAGCGGGAGCCTCAGCCACGGGTCTCACTTGCAGCACCAGCATACCCACTCCATCCCAGCTGTCTCGCATGCACCAGTCCAGCCAGCCAACGAAATGTATTTGCTATATGGTCCTCATTGGCTGGCTGAGCCAGCCAATGAAGACCATATAGCAAATACATTTCATTGGCTGGACTGGTGCGTGTTGCTCCATTCCGGGACTCTTTGTTGTCCCGGTGGGGGGTGACCTGGGATGCGGGACACAGACCCCCAATAAGGGACAGTCCCAGGCATTCCAGGACGTGTGGTCACCGTAATACACATACAGACATACATCCATGAAAACACACATGCACATACAGAGACACACATACACGTGTACAGGCACACATACATGTACATATGCTTACACACCTCTTACACAAATGTATAGAAATACATATACACATAAAGACACAAGCACACATGTACAGATACACACACATATACATGCATATGCACACAGACACACATACATACATACATGCACATACATATACAAATACTTAAACATATACACACATACAGGCACACACACACACATGCAAACACACACGTACCTAGAGAGACACATACACATGCACACATGTACAGGCACACACACATACGCATGTACAGATTCTTACACATACACACATGTGAGATACACATACAGACACACACACACGTGCAGATACACACACACATACATGCATATACACAGACACATATATACTTATATGCACATACATATAAACACAGATATACACGCGCATTCACACACATACATACACATATGCCCAAAGACACACATTGCTTTGCAATGCTTTGTTGACGTCTTTATCATCTATAGAATTAATATTCTGAATTATCTTACCTTGTACACGTCAGCGGCTCAGGTTTCCAGTAATTCCCCACATTGTCATGTGATGCGTGGAATGGAAATAAGCCCCCTATCACCAAGTCTCCAGGCTTTTTAAATATCTGATAGGCCACAGACTCGAGGTCCTCAGTCTCCCCTATGACAAATTCCACATTGAAAGCAAACAACAAAACCATGTTTAATTTAAGAGGCCTAATCATTTCTCTAGTGATGGAATCGCCCAATTAAACAAAATGAAAAGGTCCAACCTAGGATATACTCTACTGGTAGAGCAACATCAAGGTACAGGAAGACATAACTTAAGCCTTCAAGAAGTAATGGATGGAAACTGGGATTCTTTATAAGCAGTGCTCATAACTATTATGAAAATATCTCTGACATTTACCCTAAAATTTGAGTAACTGGAATCCACTCTCTATTACTACAGGCCATAGGGAATTGCAGGCAAATAGTGAGGTTTCATTTGCAGGATACCTAAAAAGAGAATTAACATTGCGGATATGACAAGAAGACAGAGGGGGATCATCCATTATGTTAACCTAGTCTACTGCCTTGGTCCCATGAGAGGCCCTGGGTGCAAGTGATGGGTCACAGACAGAGGCCCTGCTGTTGCTACCGCTAATACCTTGTATCAGATACCCTTTTTCTTATTTGCTCCCACCTCCATTAGACTCACAATGCCAGTACCTGCTAGCACCACTCTGTCAGAAGCACAAGATCAAGAGATGTGAGGCCTCAAACTGGTACCTTGCCTAGGGTAGTGTGACTACATGTCGCTGATTACCCAGGACAGTCCCTAATTTTAAATGTGTATCCTTTGTCCCTGGCAGCCCCCTTGTGGGACAATATAAAGTCCCAAAATGAAGACTCTAGAGCTCAGAGTTCTAAACACAAAAAGGAGAACTGCCCACTGTCTACTGTGACAGGAAGTGATGTCACTGCTGGGCTACAAGGAAATGGCTTCCAGACAGAGCTCTAAACACTAGAGAGAGAATTGAGCCTTGATTTTGTCATTGGACAAGAGCTGCAGTGCATTTTTGTTGTAGTGTAATGCTAGTCTACGGCTTTAGGACTCTGTGGTGCACTGGAGAAAGAGCAGTTTGCACACTGATATCCAGTGACGTACACATATCTGTGCTAGTTCCAAAAGAGTAGTATTCTACTGCTCTCGTCTCCACAGTGTCCCTGAATGGCAGAATGGAGATGTGGTCACCCTAACCTAGAGCTCTATGACGCCTATATCCGTCTGTGCACGTAGCAGCAGATATGGGTTTATCAGGACGGCAATAAGTCCAGGTCTGCAGTTTATACAGTATTTTGAACGATATGAACCAAAACTGGGGAGATTCCGGAACATGCAACAGCACTATAGGTGACAAATAAAAATTTTCATTGGTTTAACTCCTTGAGTGCCAGAGAGGGTGTCCAGTGCATTGCTTTGTAATACATTGGACACCCCTATGTCACTTAAGGAGTTAAAGGTACAGTTTCACCTAAAAATGATTGAGATTCATACCATCTAATCCCTTGAGAGGTCATGCAATGCTTTGGAGTGAATTTAATGGGTTAACTTACTATCATGTATTCCTAACCAGCATTTGTAAAACGTGAATAAGCCCCAAAGTATGTGATCAACTTTGTTTTCCTAATCATACGTAGACAGATGTGAATGACTCTTTGAGCCCTGTGTGCTAATACAGTTACAAGCACGTGACTACAGGGGTTGCTGTTGTACAGAATTCAAGGGACATTGCGACATTGTCATACCTGGGACATTACAACATTGTCATACCTGGAAAATTCTTCCCAATGAGCCCCCAGAGAGGGTTCATGTGCTGCTGATGAGGGGATGTCAATGACACCATTTGCATCACAAAAGGGGTGGAGTTTACTTGCAATGTGTCATAAAGTGGGCGGGAAGTGGGGGGAACAGGGTGAGAAGGAGGAGAAGTGGGCAGGAAGAGGAACAAGGTGGGAAGGAGGAGAAGTGGGCAAGAAGTGGGAGGAACAGGGTGAGAAGGAGGAGAAGTGGGCGGGAAGTGGGAGGAACAAGGTGGGAAGGAGGAGAAGTGGGCAGGAAGTGGGAGGAACAAGGTGGGAAGAAGGAGAAGTGGGCAGGAAGTGGGAGGAACAAGGTGGGAAGGAGGAGAAGTTGGTGGAAGTGGGAGGAATAGGGTGAGAAGGAGGAGAAGTGGGCAGAAAGTGGGAGGAACAAGGTGGGAAGGAGGAGAAGTTGGTGGAAGTGGAAGGAACAGGGTGAGAAGGAGGAGAAGTGTGCAGAAAGTGGGAGGAACAAGGTGGGAAGGAGGAGACATGGGTGGGAAGTGGGAGGAACAGGGTGGGAAGGAGGAGAAGTGAGTGGGAAGTGGGAGGAACAAGGTGGGAAGGAGGAGAAGTGGGAGGGAATTGGGAGGAACAGGGTGAGAAGGAGGAGAAGTGGGTGGGAAGTGGGAGGAACAGGGTGAGAAGGAGGAGAAGTGGGTGGGATAGTGGGTGGAACAGGGTGGGAAGGAAGAGAAGTGGGGCAGGAAGTGGGAGGAACAGGGTGAGAAGGAGGAGAAGTGGGTGGGAAGTGGGAGGAACAAGGTGGGAAGGAGGAGAAGTGGGAGGGAAGTGGGAGGAACAAGGTGAGAAGGAGGAGAAGTGGGTAGGAATTGGGAGGAACAAAGTGGGAAGGAGGAGAAGTGAGCAGGAAGTGGAAGGAACAGGGTGGGAAACAGGAGAAGTGGGCAGGAAGTGGGAGGAACAGGGTGTGAAGGAGGAGAAGTGGGTGGGAAGTGGGAAGAACAAGGTGGGAAGGAGGAGAAGTGGGCAGGAAGTGGGAGGAACATGGTGGGAAGGAGGAGAAGTGGGTGGGAAGTGGGAGGAACAAAGTGGGAAGGAGGAGAAGTGGGCAGGAAGTGGGAGGAACAAGGTGGGAAGGAGGAGAAATGGTCAGGAAGTGGGAGGAATAGGGCGGGAAGGAGGAGAACTGGGCAGGAAGTGGGAGGAACCGGGTGGGAAGGAGGAGAAGTTGGCAGGAAGTGGGAGGAACAGGGTGGGAAGGAGGAGAAGTGGGAGGGAAGTGGGAGGAACAAAGTGGGAAGGAGGAGAAGTGGGCAGGAAGTGGGAGGAACAAGGTGGGAAGGAGGAGAAGTGGGTGGGAAGTGGGAGGAACAAGGTGGGAAGGAGGAGAAGTGGGAGGGAAGTGGGAGGAACAAGGTGAGAAGGAGTAGAAGTAGGCAGGAAGTGGGAGGAACAGGGTGAGAAGGAGGAGAAGTGGGAGGACCAGGGTGAGAAGGAGGATATGTGTCATTAAAAGAGACGTTATGTGTTATTTGGAAGATCAGAAGAGTGTTACACCATTACATTGCATTGCAAAGCATTTCATGCACCTCTAGCATGTAAACGGCTACAAGTATAAACCTCATTCAGTAAATAACCATCTACCAATCAAATGACTCTTCTCAGTCGTCAGAACACGTTGTTTATTTTTCAGTTGTAAAAGCCATTTGTTTCAGTCATTGTGGAAGCCCAAAGCTCCAGTCTACTTACTGACAGGACTGCATGGCCTGTATCCCATATAACTTTAAAGGGATAGTAATACTTCGTTTTAACTTTATTTTATTTTGTAGGCATTAAAAAAACATGAATAATGATATAAGTCTTATCTCCCAAACCTTTATGGTTTAAGAGATATTCACAAGCAAAGTGTCCCCCTACCGCCCCTTTTACTGATGTAACACTGTTCAGCCAGATCAGAAGGGAGGTGCCCAGGTAGACTGCAGAGAGGGACAATCTTCAATTAAGATAAGGGAAAAACCTGAAAAGCTTGTCAAGGGGGGCTGGGCTTTCATTGTTCTCATAGGAAGAAGATTGTCCCCTTCTGTTATCTGTCTGGTCTATGGACTGGATTCCACATCTGAGAAGAGATAGCTTACACTAGGTAAAAGGGGCGGGAGGGGGAAACTTTGCTTGTGAATATCTCATAAACCATAAGACTTATATCATTCTTCGTGTTTTTTTAATGCCTACAAAGTAAAATAAAGTTAAAACGAAGTATTACTATCCCTTTAACCCTTCGAGTGCCACACAGTGTGGGACAACCCACTGGCACTAGAAGGGTTAACGCTGATATCTTCTAGGTGTATAGACGCTAGCATGGAGTACAAGTCACCCCAAGATTACATGCAGGCGTTAGTGTTTCTTTAATGGAATGTGGAAAAGTGGTATAATTATTTTTAACCCGTTAAATGCTAGAGAGGTCTACAACTAATTGCAAAGCAATTCATGGAGTCCTCTCTAGCATTTAAAAAGTTAAAGGGCCCCAGTTTTATACTTTGCTTGGAGCCCAGCAACGGCTTAGACCATCACTGGATTTAGCTCAGAATTACACCCCTTTTGTTTTGTGCATATTGCGCAAGATATGTTACTGGAAAGCTTCTATCGCTGATTCTCCGTCATCCCTCCTTCATGGTATCTTTCAAGCAGAATAATGGATTTGTCTTCTGAGGACTAAATTCTAGTCTTACACATGTCGTATGGGTGCTTCCATCCCTTTCTACAGCGATCTTGACAAGTGTCACAGAAGTGATAGTGTTTCATTGTCTGTTAATGGGCCTGGCATAACTTTTGTGAATAGAACATCACCTTGACTCTAACAATCTTTTGGACACTTTGCAGTCTGGATTCTGATGTGGACACTCAACTGAGACAGGCCTCTGAACACTGGCGTAACTATAGGGGTCGCACCCGTGACCAGGCCCGTCGCTCCAGGGGGCCCGGCCGCCCCCTGCGACCCCTCTGCCTGCCGCCCGCAATCTCCGTCTGGCACCATAGTAATGCAGAGCGCTGGGAGATGACATCATCTCCCAGCGCTCTACATTACTGAAGAGGACCACGCGGGAGATCGACACACCTCTCCGGGCTCCTGCCACTCCAGGGAGGTAGGAGATGGGGGCATTTTGGAGAGGGCCAATATAGTCGAGGGGGGGCGAATGTGGTCCGGAGGGGGGCCATGGCGCTTCTTGCCCCAGGGCCCGGAGGCTTCTAGTTACACCTCTGCCTCTGAAAGTGGCTTATATTACCCAGATTGTAAAATCCAAAGGCCACTCCGGTATACTCATACTAGCTGACTTATCCTCTGCCTTTTATACAGGTAACCATTCTATTCTTGCTCAGATTCTACACAATCTTGGTTTCCACAATCAAGCTGCTTCATACCTCCCAAGTGTCCCTTTTTAGGAGGGACAGTCCCTCTTTTAGACCCAAATCCCTCTGTCCCTCTTTCTCACCCTGATGTCCCTCTTTTTAGGAGATCAGACTGTGTGATGTGTGTATAAGTGTATCACATTGCTCCACAGTAATACAATTCACATTTATGTTTGTTTAAACATCAGTAGATGTGTTTTTACATTAGTCTGTGTAAATAAAATACTTTGGTGTTGGTATAAGTCACTTATTAGGTTACACAAGGAGGTGTCAGTAGGACACGAAATAGCCTAAAAATCCTATATAATGCCCCACCCACCAGCCACGCCCCCAGCAACACCTCCTAAAAAACAAGTGTCCCTCTTTGAAATGTTGGGAGGTATGCTGCTTCATGGTCTCACATTGTTCGTTTTTTGTGTCTTCTAGCAATAAAGTTCCTCTACAGTCCTTTTGTCTGTGGGTGTGCCCCAAGGCTCTATTCTGGGTCCTCTACTCTTCTCACAGTACACTCTTTCACTGGGTGAACTTATTAATTAATTTGGCTTCAAGTATCATCGATATGCTGACAATACCCGGATTTACATGTCCACTCCAGATATTCACCTGAAATTCAAAATTCAGTTACAAACTTCTGGAGGCCACTTGGCCATTTCCTCCTGGATGGCTTGTTGTCATCTTATGATAGACATATCAAAAACAGAACTTCTCACCCAACACCCAGCGTCACCATTACAGTTGATGGAACTGACATTCATCAAATCAGCTCAGCACGCTGCCTAGGGGCCATGTTTGATTCTTCCCATTCCTTCTTCCTTTACGTTATTTCTTTGGCAAGAATTTGTCACTTCTTCCTCAGCAAGATTGATAAAATCTGCCTGATCCTGTCCCAAAAAAACAATTAAAACTCTTGTGCATACCCTCATTCTGTCCAGCTTAGACTATTGCAATATACTAATAACTGGCCTCGCAGCTGCACATCTTTCACCTGTGCAATCTGTCCTATACTCAACTGTACGAATCACCACACTTGCTCCAAAAAAAAAACAAATCTGCTCATATAATTTTCGGACCTCTCACATGGCTCCCTATTCAGCACCATATCACTTACAAAGTCTTCTTCTTACAGTTAAAGGGATAGCATTGCTTGAAAATAATTTTATTTTATATTGTAGCCCTTAAAAAAACATTAAAAATGATATAAGTCTTATCTCCCAACCCTTTATGGTTTGGGAGATATTAGCAAGTAAAGTAAAGTAAAATTCCCTTTTCCTGGCTGTTTTAGCCAAGTCTGCCATCTAGTGGAGATATTTGGAATCCGGTCCACAGATCAGCAGGCAGCTCTTTAGCAGTGCCGAGATCACGATCTTTAAAGGGATAGTAATACTTGAAAATAATTTTATTTTTTATTGTAGCCCTTAAAAATACATGAAAAATGATATGTCTTATCTCTCAAACCTTTATGGTTTGGGAGATATTCATATGTAAAATACAGTAAAGTTCTCTTTTCCTGGCTGTTTCAGCTAAGTCTGCCATCTAGTGGACAGATTTGGAATTCGGTCCACAGAGCAACCGGCAGCTCTTTAGCAGTGCCGAGATCAAGAACTTTGAAAAGAACTACTTAATTGGAACTGTGTGCAAAGTGTGCCTGGCTTGAAAGCACACTTTGTAGACCATTCCAATTAAGAAATTCTTTTTAAAGATCATGATCTCAGCACTTCTGGAGAGGCAATGCCGGTCGGGGGACCGGATTCCAAATCTGAAGGGCAGAGCAATGACATCAATCCAGGGGAAACTTTACTTCTGAATATCTCCCAAACCATAAAGGTTTGGGAGATAAGACTTCTATCATTTTTCTTGTTTTTTTGAGGGCTACAATATAAAATAAACTTATTTTCAGGTATTACTATCCCTTTAAAAACTACTTCATTGGAACTGTCTACAAAGTGTGCCTGGCTTGCAAGCACACTTTGTAGACCATTCCAATGAAAAAATTATTTTTAAAGATCGGCACTGCTGAAGAGCCATGGCCGGTGCGTGGACTGGATTCCAAATCTGACAGCTAGAGCAGTGACGTCACTCCAGGGGAAACTTTACTTGCTAATATCTCCCAAACCTTTAAGACTTATATCATTTTTAATGTTTTTTAAGGGCTACAATATAAAATGAAATAATTTTCAAGCAATACTATCCCTTTAAAGATCTTCACAATGCTTTGTTCACTTATATCTCTAATGTCCACTTATATTCCTGGTCCTCTCCCTCGCTCAGCACACAATGCCCTCCTTGTTACCCCAACCGCACTCTCTGCCCTCTCCTGTCACAAGCCTTTTTTTCTTTTTGCTCCTTACTGCTGGAACTCCATACCTCTCTCCCTAAGTCTAGAACTATCCTGCTCCATCATTGAATCTACCCTGAAATCATATCTTCTGGAGTGTTAGCACCATGCATCACCTTTGGCAAAACCAGCTCTTGAACTCACGGCACTTGACACCCTCTCCCTGTAGTCTGTCTTCTATTACCCATTTAGATTGTAAGCTGCTTGGAGAAGGGGCCGCTTTCCTATTGTTTATATGATCGTAACACTTATTTTATCCCATTGTGTTTATTCTAACATATTACTGTTGTAAGGCGCTGCGTTCACTGTGTGGTGCCATATAAATAAAGATATACATACACATACATACATACAGTGAGTAATCCTATATAATAATTCTCTAAAACGTGTGTAACAACGCAGTCATGCGCAGTAGACACTGCTGCGCGTGCTGCAGTCATGCGCAGTAGAGACAGCCCACGCCACGGCTAATACAGAGCTGGGCGCTCCGAAGGAGCATCCAGCTCTGTATTAGCCGCAGCGCAGGCAATCTCTTCTGCGCATGACTGCACCGTGACCGCCTGGCAGTGGCACTGTGGCCCGTGTAACGGGCTCTTCAACTAGTAATCCAATAAATTAACAGCATTAGCTGTTCACAAACCTTTACACAAATTATGTTTATACGGGGCAGTTTACACATGCATTAAAATGCAAATGTGGAATTCGAGTTTAGGGATCTAACATAGTCTCAATTTCACTGACACTAACTGGAAGTTTATGATATTTAAAATGATATAATCCAATTTCATTTTTTGCTGTTAGTGTCCCTTTAAAAGTGAGTACGCCAGTTTATATCAGCTTAACTGAATTCTGAGTTTCCATCAAACTGTCTTTATAGAACGCTGTGTGCTCACAACCAGTTACACACAATGTTAAGTGCTTAAAGGGATAGTAATACTTCATTTTATCTTTATTTTATTTGTAGGCATTAAAAAAACATGAAGAATGATATAAGTCTTATCTCTCAAACCTTTATGGTTTGAGAGATATTCACAAGCAAAGTTTCCCCTCCTGCCCCTTTTATGTGTAATGTGTAAGATACCTCTCTAGCATTCCAAACCCCATTTGCCTCATTGGATATTTGGAGAACTTTTATTTATCCTCCTACGGTGCAGTCAGTTTGCCCCAGAATTGCTTCTCTTTTCTTTTGTGTGTTAGGCACTTTGTTATTTCAAGATAAGCACTTAGCATTGTGTGTTAATGTGTGCCTAGCTGAGAGCACACAACATTCTATGAAGTCAATTGTTCCAATTCTTCTTAGAACACCAGGGAGGAGATTCACTAAGCAATGATAAAGAGATGATAAAGTAGAGATGACTTCTCCAGTGATATCACTTCTCAAGTTCCTATGTTATTCTATGTAGCCTATTCACTAATCTATCCAAATCTGAAGAAATCTTAGTGAATAGGCTCCAAAGATTAACATAGGAATTGGAGAAGTGATAAGCGTCACTTAAGGAAACGTCATCTCCACTTTATCACCCCTTTATCACCGCTTACTGCATCTCCCTCCCAACTCAATATTTACAATAACTTATTTTCAAGTGTCAAATCCCCTCATAAATAATGAGGTTGGAAATGCTTATTTTACTAAATAATTAACTCACCTCTTATTCGGTTTGGTTTTCCTGCAGCTCTTAACAAATCAGGATGCAAATCCCAAAGGTTTAGTCTAAAGAGATATTTACCGCTGCTGAACATTCGGTCCAAGCGTCTTACTGATCAGTCAAGCTTTGCAAAGTAAACACGGGAGCTCAAGGATGGATTTCAATAATGCAAAACACTTAGCATGAGTCAAATTGTTGCTGTTCTTTACATAACGCAGGTGTATACATTTCCATATCTTATTTCCATTCTACTAGAAAACCTATCAAACTAGAGAAAATATTATCAGTCCATTCATCTTAGTCTTATAATGACTAGTAATGTATTTCTTTGTTATTTGGGTATTTATCACTACTGTGGACAGTACCAACACAATGCACATTAACCCTTTGAGTGTCAGAGGGGTACGCAACGCATTGCAAAGCACTCAAAGGGTTAAATGACCTGTGCTGGTGGTTTTTCACATTCCTTCTGCGGTTTCTGTAGACTCGGACCAATTTTGTTTTGTCATCTATAAAATGTTACCCTTTGAAAATCAGAGAGATGAGCAATGTATGGTGAAGCAATGCGACCAGAGTAGGGTGCCCATATGTCCTCATTTCTCATATATAATCCCCATATATAGGCCTCCTTTCTTGGACAATATTTGTCCCCAGATGCCTCCAGTCATAATACCTCCATTCCACAAACGAATATTGAGATGGTGCTTTGTTCTGGAAGCCCAGCTTATCATGAAGCTGTGTCCAAAGGGCTGCAGTAAGGAGTAGTATATAATTCATGCTTGTACCAATAAATGAGTACATGTGTGATTGAACAATCTTGCTGTGATTGTGTCACTGTCAGCCAATCAGAATGAGTAACATGTGGGTACAGGCACTATTTTGAGTATGCTGCTCTTCCATTCAGTTAACTACACTGAAATGTTGGCCTGGTTTGAATCACTCGCCTCAGCTGCTCTCTTATGGGTATGTGAAAACCACAGAGGGTGTATGTGTGTGGTGGAAAGAATTGTAAAACTATGTGACCAGGGAGCTGTGCAATGCATTGAGAAGTAATGTGGCAAGATTGGGGTGCAGGAGTCATTTATAAAAGCCCTGATCAGGTCCTCATGCCTTACCACAAGGTACAGGCTTGGATTGGGGAACCAAGAGTGCCAGAACTTTAAACCCATGATTAAGGACAAGGGCCATACCGGGATGGCCATACCTGCTGAATGTGACACTGTTGCCATACTACTGACCTTCTAATCACATGCACTGATCCCTGGATTCTGGAAACGCTTCATCAGAAGTTGAGTGTGTTACTTTTTAACCTGATGATTGAATACGTTATTTTACAAACAGAGGCGTAACTAGAAGCCACCGGGCACTGGTGCAAATTTTGCCATCGGGCCTCCTACCATGTTCACACCTGGGAACTTCCAGTTGAGGGCTACCCGGAGGGTAGTCCTCTGTTCAGCAGGGGGTGACAAAAATGACGCTAATTGCGTCAAAAAGGAGTGGGGCTTGACACGAGCGGGGGTGGGTGGGTGCTTAACCCCTTGAGTGGCAAAGCAATGCATTCCGTACCACTCTGGCACTCAAAGGGTTAAAGATGTCACACAGAAGGCTGGGGACGGAGGAACAGCAGGAGAGAGTGTAAGTGGGTAGAGTTTCAATAGAAACTCCCCACATCCGGAGGACTCCGCCTCTGCCCCGGAGACCCGGTAAATCTCTGTCAGAACCAGAGTCTCCGGGGCAAATCCAGAGAGTTCCCAGATATGACCATGTTGACCCCACTGTCCACCTCCAGGAATCTGCCCCACTGTCCATCTCCACGAATCTGTCCCCACTTTCCAGCTCCACATATCTGCCCCCACTGTCCACCTCCTACCTGGCTCAGGAGGAGGGGGCCTCATCATCCCTGGTGGTTTGGTGGCATGACTGAAGAGGTCTGTGCCGCCTTCTGCACAGATCTCTATATGCAGCTCCGGCGTGATCCTCCAGTAATGCAGAGCGATGGGAGATGATGTCATCTCCCTGCACTCTCCAATACTAGACCACCAGGGATGATGAGGAAGCTGCTCTCAGCTTGCCAGTGGGGAGATCAGTGTGATATTCCCACCAGTAAAGCTTTTTTAATGCTGGCAGTGGTAGCAGGGGGCAGCCAAACCCCAGAAATGATGGGCCCGGTCGCAGTTGCGACCCCTGCGACCACTATTGTTAAGCCACTGTTTACCAAGTTAAAGGGATAGTAATGTTTCATAATTAAAGCAGCTCTAATTAATCATCATAGTATGGAGAGTGTTATTTCAATTCTGTCAGAGTTGTAGTTCAAGAGTAATTCAATGACAAAGTATCCCCCTCCCACCCCTTTTACTGATGTAACACTGTTTAGCCAGATCAGAAGGGAGGTGCCCAGGTAGACTGCAGAGAGGGATAATCTTCAATTAAGATAAGGGAAAAACCTGAAAAACTTGTCAAGGGGGGAGGGCTTTCATTGTTCTCATAGTAAGAAGATTGTCCCCTGCTGTTATCTGTCTGGTCTATGGACTGGATTCCACATCTGAGAAGAGATGGCTTACACTAGGTAAAAGGGACGGAAGGGGAAACTTTGCTTGTGAATATCTCTCAAACCATAAAGGTTTGAGAGATAAGACTTATATTGTTCTTCATGTTTTTTTGATACCAAGATAAAACAAAGTATTACTAGCCCTTTAAGCTATGTAAGGTGCTTTCTTTGAATTGAATACATTTGTTTGCTTTAGACACAATGAATGAATCGCATTCTCAGTGTAAAATCTAAACCCCTGATCAGTGCTCTCTACATTTGTGGTAGTGGTATGAGATTTTTTTCTCTAAAAAGGAGTATATAAGGGTACCCATAATTGGCCATTTTAGGCTTTGTCCACCTGGTTGGCATTAATGCAGAAATACCAAGGGCAATAAAACAACACCATAAGGGACTAGTAACTATTTTGGATGATCTAAATAAGGTGCTTTTAATTCCTTGAAAGCCAGGGAAGGCTCCAACAAATTACAAAATAATGGGTTGGAGACATCTCTAGCAATAAAGGGGTTACACACCCCAATTACGTCCATGGGGATTTTTATTTGTCCCTTATGGTGCAGCTGCTCTGCTAGAATTGCTCCATTTCTTATTAATACATCAGTCTCAATGTCAGCATGATAATGCCCATGAAGAACAGAACATGAAGCCCCAATCAGACTGTTCACATGAGAGACTACAGCCTGTTGCAGTGTGATGAAACTTCCCTGCATTTAGTGCGGAAAACAAGCAAGTTGCAGCATACGAGATTTGTATGTTGACTTATGTGCTGATTGTTCACATAAGTGACATTAGCAGTTGATATCCTCATAGAAAGCACCAGTGAATGGTCAGCCCATGTGTGCATCAGCCAATCCTGTACTGTTGATATCAATGTAGGCCACCCACCTGTCATACCCATGGCTCTCTCTACCAGCAATGAAATCCCCGGCGGAGCTCAGGTCATTGCAGATAAAATGGGATTCTTGAACTGAGCTACATAGCATCTCCATTCATCTTGCCAGTGTGTATCAAGCCTTTTAGGGGATGCTTATGAAAAACGTATATGCATTTTAAGCAGTGAAAGCCCGCACTATGTATTTTTCATACGCATCCCTTCTAAAATAATCAGTTAGTCAGATCCCATTAAAAAATAGTCAAGGGTCAGCCCACAAACCTGCCAGGAACTATGACACTGGGTGCAGCCTTGCTGCATATCTAAGCCAAATTAGACGTGCTGGCCACAAGAGCAGATAAGCCTAGCCAGTTGAGTTGGAATCTAGGAGAGGATGGCTGACCCAATGGGAGGTACAGAAGACTAGTTGAGTAAAAATGATACCTTTATTGGTTAACTGAGTGGCTTTAGATACAAGTTTTCAAGACAACTAAGTCACTTCTTCAGGAAGAGACCCAGTTGTCTTGAAAGCTTGCATCTAAAGCCACTCAGTTAGCCAATAAAGGTATCGTTTTTACTCTACTGGTGTACTGCATTTTCTATGGTGGTACCACTCTTTACCAGTGGAAGGTAGAAGAAGACCTGGAACTCTGATGTGAGGAAAGGCAGAAATGTAGAGAGAAGTCACAAAGTGTAGTAAATGTGGCAGCAAATGCTGCACTCGTGTCAGGCTCTGTGTTGTGTCTTTGTAACAGTAGCCTTTTAAAAGGTTGCAAGCAAAAGAGCATGCTTGATAAAAATGCCAACATGAGAATCTCGCACTGCATGACAGCGCAAGATTCTTATGTCGTGTACTGAAAGGTCGCATGAGTCAACCGTGAGCGGCTGCCGCTGATTGGCCTTCAGGTGACAGAAAATTTAGCTTTGTGGCAGATGACCCTATAGTCCCTTAGGCTCACTCACATGTGGCAGTGCCATCATCAGGTATGTAAATGCAGGCTTCCCCTTAGTGTGGAGACCCAGTGAGGACCTTGTTAGCTCTGGAGCTTCAGATGACAACGCTGCCCTGTGGCCAGTGGATGCTGGAGTCTTGCTTTTAAATTCCTGTCACATGCTTTCCACCTCTGCTGGACCAGGCCAATCTGTTGCTCATACTGAGAATTCTTCCTTCATCCCTTTCCAAGGAGATGGTCATCGCTTGGGGATGGAGATGCACCATTGTGGAGATGGTGGAGCACTCGGCCTTCCCCCTGTAGTCAGTTGGATGTTCGCGTTCAACATATGGCTCAGTTACTAATATAACAAAAAGAAAAAACAAAGGAGGCGACCCAATTCTTTTTGTTGCATCTGTACAGTTGAGGAGAGCATGAGGAAAGGACAGAAGCCAGGAATCTTTCAACATGATTGGGTACAGTGAATTATCCCAGAAAGCTTGAACAGCTGGATCTGTGGAATCCAGCAACTATTTCTTGTGAGTTGGAACTTGTAGGGTGTCATTGAAGGTTCAAATTGTTATCCTGTTGATCTGCACAGGGGCACTCCCTGGTTTTGTCTCCACCTCTTTTGTTTTCACAGTAACTAATCTAGGTTCAGCACCAGCCAGTCGTTTTAGTACATGACATGAGAATCTCACTCTGTCATGCAGTGCGAGATTCTGATGTCAGCATTTTTATCCAGGCGACATGGTCAATGTGTTAAAAGACTGCACGCTTTTTTGTGTGCGACCTTTTAAAAGTAAACCTTCTTTAGGCGCCTCAGTTTGGGCCTAATGTCTACAACTGATGTTACTGGAATCAGATCCATGTGAAGTGAATTGTAATAAATGACCTGCCAGAAGTAAAATGAAAAGAAAAAGTAAACATATCTTCCTATTTCGTGTGAGCAGTAAAGTTGTAAAGGATTGTTGGCTTTTGTATGTGTACTCTGATCCTTTTTTACTCCCCTTGTGAGAATCTTGTAATCTCGGAAAAGAGTGTCCACAAGTGTGACAGTTACTGCGGTAGTTCCTCTACTTTGTGACTGAGTGCACATGTAAAGTATTGCAGCTCTGTGGAACTGTGAAAGTGAGATCACCAGGAACATCAAGGGAAGATCACTAAAGAAGGACTCAATGTGAGGCCCAAGAGAACTGATGGTGGTAGGCACAGTACGTGACTGAATGGGAAAGTAATCTGTGAGATGCCTTTAAGCTCATGAGGGGCTCCAGTGAGCACATATTGAGAAGCCCATGCTTTTATTCATTTGGTACTAGTAAATGTTTCATTTAAAAACTTGGTCTTTCTGTTCTGCTCTTTGATCACTTTCTATGGATGACAACAGGGGTTGGTTTTCTAAAATAAAACTTATCATGTCACCTCATGCTGATAAGGTGGATTGTCCTGCTGGTGGCATGTAACAGTGTATTGCATGGATGCCAAAATCTGCCCTTCCCCACCCCCCAAAAGTGTAGTACATGATCTCAGGATCTCTTCCTATGAACAAAGGTGATTTAATCTGTGGCTCAGTCATTCTGAGGCCTCTGCCCATGATACGACATATTAGGGTTCTACTCAGGGCTGTATTTGTAAATAGGCAGAGTAGACATCTGCCTACAGGCGCACCCCACAGAGGGGCGTCTGTCATTCGGATCCCCCGCTTGGCACCCGCGACCCGCAACAACATGGTGAGGTCTCAGTCTGTGCCTTCTTCGGCACAGACCTGTAGCTGCTGTGAGCTCCCTAGTCGGCTCTTTAGTAATGCAGAGCGCTGGGATATTACATCATCATGACATCATCTCCCAGCACTCTGCATTACTGAAAGGGATAGTAATACTTCGTTTTATCTTTATTTTATTTTGTAGGCATTAAAAAAACATGAAGAACGATATAAATCTTATCCTTCAGACCTTTATGGTTTAAGAGATATTCACAAGCAAAGTATCCCCCCCTGTTCAGCCAGATCAGAAGGGAGGTGCCCAGGTAGACTGCAGAGAGGGACAATCTTCAATTAAGATAAGGGAAAAAGCTGAAAAACTTGTCAAGGGGGGCAGGGCTTTCATTGTTCTCATAGGAAGAAGATTGTCCCCTTCTGTTATCTGTCTGGTCTATGGACTGCATTCCACATCTGAGAAGAGATGGCTTACACTAGGTAAAAGGGGCGGGAGGGGAAACTTTGCTTGTGAATATCTCTTAAACCATAAAGGTTTGAGCAATAAGACTTATATTGTTCTTCATGTTTTTTTCATGCCTACAAAATAAAATAAAGATAAAACGAAGTATTACTATCCCTTGAAGAGAAGACCGCACGGGAGCTCCAGCAGCTACAGCTCTGTGCAGAAGGAGGATGCACAGACAGACCTCTCCAGGGTAGGAAACGGACACGGGGGGGGGCAATATGGAGATGATGATGGCACTGTGAGGGTCAATATGGAAATGATCATGGGGGCAATGTGAGGGGCAATATGGAGATGATCATGGGGGCACTGTGAGGGGCAATATGGAGATGATCATGGGGCAATATGGAGATGATGAGGGCTAGTTGGACCTGATGGGGGGCTAGTTGGAGCTGATGAGGGCAATGTAGAGATGATGGGGGCAATGTGAGGGCAATATGGAGCTGATGGGAGGCAATGTGGAGATTAGGAGCATTGTGGAGATGGCAAATCAAGGGGGGGGGCGCTTCAGATTTCTTTGCCTACAGGCTCCTGAGATGTAAATCCGGCCCTGGTTCTACTGAGGCTAACCTGAAAATCTGGAAAAAAAAAAAGCAAACCAACACAGGGTTTATAATTGCCAAGAACCCCTCTTTGTTTCTTTTGTTTATCAGATTAGCATCGCTATAATGAGAAATGCCTGCTGATGTTGCACACATGTGCTTTTATCCAGTTGATGTTGAACTACAGCTCCCCCACCTGCATATGGCCGTTGGCCACCTGCATATGGAGGGGAACTGCAGTTCAGACACAGCTGGAGAACTGAAGATCGCTCTTTCCTGTTCTATGTTCGGGTATCAGCAAAGTATGTAGAATTACTGACTAAAAGGGAAGTAAAACTATGGAATTCTTTGCCTCGGGATGCTGTGCTTGCTGACACTGTAACTGCTTTCAAAGAAGTAATGGGTACCTATCTAACACAGAACAATATTGACAATTGTGACAGTTGGCTTCAAAGAAGATATGATATTGATCCAGGAAAACATCTGACTGCCATTTGGAGTCAAGAAGGAGATTTTTTAATTGGAAATGGCTTTTAGGTTCTTTGGGGTTTTTTTGCCTTCCTCTGGATCAACAGGGGTGATTTGGCGTGGGCTGGACTTCATGGACATGTGTCTTTTTTCACCCTCATCAACTATGTTACTATGTTATTACAATGATAAATCCTAGATTTTATTATTGTATATATATTCAGATTTTTGGAGAACCCTTTCTGGAAATCCTGGGTGTGCCCAGGGTATGGGGTAGGGGCAATATTACTTTGCTGATCCTGAGTCTTCAACTTTGCATGATTTAGCCGAAAACTCTCCCCTGGATAACAAACTGGAAGTGTACCAATAAGTATCCAAGTTGTTAATATTACATTTTAAGAAGTAAACAAATCTCAATCTTTATTAGTGTAATAAATCTGTCTTCAGTGTTTACGCACAGTACAGCTGTTGAAGATCAATGAATGGTTCTTTCCTAATGATAACAGAATTGCAGCAGCCATCTATCATCCATGTTGTATCACTCATTTCCTCCTGCATTGCACCGCTGATCCAGATGAAGGAGGGGGTTGTCTGGTATTGGCTGACTCCCATGTGAATGGCCATTCATTAGTGGTTGTGATGAACATCACAGACTACAACAATGCTAGTATGAAAGATCAGCAGTATTAGACTGCGTTTTCTGCTTTTGAAGGGTTAATTCTTTCTTTTAGTATACAGCAACTGAAGGGTTAAAGTCTTACATTACCTCTTAAAGGACCACAGCCAGAGAAAATTAGAAGTGAAGAATGCTTTATTCTTAAAGATGACAGGATAGCGTACATGATGTTACAAGATGGTTCAGCATTTCAGGGGTTAATGATCTTCTTATAGGACAGCATGATGTTACCGCTGTGTCCCCTTCAACTCTCTCTCTCTCTTAAGCTTAAAGGCTGACTTTTATAGTGTAAAAGGCACATTGTCATCAGCTAGAATCCATTGTATATGTTCAAACATGGTGTACTGCGAGTCCTCTAATGAATATTAATAAACCACGTGTAATACATATATATGCATTTGATTGACTTGTACGGATGATAACTATGAAGTCACTAGTATGCTAGGATAGGCTAATGCTAGGAGGAGTGGCAGCTAAATTTAACTTAACTTTGAGAGCAAGAGTGGTATTATTGCTGACAGAATAACACAATTTGATCATAATCCATTTTAGATCTAACAAGCAGGAAGCCCTATAGATATCTGCACAGACCTTCCGCATTGTAACTGTACAGATTTCCTGTGGGAATGCAGTAAAGATCTTGCTTGCTGGACTTTGGTGATCTCACACAAGGCTATAGTCTACCACGTGAAAGGCATCAAAGCACGGCATCAGACCATTCATAACAGGTGACACTCCCAGTGCATCATCACAACATGTACTATAAGACTTTAAATGAATTATTACACCTCAAACTTGATGACCAAATTGAAAGATTGCTTTTTTTTCTGTTGCTGTCTATGGAGAGATTTTGTTCATCAACTAATGCTCTCCATAGACTCCAATAACAACACCTTCACTTGTTAATCAGGCAACAGATTGCAGTTTGCATTTTGTTTTTAAATTTGACGTGTAATGTCTTTGAAATGAAGTTTCTTTCAGCAGTAAATATACACGTATTTCATTCAGCTGGAAAAGTCCTGAAAAATTATAACAATAATAATAATAATGTATCAGTCGCGACGAGGGCAGTCTCTACTGCGCATGACTGCGTCGTTACATACGTTTTAGCGAATTATTATATAGGATATATATATATATTATATATAAAACTATATCTTCATAATAAAACATTGAACTACAGTTAACCCTTTCAGTGCCAGAGAGGAATCCAATGCATTGCGTCGCAATGCATTGGATACCTCACTGCCACTCAAAGGGTTAACCCTTTGATTATTGATATTCCACAGCGCTGCGGAATACGTTTGTAAATAAAGAAGAAGAATTGGCGTCTGTAGCGCTATAACATTGTGATATCATGTACAGTCTTGCACTGCAAAATAAATTCAAGCGTTTGATAGGACAATGTATTTTATTCCACACAAACTGCACAATTACAAGAATAATGTCTAGGTGAACAAATAAACGACATGACTATGAAACGCGTGAGACATTGAGTTTTCGTTCTCTATTGTCTTCTGTTTATGCTTGCATTGAAATAAAAAGGATTTTATATTGAAGAAAGTTTCCTCCATGAGTGAGTCATCTCTTTTCTACAAATAAATGGCATGCCATGATACCATACCTCCCTAGTGTCCCTCTTTAGGAGGGACAGTACCTCTTTTAGATCCAAATCCCTCTGTCCCTCTTTCCCACCCAGATGTCCCTCTTTCTAGGAGCTCAGATTGTTTGGTGTGTATATAAGTGTATCACCCAGGTGTCCCTGTGTTTAGGAGATCAGACTGTATGGTGTGTATATAAGTGTATCACCCCGGTGTCCCTGTGTTTAGGAGATCAGACAGTGTTGTGTGTATAGAAGTGTATCACCCAGGTGTCCCTGTGTTTAGGATATCAGACTGTGTGGTGTGTATATAAGTGTATCACCCTGGTGTCCCTGTGTTTAGGAGATCAGACTGTGTGGTGTGTGTATATAAGTGTATCACCCCGGTGTCCCTGTGTTTAGGAGATCAGTCTGTGTGGTGTGTATATAAGTGTATCACCCTGGTGTCCCTGTGTTTAGGAGATCAGACAGTGTGGTGTGTATAGAAGTATATCACCCAGGTGTCCCTGTGTTTAGGATATCAGACTGGGCGGTGTATATATAAGTGTATCACCCTGGTGTCCCTGTGTTTAGGAGATCAGACAGAGTGGTGTATATAGAAGTGTATCATCCAGGTGTCCCTGTGTTTAGGAGATCATACTGTGTGGTGTGTATATAAGTGTATCACCCTGGTGTCCCTGTGTTTAGGAGATCAGACAGTGTGGTGTGTATAGAAGTGTATCACCCAGGTGTCCCTGTGTTTAGGATATCAGACTGGGCGGTGTGTATAGAAGTGTATCACCCAGGTGTCCCTGTGTTTAGGATATCAGACTGGGCGTTGTATATATAAGTGTATCACCCTGGTGTCCCTGTGTTTAGGAGATCAGACAGAGTGGTGTGTATAGAAGTGTATCACCCAGGTGTCCCTGTGTTTAGGAGATCATACTGTGTGGTATGTATATAAGTGTAACACCCTGGTGTCCCTGTGTTTAGGAGATCAGACTGTGTGGTGTGTATATAAGTGTATCAACCTGGTGTCCCTGTGTTTAGGAGATCAGACTGTGTGGTGTGTGTATAAGTGTATCACCCTGGTGTCCATGTGTTTACGAGATCAGACTGTGTGGTGTGTATATAAGTGTATCACCCCGGTGTCCCTGTGTTTAGGAGATCAGACTGTGTGGTGTGTATAGAAGTGTATCACCCTGGTGTCCCTGTGTTTAGGAGATCAGACTGTGTGGTGTGTGTAGAAGTGTATCACCCTGATGTCCCTGTGTTTAGGAGATCAGACTGTGTGGTGTGTATATAAGTTTATCACCCTGGTGTCCCTGTGTTTAGGAGATCAGACTGTGTGGTGTGTGTATATAAGTGTATCACCCCGGTGTCCCTGTGTTTAGGAGATCAGTCTGTGTGGTGTGTATATAAGTGTATCACCCTGGTGTCCCTGTGTTTAGGAGATCAGACTGTGTGGTGTGTATAGAAGTGTATCACCCAGGTGTCCCTGTGTTTAGGAGATCAGACTGTGTGGTGTGTATATAAGTGTATCACCCCGGTGTCCCTGTGTTTAGGAGATCAGACTGTGTGGTGTGTGTATATAAGTGTATCACCCCGGTGTCCCTGTGTTTAGGAGATCAGTCTGTGTGGTGTGTATATATTGTATCACCCCGGTGTCCCTGTGTTTAGGAGATCAGACAGTGTGGTGTGTATAGAAGTGTATCACCCAGGTGTCCCTGTGTTTAGGATATCAGACTGTGTGGTGTGTATATAAGTGTATCACCCTGGTGTCCCTGTGATTAGGAGATCAGTCTGTGTGGTGTGTATATAAGTGTATCACCCTGGTGTCCCTGTGTTTAGGAGATCAGACTGTGTGGTGTGTATAGAAGTGTATCACCCAGGTGTCCCTGTGTTTAGGAGATCAGACTGTGTGGTGTGTATATAAGTGTATCACCCTGGTGTCCCTGTGTTTAGGAGATCAGACTGTGTGGTGTGTATATAAGTGTATCACCCCGGTGTCCCTGTGTTTAGGAGATCAGACTGTGTGGTGTGTGTATATAAGTGTATCACCCCGGTGTCCCTGTGTTTAGGAGATCAGTCTGTGTGGTGTGTATATAAGTGTATCACCCCGGTGTCCCTGTGTTTAGGAGATCAGACAGTGTGGTGTGTATAGAAGTGTATCACCCAGGTGTCCCTGTGTTTAGGATATCAGACTGTGTGGTGTGTATATATGTGTATCACCCTTGTGTCCCTGTGTTTAGGAGATCAGAGTGTGTGGTGTGTATATAAGTGTATCACCCTGGTGTCCCTGTGTTTAGGAGATCACACTGTGTGGTGTATATAAGTGTATCACCCTGGTGTCCCTGTGTTTATGAGATCAGACTGTGTGGTGTGTATAGAAGTGTACCACCCTGGTGTCCCTATGTTTAGGAGATCAGACTGCGTGGTGTGTATAGAAGTGTATCACCCTGGTGTCACTGTGTTTAGGAGATCAGACTGTGTGGTGTGTATATAAGTGTATCACCCTGGTGTCCCTGTGTTTAGGAGATCAGACTGTGTGGTGTGTGTGTATAGAAGTGTATCACCCCGGTGTCCCTGTGTTTAGGAGATCAGACTGTGTGGTGTGTATATAAGTGTATCACCCTGGTGTCCCTGTGTTTAGGAGATCAGAGTGTGTGGTGTGTATATAAGTGTATCACCCTGGTGTCCCTGTGTTTAGGAGATCAGACTGTGCAGTGTGTATAGAAGTGTATCACCCTGGTGTCCCTGTGTTTAGGAGATCAGACTGTGTGGTGTGTATATAAGTGTATCACCCTGGTGTCCCTGTGTTTAGGAGATCAGACTGTGTGGTGTATATAGAAGTGTATCACCCTGGTGTCACTGTGTTTAGGAGATCAGACTGTGTGGTGTGTATATAAGTGTATCACCCTGGTGTCCCTGTGTTTAGGAGATCAGACTGTGTGGTGTGTATAGAAGTGTATCATCCTGGTGTCCCTGTATTTAGGAGATCAGACTGTGTGATGTGTATAGAAGTGTATCACCCTGGTGTCCCTGTGTTTAGGAGATCAGACTGTGTGGTGTGTATATAAGTGTATCACCCTGGTGTCCCTGTGTTTAGGAGATCAGACTGTGTGGTGTGTATATATAAATGTATCACATTGCTCTACAGCAATAAAACTCATATTAATGTTTGCTTAAGCATCGGTATATGTGTTTATAAATTAGTCTGTATATATAAAATACGTTGGTCTTGTTATAAATCATTTATTAGGTTACACAAGGAGGTGTTAATAGATCATGAAATAGCCTAAAAATTCTCAGTAACGCTCCACCCACCAACCACGCCCACAAAAACACCCCCTAAAACACAAGTGTCCCTCTTTGGCAATTTGAAATGTTGGGAGGTATGTGATACATATTCTGGAAAAGTAAAACATGAATTTTGTAGTGCTCTACTTTTGTACACCCTAAGTTAGCCTACACAGGGGCTATTTGGTGCTCCCGTTCCCCCTTTTGTTATATGACTGGATGGTTGATTGAAAGTGTTTCATTGTGTTATACTGAGGCTTGAAGAAAATGATGTAGCATTTGGGGAAGAAATATCCACCAGTGACCCCATAAAGACTGACCAGAGCAAGTGCTGCATTGACTGCAGTGAAATATTCCCCCACATCAATCAATTGAGCAGTAAAGAATGAGATACAGGCCACAAAATAAATGAGCATAGCAAATGTGATACACTTGGCTTCATTATAGTTTTTGGGCAGCTCCTTACCCATGTATGCAAATGAAAAACATAGGAGACTGAGAAAAGCATTATAGACGTACTGAAAGATATTATACACCGAACCAAACTGGCTGCAATCTAGGAGAATCTGGTCTAAGTCCAGGTTCTTAACAGATAACGTTGGAGGGTTGGTGATGACCCAAACACAGGTGATAAGTACCTGGACACCAGATAGTACGGCCACACAAATATACTGCCCATTTTTCTTAACCCAGTAATTATAGGTGGCTGGCAAGTTGGCGGCCATCTTAAATATACAAACAATCTGAAAGGATCTGACTGAGATGTAAGAGAAGCAGATGGAGAGGGTTAGGTTGTATCCGGGATGTCTCATTGAGCATTTCAGTGTAGATGGCTCACCAAGGTAGGATAAGATGCTGAGATAGGCCGCAGTCAGTGCGGTGAGCATGAGAAAGCACATCTTACCACCGGCGGCTTTAACCACTGGGCTAGACAAATGGAACACAAAGGTCAGTATCACCAGGATATTAAGTACCATTCCCAGTATGGTCATCACAAAGATTGCAATGGTGCCATTGTCAGTCCATTTCAGGAACGCCCTGGTTTTGTTCAAGCAGAAAGTGCTGCTCTCGTTGGACCATTGATCAGTGTTGCACTTCACACAGGTACCTAAGAGAAAATA
This sequence comes from Rhinophrynus dorsalis, assembly GCA_037306005.1. Taxonomy (NCBI): domain Eukaryota; kingdom Metazoa; phylum Chordata; class Amphibia; order Anura; family Rhinophrynidae; genus Rhinophrynus; species Rhinophrynus dorsalis. Next base: position 380,855,898 of record CM074724.1, read on the forward strand.
AGACTGAAATCAGATCTGATTGCACTTAAAGGGACCCTAGATTTTGAATGAGCTTTATTAACATATAATGACAGCGGTTTCATGAACACTAACATATTTAGTAACATTTCATAAAGAAAAGGAGCAATGGTAAAGAAAACAAGTTCACAATAAAGAAAACATTAAATTTCCATTCGTTTAAAATGGGGCTTTTAACCTTTGGAATCCTATTGAGCAGAGGCGTAACTAGAACCCTCCGGGCCCTGGTGCAGGAAATGCCATGGGTTCCCCCCCCCGATGACATTGGGCCCCACCCCCAACCACATTGGACCCCGGGCCCTCCACAATGCCCCATCTCCAACCTCCCAGGCCTTGGTGGTCCAGTGGAGTGGCAGGAGAGACGGGTTGGCACGCTGAGCTCCCACGCGGTACTCTTCTGTAATGCAGAGCGCTGTCATCTCCCAGCGCTCTGCATTACTAGAGCACCGGAGGGAGATTGCGGGCACCAGGCACCACTGTAGTTACGCCACTGCTAATGAGGACTCCAACTCAATGGAGACCTCTCTAGCATTCTAGGGGTTAAAAATATACTGTCACCTAAAAACCAGCTTTAGTGTTTCAAAATTCCCTATTTTTTGTGTTAGCCATTTTTTACATTAGAAAATTAAAGTCTGAGTTATTCAGATTTACAGAATATTCTCATTAAGACATGACTTGCAGGGACTTCCTGACTTAGCCCTGCATTTACTCTTACACTCACTGACACTTAACCCTTTCAGTGCACTGCTGAGCAGTGTCAGTGAGTGGGGAGGTAATGTAGGGATAAGACAGGAAGTCAGTGCTAAGGGAGATGGGCAGTGCATTGCTGAATAGTGTCAGTGAGTGGAGGGTAATGTAGGGATAAGACAGGAAGTCAGTGCTACGGGAGGTGGGTAATGCATTGCTGAGCAGTGTCAGTGAGTGGAGGAGGTAATGTAGGTGTAAGACAGGAAGTCAGTGCTAGGGGAGGTGGGCTATGCATTACTGAGCAGTGTCAGTGAGTGGGGGAGTTAATTTAGGGAGAAGACAGGAAGTCAGTGCTAGGGGAGAAGGGCAATGCATTGCTGAGTAGTGTCAGTGAGTGGGGGAGATAATGTAGGCATAAGACAGTAAGTGGCTGCATGGCATGCCTTAATTAGCATAATCTAATCCAGCATTGAGGTGACTTTGAAAGCCGTTTCAAAATCACCTAAATTGTTCATAGGTGTTGGGTCCGTTTAACCAATTATATGCTAAAAAACGTCTCCAATTCATGGTAAATCCATTTGTTTTATAAAAAATGTTGGCTAAATTGGCATTTATTTGTCTGGCACGTTATACTAATTTGTTTCTGTAGTGGGCCAGTATTACAGAATCGTTGCCACTGTACACATCGTTGGTAAGACCTCACCTCGAATTTCCAGTGCAGTTTTGTGCACCGGTTCTGAAAAATGATATATTAGAACTAGAGAGGGTACAGCGAAGAGAAACAAAATTAATTAAAGGTATAGTAATACTTTGTTTTAACTTTATTTTATTTTGTAGGCATTAAAAAACATGAAGAATGATATGTCTTATCTCTCAAACCTTTATGGTTTGAGAGATATTCACAAGCAAAGTTTCCCCTCCCGCCCCTTTTTCCTAGTGTAAGCCATCTCTTCTCAGATGTGAATCTGGTTGTATGACCAAACAGATAACAGCAGGGGACAATCTTCTTTGTATGAGAACAATGAAAGCCCCCCTTGACAAGTTTTTCAGGTTTTTCCCTTATCTTAATTGAAGATTGTCCCTCTCTGCAGTCTACCTGGGCACCTCCCTTCTGATCTGGGTGAACAGGGGTGGGATACTTTGTTTGTGAATATCTCTTAAACCATAAAGGTTTGAGAGATAAGACTTATATCGTTCTTCATGTTTTTTTAATGCCTACAAAATAAAATAAAGATAAAACGAAGTATTACTATCCCTTTGAAGGGAATGGAGGACTTGCGGAATGAGGAACGACTAGACAAACTTGGTTTATTTATACTAGAGAAAAGACGACTAAGAGGAGATTTTATCACATTGTACAAGTATATGAGAGGTCAATATAGGAATCTCAATGGTGAGCTTTTCATTCCAAGGCCTGATTAAATAAACAGGTGACACCCCTTGAAATTAGAGGAAAGGAGGTTTAGACGTCAGCAGAGGAAGGGTTATTTTATAGTAAGGTTTGTTAAATTGTGGAATTCTTTGCCCAAGGAGGTGGTAATGGCAGATACAGTGGATACGTTTACAAGAAGATTAGATACATTTCTTTCAAGAGGGAACATAAAGGGTCATACTGTGTATTAGTAGGCAAAACAGGAAGATCACATAAAGATTAACTTATCTGGCAGCAGGAAAGCTATATAATTATAATTTCCCTGGGTTATAAGGCAAAGGTAGGTTGAACTTGATGGACTTGTGTCTTTGTTCAACCTAATTTACTGTGTTATAACCCACAGTGGTATGAATGAATCTAAAAGGTGCCCCACAACCTACGGGTATTTCTAAAAGCACAGCAAGAGATACGTTTGGCCTCAAACACAACTAATTAGCATACTGTGCAGGGGAATTAGCATTACGTGCTGCACGGTGCCACCAACACATTACGGTTCATTTCTCAAAACCTACTTGATAGAAAAATAGCTAATACTACATAAAGAGTTGATTTACTATACATAAGACCAAACTAAAGACCGTTTTTTTTCTTTGAGTGCCAGATAGGTATCCATCGCATCACCTTGGATAACACTTTGGGACTCAAAGTGTTAAAGGGATAGTAATACTTCATTTTATTTTTATTTTATTTTGTAGGCATTAAAAAAACATGAAGAACGATATAAGTCTTATCTCTCAAACCTTTATGGTTTGAGAGATATTCACAAGCAAAGTTTCCCCTCCCGCCCCTTTTACCTAGTGTAAACCATCTCTTCTCAGATGTGGAATGCAGTCCATAGACCAGACAGATAACAGAAGGGGACAGTCTTCTTCCTATGAGAACAATGAAAGCCCTGCCCCCCTTGACAAGTTTTTCAGGTTTTTCCCTTATCTTAACTGAAGATTGTCCCTCTCTGCAGTCTACCTGGGCACCTCCCTTCTGATCTGGCTGAGCAGTGTTACATCAGTAAAAGGGGCGGGAGGGGGATACTTTGTCATTGAATTACTCCTGAACTACAACTCTGACAGAATTGAAATAACACTCTCCAAAGTCCAAATACTATGATGATTAATTAGAGCTGCTTTTATTATGAAACATTACCCTTTAATACAAGTGATAGTTCCCCTTTAATGTAAGACACTTATCAGATTTTCATGCTGCAGGACTGCGGAGGAGCGAGTACAATACTGCAGTGTGTGTGTGTTTATTATTGGTTGTGGTTCACTCTCACCCCTCCCCCTTACAAACCGTTAACATCCAGATACGTCCCAGCGGCACAGCTGACGCAGCTAAAACAGCACTTGTCTCTTCCCATCTGCACCTTTTCCTGCCCTGGTAGGCATTCGGCAGAACAAACCGATGAAGGAACCTATTTGGTTAATAAGACAGTACTTAGACACGCTACAGATTATCATGGGAACACAGGCAGGCTGATGCACTAAGTAAAAACCGGAGCAATTCCGGGGCAAACCAACTGCGTCATAGGGGAGAAATGAACCCTTTGAGTGCTAGAGGGTATGCAACGCATTGCGGAGCAATGCGTTGTGTACCCCTCTTGCACTCAAAGGGTTAAAAAAAACCATTGAGTTAAATACGGCATTTGACATGCGTTGGAGACCTCTCTAGCATTCAATATGTCAAAAGCCAAATTTAAATCACTGTCAATCCTGAGAACTGTTATATATGCTCCCTATGGTGCAGTTGTCTTGCAGTAGAATTACTCCACATTCTGTAGTTTATCAGCCTGTAGTAGATCGGTGAGCTCCTGTACGGAAACCACGTTGACATATTTAGGGGCAAAAACAGGAGGGGGAATTGATATTCTAGCCACAGGCCTGCCTAATGACAATGCACTGTTACAGCTTACCTTGACTTCAGCATCGCCTGCAGACGCGAGGCCTCTGTTTTATCTGTTTGCTTCCTGTAGTCTCCTCCTACCTACTTCCTCCCTCTGAGCTGCTCCTCCTACTTCCTGTGGAGGGGTTTAAAGGGCAGACTGAGGCCTGACTTAGATGCCCTTGCATTGTTGTTCAAAGCAGATCTGTTGCATTGGGCTCCGTGTATGACCTGGCTAGTCTTCCATCCATTCTGGTGCTGACCTGTGGCTTTGTCTGACTATTCTTTTGCCTAACCCCTAATAGTGGATATCCAATCTGGTGCAGACTTGTGGCTCTGGATGACTACCTGATCTGTGTATGACCCGGCTTGTCTGACTACTCCCTCTGGTGCTGACTTCGGGCTCTGTCTGACTATTCTTTTGCCTTTTCCCCTGGTGATCAGACACCCAATATAGTGCGGGCCTGGGGCTCTAGTAGACTCGCATATCTGACTGCAGGCATGAGTCAGTTTTTCACCTTACTTCTACTGACTGCAGGCTGAGTCAGACCCTATTCCTCTTTGGATCAAGATCCTGGGTTCCTGTTCCAGTTCCTGTTGCTGGTTCCAGCTGAGACTTCCAGTGGCTAAGGCCTAGACTCCAGCACAGTGGTTTAGCTTTGCAACCTATTATTTCTGATAGCAGGCTTGCTGGCTATTACCCTGTGCTTATTGTATATATTGTATATACCCGCTGTATGTCATTTGTTAATAAACTGCATTAACTAAATCGTACTGACTCCTGAACTTCTCTGGGTAACCGTGACATGCACTGAGCTTCTTACACTGAAAATTGTCCCCTTAACGCAGTTTGCACCAAGTATAAGGCAAAGGGGTGGTAATCTATGCACCTTCCTGGGCATTCCTTTCTACTGTGCATTGCTTAATGTCCATACCTGGGAGCCTTCTAGTAGAGCCTCCCAGAGAATGATGGATGGAGTGGGATGGGCCTATCCAAATGATGCAATTCGTGTCATAATGTAGGCAGGACTTAACCTGGGTGGGCAGGATTGGGAGACTGGTGGGTGGAGTTTATCCTAAAATGGGCAGGGAAGTAGGCAGAACAGGACAGGGGAGTGGGCGGGGTTACCTGGGAACTCCAGAAGCAGGAGAATCAGTCTCTGTCTACAGAGATCTGGTGATTAAAGGAGCAGTAAACTTTTCTTATGAAAACACATATTTTACAGAGCATTTCCTGCTGAATAAAACAAGACCACTCCCACTGCTGTCAGATGTTTTATTCAAAATTTATAACAGATTAAATAATCAGGAAGTGAATTTACTGTGATTACTTCCTGATAGTTCTAACTGACAGGAAGTGAATTTACTGTGTGTTCACTTCCTGATAGTTCTAACTGACGGGAAGTGACAGGCAGTTTCTATCACATTCTATGGAGAACTGTATGTCTCTGACTTTTCTGACTTTCCTCTCCATTAGACTCTAACAGGAAATCTAATTAGAATTTGACCACTAGAGGGCACTGTTAATGTAAAAAAACATGGGTTTAAACTGTAATAACTCTAGAAATATAAATCTCTTGGCAGTGGGAGTACCCTTGTTTTACTCAATAGGAAAATCCCTACAATATATATTTTTTTCATAAAAAAAAGTTTACTGCTCCTTTAAGTCTGAAAACCAGCGTCTCCAGGTATGTTAATGCCATTTATTAAGGATCAGCGAATGATGGAACTTTGCCCCATATTCAGGAGCATGGTAAGCATTAGGCATAAGGCGCTAGCAGAAAGTAAAGTTCTACAACTGTGGAGTCTGTGCCCTGGCACTTTAACCCTTTGAGTGCCAGAGGGTTTCATCACTTATCTATCTCCAATACAGCTGACTTACCAAGTTATATGTCGATTGCCAATTGATCTTTTCTGCATTGATATAAATTTTTTTCATTTCTTCATAGGCCCCGACCTTCTCAAAAGGTGCCGTTCCCCACCAGTTCCAGAAGACAATGTCGTATCCAATGGGCAAGTCACCATATTGATCAAAGTTGATTGGATTGCCCAGTAGGGAAAAATTCACCTTCCTAAGAGCATCTGTGACCTAGATCCCATTATAAATGTACTTATTAGTGTGGTGCAGGCTATACAATTAGTATAATCTTACATATGTGTGAAAAAGTCACAGAAAACCACACATAATGAATAATTAGAATTAAACTCAAAGTGATATAGACCAGAGTTAAAATAATACAATATTGTACAAGTAGATATTTAGCATATGCTTGATATTTAAGGTGTTCACTTTGACGCAAAATACATGACTTACACTGGTTTTTACCTTATATGATAGAAGCAGGGGTAGCATAGTAATATAGTAAATTAGGTTGAATAAAGACACAAGTCCATCAAGTTCAACCTTCCCCTCATACCCCAGTAACTGAGAATTTTATAGCTTTCCTGCTACCAGTTAAATTAGTCTTTATCAGACGTTCCTGATCAGCCTACTGATAAACAGTATAACTCTGTATGTTCCCTTTTGAAAGAAATGTATTTAATCTTCTCTTAAATGTATCCATTGTATCTGCCATAACCACCTCCCTGGGCAATGAAATCCACAATTTAACAGACCTTACTGTAAAAAGACCCTTCTTCTGCTGAAGTTTAAACCTCCTTTCCTCTAATCTCAAGGGGTGTCCCCTGGTCACCTGATCAGGCCTTGGAATAAATAGCTCACCACAGAGAACCTTGTATTGACCTCTCATATACTTGTACAATGTGATAAGGTCTCCTCTTAGTTGTCTTTTCTCTAGAGTAAATAAACCAAGTTTGTTTAGTCGTTCCTCATATGTCAAGTCATCCATTCCCTTAATTAATTTTGTTGCTCTCCGCTGTACCCTCTCTAGTTCTAATATATCCTTTTTCAGAACCGGTGCCCAAAATTGCACTGCATACTCAAGGTGAGGTCTTACCAATGATTTGTATAATGGAAAAATGATGTTATCCACTCTTGCTTCAATACCTCTTTTTATGCAAGACAGGATTTTGTTTGCCTTTGCTACTACTGTTTGACACTGGTCACTGTCTCCAAGTTTTGTAGTTGACAAGGATACCCAGGTCTTTCTCTAGCAATGAGTCCCCTAAAATGATTCCATTAAGTTCATAAGTAGCTTTGGGATTGTTTCCTCCCAAATGCATGACTTTATACTTCCCCACATTAAACTTCATATTCCATATGTTTGCCGAATCTGAAATTGTATGTAAGTCCCTCTGTAGAGAGAAAATATCCCGTTCTGAATTAATGACCTTGCATAATTTAGTATCATCTGCAAATATTGATATTTTGCTTTCTATATCTGGCCCTTTAGGACCAGGGTTGGCTAACCCTGAGTTATGGATGGAGATCACCACTGCATCCTCTTGTGCAGTTAGCTCAAGGCACTAAAAATCATGCCATTCATATAAGGCACAAGGTTATTTAGGAGATTTAAACCAGAGCTTTCTGCACTTGAAAATATACAGGATTTGTTGTAAATTATTACAGACTCATAAAGTGTTACTACAATATTAAACTGCAATACTTACTTGCCATGGGAAGACATCTCTTTTGTAGCAATACGTCTCATTACAACCCAGTACAATGTGCAGGGCATTTGCCACAGCATGCACAGCAGCATAGACACTGAAGCTCACCCTTTCCTCCTTGAACCACACAAGGTCACTCAAAGTTGTATTCGCACAGTTTTGATTACAACTGCCTTCTCCTGAATTGTTATGATCCTGATGATATACATCCATAAGATATTGGTCAAGTCTGGAGATGTTTACATATTTTGCTGCTGTGCCTAAAAACACCCCTATAGTGTTAATATTTGGTAAGTTGTAGATGTCCTTCGCCAATGACCAACTCTCAGTGGCAACCCAGATCTTTCTTGAAAGTTTAGATTCAATCACCTTCTTAAAGAAATCAAGGGCGATCACATCTGAAGAAAATACCACAATTACATTGACATTGGTCACTGAGATATTGTTGACAATATTCAGTATAGCATTCTCCCATTGATTTTCCTTGCCTGGCATTTTAATGGGTATCATGCCCTTATAAGCAACACAGATATTCAGGGCTGATATAGAATCAAGGAAATGCAGGACCCCATGGTGCCCATAGTCTTCAGAACTTCCCAGGACTGCAATCCATGTCCAATTAAAGAATGTAAGAATGTCTATAATTGCTTGTTGCTGCATCCTACGGCTGGAAGTAGTTTGGAAGCAAGATGGCAGCTTCAACTCACTCATTCTTCTGCTTGTACCATGAAAGTTCATCTGTAATAAAAACATAACTTTTTAGTTACATTTTATATCATAAATCACAGATGGTCATTAATATGGACGGGCCAAATTTTTCAATCCAAAACAAAAAAGGTGGGAAATGGCACATTTCTCCTTCTGCGGGAATTCCCTTGGGAACCTTAAAATTCCACTTTCCCCCAAATTTTCCACCTCAGAGCTAAAGTTTCATGAAAACATGTAATCATTTGTAAAACCATGCAGAAAGGCAGATTTTCCACTTTTTTAATATTTCTGCACATTTTTCCCCCCTTGCCTTAGTATAAAAGAGTATTGTGGGAAGTCTATATTGTCAGTGTGTCCCAAGAAGAGAAGGGAGTTAGAGATGTGACAGCCCCACTCTTGGATAGCTATAGGGAGAGTGTAGGGGTGGATTAATTGTTGCTTAGGCCGAGCCAAGGGGCTGCTTACTAATCTATGGTAAGTCACTTATGCGACTTTGTCTTGTGTGATTACCTTAAAAAGAAACAAACAAAAAATAATAATAAAGAAAAATACAAAAAATATATATTTCTTATTTCATGTATCCAGCAATGAAAATGATGATGATTTAGAATATGATGATGGAGGAGGAGGAGGAAGAGAAGAAGATGATGATGGAGGAGGAGAAGAAGATGATGTAGGAGGAGGAGAAGAAGGAGATGATAGAGGAGAAAGAGGAGAAGAAAATGATGGAGGAGGAGGAGAAGAGGATGATGAAGGAGGAGGATAAATTATGGAGGAGGAGAAGAAGAAGATGATGGAGGAGAATGAAGAGGAGGAGAAGGAGATGGTGGAGACAGAGGAGGAAAAGAAGGTGATGGAGGAGGAGGAAAAGAAGAAGAAGATGATGGAGAAGTTGAAGAAGATAGAGAGAAGGCGAAGAAGATGACGGAGGGTGAGAAGATGATGGAGGAGGAGGAGAAGAAGATGACGGAGGGGGAGGAGGAGAAGATGATGGAGGAGGAGAAGATGATGGAGGAGGAGCAGAATCAGAAGATGGAGGAGAAGAAGAAGATGATGAAGGAGGAGGAGGAGAAGATGACGGAGGGGGAGGAGGAGAAGATGATGGAGGAGAAGCAGAAGCAGAAGATGGAAGAGGAGAAGAGGATGATGAAGGAGGAGGAGGAGAAGAAGAAGATGAAGGAGGATGAGATCTGTGTAGGTGACCAACATCTCCCACCATTTCCACCACCACTAGTGATAGCAGTACCCCCACCACCTGTCCCTGACCATCACCCCTAGTACTCCAATGACTAGTAGTCATCATGTTTATGTAGAAAGTCAGGAAATATTTCAGCCATTGAAAGCATAGGCTTTCATTGCAATGCGTTGAATACCTCTGAGGCACATAAAGGGTTTAATGGTCTATTTAAATCAATGGGGATGTTTATTTGCTTCCTGTGGTGTAGTTGGGTTAGCCCACAATTGTAACACTTTTCTTACTATATCAGCCCCACTGTAATGTTTGACCAGTAAATTATAGCCTAATGGCAATCTGACAATTTTATGGGCAGAAATGCTTTATTATGAAAACTAGTTGAAGCGCCCATTACACAGGCCACAGTGCCACTGCCAGCCGGTCGTGGGGCAGTCATGAGCAGTAAAGACTTCCCGCGCCGCGGCTGATAAAGCTCTGTGTCAGCCGCGGCACTGGCAGTCTCTACTGTGCATGACTGCGTCGTTACACAAGTTTTAGTGAATTATTATATAGGATATTTATACTGTAGGGTTCTTCTGCTGAGTCAGTTTCACTGTGGACACATGCTTAAATCTAAAGTTATTACAGATACATTTTTGAGAGTTTACCATGTTTTCAGCCAGGTGGCTTTGTTGCCTGTGAAGAGCTGAGTGTCCTAGACATAAGATTTCCATAGATGGCAGTAGTAGTAACAGCACCACCTAGCAGTAAAACATCTTGAAAACAGTAGAGTAACCGAAGGGAGTGTACAGAGGATGCACTTGTGCTGGGGGCCAAGTATCCTAAGGGGCTAATTGGACCCTGGACCCAATAATTTCTACTTATGCCTATGTGAAACTATTTTTTTAGGGGGTTCAAAGAAATTTTCAGACTGGGGCCCTTTAATGACTAGTTATGTCGCTGCTTAAAAAGCAACAGAAAACTTGTTTGTTTTATGATAACATTTGAAAGAAGCATCTCCAACAGTTGGAGTATCTTTGTTTTACTGTACCGGAAAAGGCCTACAACATATATATTTTCTTAATTAGCATTTGCTGCCCCATTAATTCAAACACGAAAACATTATTGCAGAGAATGGGCTAAACTATTTAGGTCATCTCCATAGGTGAAAGGTTTGGTAAGAGGATCCTGTACTTACCTGCGGGATATGAAGGAGGTTAAAGAGATCAGCTGTTATATCTGCTGCATCCCCACTGTCAGGGCCGACCACAGCTATTACTTTGGGGATGTAGCCGGTGATGTTACCCTCTGTGTATAAAACATCATCTTTTGACATGAATTCCAGAGCGGGGTGAACACTATTGTATATGTAGCAGATATCAGAGACCTCATATCCTAACTTTATGTTTGGCAGAAAGGTACTGCTGTTGTTGATCTCTTCCAAGGCAAATCTCATGACGTGAAAGTGTCGGTATCCTACAAGATTGACCTGTAAGCTAAAAAGAAGGAAAGGTGAGATTTTTTTTTACTATACAAAGTAAAAAACTGCTTATTGAAAAAGAGCTTAAAGGGTTAGTAATACTTAAAATGTAAAAAAAAATATGTTGTAGGGTTTATCCCCCTGAGTAAAACAAGAGTACTCCCACTGCTGAGAGGTCTTTCATTCAAAAGTTATTAATTTTCAAAGTTGAATTTTTTAGGTGCAATATCACAGTGGCCTGAAATTGTACAGTGGCGCTGTTGCTACACCATCCTATGGAGATTTATGGTCAACTGACCAGAGTTGTCCATAGGAACGTGTAGCAACAGCGCCACTGTACAATTTCAGGCCACTGTGATATTGCACCTAAAAAATTCAACTTTGAAAATTAATAACTTTTGAATATAAAACACCTCTCAGCAGTGGGAGTACTCTTGTTTTACTCAGGGGGAGATAAACCCTACAACATATTTTTTTTTACATTTTAAGTATTACTATCCCTTTAACCCCTTTGAGTGCCAGAGAGGTATACAAAGCATTGCAATGCGTTGGATACCTCTCTGGCGCTCAAAGGGCTGATAAATGATAATAACAGAATGTCGTAGACACCTGCATATAGAAGAACAGTATCTAATAACCCTCTGAGTGATTGGCACTCCATGGAGACATAGAGAAGTGATATCAGTGGGGAAGTCATCTCTACTTTATCACCTCTTTATCACACCTTAGTGCATCTCTTCTGACATGTCACGTATTTACGCTACCATTTATAACCACTAAAAGAAATCATGATCTTTACAAATAAATAACCTGTGACTTACTACATATAGTAAACAGTGTGGTTTAGATACATGTTTCTGGCCAAAACCGTGCGAAGCTTGCCTGCCCCATCAAGAACCCCAGATTTAGGTATTCTTTACCTGCCTTAAATCCTGGTGAACATGTAATTAGTATAATGCAATTAACCCTTTGAGTGCCAGAGGGGTATGGCATGCATTGCTTTACAATGCATTCCCTACCACTCTGGCAATCAAAGGGTTAAAAAGCAAATATCACCTTACCTCTACTGTGAACAAAACCATTGTGAAGGAAAGGTATTAAAGGGATAGTAATATCTTAATTTAAAGGGATAGTAATGTTCATAATAAAAGCAGCTCGAATTAATCATCATAGTATTTGGGCCTTGGAGAGAGTTATTTCAGTTCTGTCAGAGTTGTAGTTCAAGAGTAATTGAATGATAAAGTATCCCCCTCCCTGATGTAACACTGCTCACCTCAGAGCAGCAAGACTGTCCAGATGGAGAGCAGAGAGGGACAATCTTCAATTAAGATAAGGGAAAAAACAGAAAAAAACTGTCAAGGGGGGCAGGGTTTTCATTGTTCTCACAGTAAAAATATTGACCCTTGCTGTGAGCTGTCTGGTCTATGGACTGGATTCCACATCTGAGGAGTGGGGGCTTACACTAGGTAAAAGGGGCGGGAGGGGGAAACTTTATCATTTAATTACTCTTGAACTACAATACTCATAGTATTGAAATAATGCTCCCTATGGCTCAAACACTATGAAGATTAATTGGAGCCGCTGTTTTTGTGAAACATTACTATCAATTTAAGTAAAGGGAATATTGTAGCCATTAAAAAAAATAAAATAATGGAGGCCATTAAGGTTTGTGAGATATACGATTATAAACTTCCCCTCTCCCTCCCCTATCTCATACGTCACGCTCTATCTCAGAGCAGGAGAATCTGATCCGCAGAGCGGACGGCGGCTCTTCAGTAGAGCCGAGATCGCGAGATCAAAATACAAATACTTAATTGGAACAGTCTACAAAGTATGCCTGGTTTGTAAGCACACTTTGTAGACCATAGCAATGAAGAATTTATAAAATTGTATAGCTCTCAAACCTTTAAGGTTTGAGAGATCGGAATGGCCACAATTATTTTTTTTTTTTAACAGCTTCAATATTCCCTTTACTTAAATTGACACATTGCTATCCCTTTAATACCTTCCCTAATTACAGCTATCACCTATTGCTGAAAATGAAACATTCAAGTTAAATGCTTGGCTTAAAGGGATAGTAATGTTTCATAATAAAAGCAGCTCTAATTAATCATCATAGTATTTGGACTTGGGGGAGTGTTATTTCAATTCTGTCAGAGTTATAGTTCAAGAGTAATTCAATGACAAAGTGTCCCCCTCCCGCCCCTTTTACTAATGTAACACTGCTCAGCCAGAGCAGAAGGGAGGTGCCCATAGACTGCAGAGAGGGACAATCTTCAATTAAGATAAGGGAAAAACCTGAACAACTTGTCAAGGGGGGCAGGGCTTTCATTGTTCTCATAGGAAGAAGATTGTCCCCTGCTGTTATCTGTCTGGTCTATGGACTGGATTCCACATCTGAGAAGAGATGGCTTACACTAGATAAAAGGGGCGGGAGGGGAAACTTTGCTTGTGAATATCTCTTAATCCATAAAGGTTTGAGAGATAAGACATATCATTCTTCATGTTTTTTAATGCCTACAAAATAAAATAAAGTTAAAACGAAGTATTACTATCCCTTTAAGAAAACACAAACTGATAAGCTACTAATCACATCACTTTCATTGTAAGAGGAATGTAGAGAAGGGGGTGGATGACAGGCAAGGGGAGAGTGAGAGAGACAGAGACAGAGAGAGAGAGAAATCCATTGTACACAAAAACAAACGTGAAATAAGGAAAAGCACATGAGGAAGATGGGTCACTAGAAGTACTAGAAGTAAATAAAAAAAGGAAATGTTATACGAAGTTTTGGTAATGTGAGAGGAATCCCAAGTTCTTATTTAGTCTAGTGTGTTTGGTGCTGAAAAAACTGATCATCCTTATTCCAAGGGTCTTTCTTTCTTGAATATATTTGAAATTCCCTCTGTGTATTTTGATTTTTAGGTTATGGACAGAGTGGTTTCTCTGGCTGAAATGATGATGAAAGGGGGTATGCTTAGTTTTTTCTTGTGTTTCTGAATAGTTCAGTGTTTCTCAACTCCGGTCCTCGGGATCCACTAACAGGCCAGGATGTGATGATTTCCTTGTTAGAGCACAGGTGAGTTAATCAATGTGAATGAGCCTCTGATCACATGATTTCCTTGTTAGAGCACAGGCGAGTTGCTCAATGTGAATGAGCCTCTGATCACATGATTTCCTTGTTAGAGCACAGGCGAGTTACTCAATGTGAATGAGCCTCTGATCACATGATTTCCTTGTTAGAGCACAGGCGAGTTAATCAATGTGAATGAGCCTCTGATCACATGATTTCCTTGTTAGAGCACAGGCGAGTTAATCAATGTGAATGAGCCTCTGATCACATGATTTCCTTGTTAGAGCACAGGCGAGTTAATCAATGTGAATGAGCCTCTGATCACAAGATTTCCTTGTTAGAGCACAGGCGAGTTAATCAATGTGAATGAGCCTCTGATCACATGATTTCCTTGTTAGAGCACAGGCGAGTTACTCAATGTGAATGAGCCTCTGATCACATGATTTCCTTGTTAGAGCACAGGTGAGTTAATCAATGTGAATGAGCCTCTGATCACATGATTTGCTTGTTAGAGCACAGGTGAGTTAATCAGTGTGAATGAGCCTCTGATCACATGATTTCCTTGTTAGAGCACAGGGGAGTTAATCAATGTGAATGAGCCTCTGATCACCACACCTGTGCTCTAACAGAGAAATCCCTAAGTCCTGGCCTGTTAGTGGGTCCTGAGGACAGGAGTTGAGAAACACTGGAATAGATTGTCTTTGTGAATGAATTTTCAGATTAAGTTGTAGGCCTGTTTGACCAATGCAACATCCAGTTTCACATTCAGTACATTGTACCGTGTGTACAGCATTTACTGATGTACATGAATATAATCCTATAAACTAATTCGCTAGGATGTTTGTCAGAAGCCATCATGTGCAGTACAGACTGCGCGCACTGCAGTCATGAGCAGTAGAGACAGCTTGGTCCCAGGAAGGTGCGCAGAGAGGACTACGGTCCAAAATCAGAGCCCCCCGCTCCATATCAGCTGCGGTGCTTTCGGGCACTCTGTATTGCTCATGAATGCAGTGTGGGCAGTGAGCAGAGAGGCTCCGGGCACCAGCCGAGGCTGCTGGGTGCCACTGTGGCCCATGTACATGAGCTTTTAAACTAGTATAATAATCAATGGATTTGTCTCTCTCTTTCTGTCTCTTTCCGTCCCTTGGCCTGTCATCCACCCCCCCCCTTCTCTACATTCCTCTTACAATGAAACAGGTGTGATTTGTAGCTTATCAGTTTGTGCTTTCTTAAAGGGATAGTATTACTTCAAAATTACTATCCCTCATATTGTAGCCCTTAATAAACTGAGTTAAATGACACCAGCGGCATCTCTCAAACCTTTATGGTTTAAGATATAGCCGCTTTCAAAGTTTCCTCTCCCCTGCTGTCAGCGTTCTGCTGCCAGCAGGAGAATCCGGTCCCGGGACAGGAGAGGCTCTTCAGCAGAGCAGATATCTCGTTATGGAAGGAAAAATAATTCATTGAAACAGTCTTCTACATGTGCTTGGTTACCAAGCACATGTAGAAGACTGTTTCAATTCATCATTTTTCCTTCCATAACGATATATCGGCTCTGCTGAAGATCCTCCGCTTGATTCAGAGAGCGGATTCTCCTGCTGGCAGCAGAACACTGACAGCAGGGCAGAGGAAACTTTGAAAGCGGCTATATCTTAAACCATAAAGGTTTGAGAGATGCCGCTGGTGTCATTTAACTCAGTTTATTAAGGGCTACAATATGAGGGATAGTAATTTTTGAAGTAATACTATCCCTTTAAGCCAATCATTTAACTTGGATGTTTCATTTTGATATTAGTGTGATTTTGACTTGATACAGGGAGGTTTTTGCTCTTGAAAGCTTGAAATGCAAACTAAATGTTAGTCCAATAAAAATAAATCATAAATACTGTGATACTCACTAATTTGGAATATATATGTACATATCAGTCATATACATACATACACACACACACACACACAAACACACACATAGATAGATATAAGTATGTTACAAGATAAGTGTGTTACTTACCTGGAACAGTCCTTCACCACTGGTGTATCTTGAGATGTCAGGACAGCCCCAGAGGTGTGAAGACTGAACAATCCCCCCAATTGTGTATTCACCTCTAAGAATAAATTGGGAGTCATTGGCAGAACTGTTGACAAAACTAGCAAAGATTCCAGCTAACCCAAGTAAAAATATGTAAACGCTCATCCTTCTTGTACCGGTCCACCTGTTTTCATTCTAGATATGTGTATATGGCTGCCAGTCTCTCTGCTGTCACCAGTATATGTTTAAATGAATCTGAATGTGCTAACTGTATTCTGAACTGGCCTGTTAGTGTACTCTTTGCATTTGTCTATGTCTAACGTTTAATTTCATCTCCATGTACTGAATATGGAAATCTTATTGTGTATATAAACTTTTGATTTGCATGCAACCAAGCAACTAAAAAAGGTATTTAACACTATAAGACGGCTTTCAATGAATTGCTTTTCAACATGTTGCACATTCCTCTGGTCATGAAAAGGATAGTAATACTTAAAATGTAAAAAAAAATATGTTGTAGGGTTTATCTCCCTGAGTAAAACAAGAGTACTCCCACTGCTGAAAGGTGTTTCATTCAAAAGTTATTAATTTCAAAGTTGAATTTTTTAGGTGCAATATCACAGTGGCCTGAAATTGTACAGTGGCGCTGTTGCTACACGATCCTATGGACAGCTCTGGTCCGGGACCATAAATCTCCATAGGATGGTGTAGCAACAGCACCACTGTACAATTTCAGGCCACTGTGATATTGCATCTAAAAAATTTAATTTTGAAAATTAATAACTTTTGAATGAAACACCTTTCAGCAGTGGGAGTACTCTTGTTTTACTCAGGGGGATAAACCCTACAACATATTTTTTTTACATTTAAGTATTACTATCCCTTTAAGGTGTTAAACTATGGGCTGTATTCATGAGTAAAAAGAGGAGCGATTGGGAAGCAAACCAACTGCACGTCAGAAAATTCTAATTAATATAAACAGGAAACCCTAGCCCCATGCTTGTTCACTCTTGCGTTCAAGGGTTAAAAGGGACATTTAAAAGAGTGGGAATGAATTCACTTATTTGAGTTTAATCCCTTAGATCAATGTTTCCCAACAATTTTTAAAGAAACAGTAATCTTTTTTAATGAAAACATGTTAAGTGTTCCTGTAAAACAATGTGTGTGTGTTTGTGTTTGATATGCATAATAGTATGAAAGTCCATATACACAGGCTAAAGTGCCATCCAGCAGCATCGGCTTTTGCCCTGGAGCCAGGAGCAAAGATAGGCAGTGAGCCGTTCGTATATCTCCACTCCGGATCTGCACGTTCGGCCAGTCTCTGCTGCGCATGACTGAATCGTTCCTGCAGTCTCTACAATGCATGACTGTATCGTTCCTGCAGTCCCTACTGCGCATGACTACATCGTTCCGGCAGTCTCTACTGCGCATGACTGTATCGTTCCTGCAGTCTCTACTGCGCATGATTGCATCTTTCCGCAGTCCCTACTGTGCATGACTGTATCGTTCCTGCAGTCTCTACTGCGCATGACTGTATCGTTCCTGCAGTCTCTACTGCGCATGACTGTATCGTTCCTGCAGTCTCTACTGAGCATGACTGTATCGTTCCTGCAGTCTCTACTGAGCATGACTGTATCGTTCCTGCAGTCTCTACTGCACATGACTGCATCGTTCCTGCAGTCTTTACTGCACATGACTGTATCGTTCCAGCAGTCTTTACTGCACATGACTGCATCGTTCCAGCAGTCTCTACTGCACATGACTGCATCGTTCCAGCAGTCTTTACTGCACATGACTGCATCGTTCCAGCAGTCTCTACTGCACATGACTGCATCGTTCCTGCAGTCTTTACTGCACATGACTGCATCGTTCCAGCAGTCTCTACTGCACGTGACTGCATCGTTCCTGCACTCTCTACAATGCATGACTGTATCGTTCCTGCAGTCTCTACTGAGCATGACTATCGTTCCTGCAGTCTCTACTGCGCATGACTGTATCGTTCCTGCAGTCTCTACTGAGCATGACTGTATCGTTCCTGCAGTCTCTACTGTGCATGACTGCATCGTTCCTGCACTCTCTACAATGCATGACTGTATCGTTCCTGCAGTCTCTACTGAGCATGACTGTATTGTTCCTGCAGTCTCTACTGCGCATGACTGTATCGTTCCTGCAGTCTCTACTGAGCATGACTGTATCGTTCCTGCAGTCTCTACTGTGCATGACTGCATCGTTCCGACAGTCTCTACTGTTACACACATAGAAAGCTTCGCAGGCTAGCACTTTATATGTATAGATATTTGTGTGCAACAAGAGCACACCTATTGTGTGTGTATGTTTCCGTATTTGTGTGTATATTCATAAATGTATGTGTGTGTTTTTATGCATAAATGCATGTCTCTGCGTGTGTTTGTGTATATGTGTGTGATATACTGGATATATATATATATATATATATATATATATATATATATATATATGATTTTACTCAACGTTCAGACATTGTTAATTTCACCGCTTCGGCCAGATATTCTTTATCAAGAATCAATCTCTGGCCGAAACATCGAAATAAACATTGTTTGAACTTTGAGCAAAATCATCCCTGTGAGTGCCATCTATCCTTCTATGAACTGTATGTATCTTCTTTCTCGAAGTGCACCCAGGTTTAAATGTAACTTTACAGAGAATGCATCTCACTATCATATATATATATATATATATATATATATATATATATATATCTACACAGTATAAAATGCTAGCCTGCGAATCTCCTTGTGTGCGTAACCACACATGCGCAATAGAGACTGCAGGAACGATGCAGTCATGCGCAGTAGAGACTGGCCGAACGCACTGATCTGAAGTGGGGAGCTATGGACGGCTCACAGCCTGTCTCTGCTCCCAGCTCCGGGGCAGCAGCCGAGGCCGCTGGGTGACACTTTAGCCTGTGCATACGGGTTTTCATACTAGTATATATATATATATATATATATATACATGTTTATATGCATAAATGTATGTGTGTACCTGTGTTTATATATATATATATATATATATATATATATGTGTATATGTATATATTTGTGTTTTTGCATGTGTGTGTGTGTTTGTTTGTGTATATACATGTCTGTGAATGTGTGTGTATGTGTTTGCATGTATATATGTGTGTGTGTGTGTGTGTGTGAGAGAGAGAGAGAGAAACAACACAGACTTTCAAATATATGCAACCGACATTTTCATTTAATTCTCCTTTAACCCTTCGGAGACTAGAGAGGTAGCACTTGCATTGCAAAGCATTCATGGGATTAATGGGAAGAGCAGAATATTTTCACAGGATCACTATAGCGCTGAATGAGTTAACGGACTGGGCGTTTTTGCTTTTTAGCAGAAAATTACTCTCCTGTTCGCAAGTTCCATCCCAGCAGTAAGAGTCTATCATCAAACTGCTGATCAGGTGTTACACCACTGTAATGGGTACCAAGTCAGCAGTGCGTTGGAACAATTTGCAACAAATCACTAGGTGTATGGGGTACTTTGATGGCACGTCATGTCCTTGGGACTTTCCTCAAGGTCATGGCCTCGATTAATTTGCAGGCTTGTTGTGTAAGTTTCTGGCCAGAAGGAATATTTATATTGACATACAATTTTATATTTGGAACTCAGCCCAGTTAAAAAATTGTCTGTCTTACGTTGCCACATGTTAAATGATTTAACTATATATTATAGTTATGTTTTGTTTTTGCTTAAAGTGATAAAAGTGATAGTAATACCACTATTAAAGTTAGTGATCGAGTCTTCTTTATTTATAAACGTAGCTCTATATTTCATTACTTACATATTTGTAGTTCAAGTGCTATTGAAGCTGAAAGGATCCCCATCCCGCCTCTTTCCCTGAGTCACTGAGCCTCTCGTGCTGGTCCGGATGGAGTGCGGCAAGGGACAATCTTCAGTAAGCAAAAGGAAAATCCTGTACTCCTTCGTCAAGGGGTCGGGGTTATCCTTATACTTATTGACTGAAGATTGTCCCTCGCTGCATCCGTCCAATCCCACGACCGGATTACAGATCTAAAGAGAGGCGGCCAGAAGGGGCCGGAGGGGGATTCTTTCCTCTTGAATAGCGTTTGAACTGCAAACATGTAAGTATTGAAATATAGCGCAAAGTGTTATAAAAAAAATAAAGGACAGTTGAACATTAACTTAAATAGAGGTATAACTATTTCTTTAAGGGTGCGGGTCCTACTTGGATAAAACCGAAATACGTGCAGTAGCATGATAAAGGAAGAAAATAAATTAGATCCGTCTTCCAGTTTTCATCCTCATGTCTCTTATTCACATAAAAATATTTAAAAAAAATGGATAAGGAAGTAAGCAGTGTGGTTCCTCTGAACTTTCTGAGTAGGAGTGGGCAGGATCAGGGAAACCCTCCAACACAACTGGTGACAAGACCAATGTCACCGATGAAGTGGGAGGCTTCCCCCCGTCCGGCCCTATCATACCCAAAAGTTCCAGTATGAGTGGAAGCAGAGGAACCACATTGCTTCCTTAATTTGACTCTGTCCAGCTGCTCTCTGTGTCATGTCTATTGATCTCCCAGTGCTATTTGCCATGTGAGCAATAGCTGGAGGGGCCATGTGTCCCTCTTGTAAAGGTCCATCCCTCCCAAATGACCCTCTTTAGGACATATTAGGGGTCTATACCTCCCAAGTGTCCCTCTTTAGGAGATATAATGGTTACATACCTGCCAAGCGTCCCTCTTTAGAAGATATTAGGGGTCTCATACCTCCCAAATCACCCTCTTTAGGAGATATTAGGGGTCTATACCTCCCAAGTTTCCCTCTTTAGGAGATATTAGGGAGTCTCATACCTCTCAAGTGTCCCTCTTTAGGAGATATTAGGGGGCCCATACCTCCCAACTGTCCCTCTTTAGGAGATATTAGGGGTCCATAACTCCCAAGTATCCCTCTTTTTGGTGATATTAGGGGTCCATACCTCCCAAGTATCCCTCTTTTTGGTGATATTAGGGGTCCTTACCTCCCAAGTGTCCCTCTTTAGGAGATATTATTTGTTCATACGTACCAAGTGTCCTGCTTTAGGAGATATTAGGGGTCCATTCCTCCCAAGTGTCCCTCTTTAGGAGATATTAGGGGTACATACCTCCCAAGTGTCCTGATTTAGGAGATATTAGGGGTCCTAACCTCCCAAGTGCCCCTCTTTAATATATATCAGGGGTCAATGACTCCCAAATGTCCTTATTTTAGGAAATTATAGGGGTCCGTACTTTCAAAGTGTCCCTCTCTAGGAGGGACAATCCCTCTTCAAGACCCAAATCCCTCTGTCTGTCTTTTCCACCCTGATGTCCCTGTGTTTAGGAGATAAAACAGTGTGGTGCGTATATACGTTTATCTCTTTGCTCTACAGCAATAAAACTCATATTAATTTTCATTTAAACTTCAGTATATGTTTTTATAAATTAGTCTGTAAATATTGATCTTGCTCTAAATAATTTATTCAGTTACACAAAGAGGTGTCACCAGTTCATGAAATAACCTAAATATTCTCGATACTCCACACCCACCAGCCATTCTCCCAGCAACCCCCAAAACACAAGTGTCCCTCTTTGGCCATTTGAAATCTTGGAAGGTATGCTTGATATTTAACGAGGATGTGCAAGACATTAAAAGGATTAAATGCGCATATTTATTTTTAGGTGATTATAGTGTGAATGTCCAATGGAGATTCTTCTAAAGAAAAGGTGCTGAAATTGATCAGTCCGTACACATGCCCAACACCAATTTACTAATATGCATACTCCAGACTTCCTTCCCTTTACATCACCTGCGCCTAGGGAGGATCATGGGGAAGTCTGTGGCTGTTCTGTTCCTCTACATCTTGTTTACAGTGGCGTAACAACAGGGGTCGCAGCGGTCGTACCTGCGACCGGGCCCGTCACTCAAGGGGCCTGGCCGCCCCCTGCGACCCCCTCGCACGCAGCAGTCCTCAGCTGATCTCCCACTCGGCGCGCCGCTCTAGTAATACAGAGCGCTGGGAGATGACATCATCTCCCAGCCTCTGCATTACTAGAGCGGCGCGCGGGAGCTCCGGTTACAGATATCTGTGCCGAAGGAGGCACAGATCTGTAAAGACACTCTGCTAGACCACCAGGGACTGGAGGTAGGGGATATGTGCAGATGAAGGGGCAATGTGAAGATGGGGGCATTGTGGAGATGAAGGGGGCATTGTGGAGATGAAGGGGGCATTGTGGAAGGGGCAATGTGGAGATGAAGGGGGCATTGTGGAAGGGGCAATGTGGAGATGAAGGGGGCATTGTGGAGATGAAGGGGGCATTGTGGAAGGGGCAATGTGGAGATGAAGGGAGCATTGTGGAAGGGGCAATGTGGAGATGAAGGGGCATTGTGGAAGGGGCAGTGTGGAGATGAAGGGGCAGTGTGGAGATGAAGGGGCATTGTGGAGATGAAGGGGGCATTGTGGAAGGGGCAATGTGGAGATGAAGGGAGCATTGTGGAAGGGGCAATGTGGAGATGAAGGGGCATTTTGGAAGGGGCAGTGTGGAAATGGAGGGGGCAGTGTGGAAGGGGCAATGTGGATGAGGGGGCCAATGTGGTTCGGGGGGCCCATGGCAATTCTTGTACCAGGGCCCGGTGGCTTCTAGTTACGCCTCTACTTGTTTACATTAATGTACTAAACATGGAGTAGAGGAAATGGCATGAGCGTACACCACTTCCCTTTGAATACTATGCAGCGGGCATTAAAGTCCAAAAGATGGAGGAGACTGTCTACCAAAATTAGGGTTACCACATTACTATTCTAAGATTTATAGGCTGACCATATGTACCGTTTTAAAAGGGACAGTAACATTTTTTCATATTTCCAGACCGTCCCATCTTTTTAATATACATGTCAATTTTGTCCAGTTTTTCATATATAGTTTTTAATTTTTTGTAATAAACTGAGTGCGGCTTGTTTATTTCTCCTAAGATAAAGTAAATTGGAACTTCCTTTCGTCACACTAGTAGGGTTGCCACCTTTCCTTCAAAAATATACCAGCCATGGCATTCCCTCCATAGACTTAACATTGGAGAGAAGCCAAGTTTTTACCGACCTGCTGGTAAAATACCGACTGGGTGGCAACCCTACACACTAGTGGATTTTATTGTGGTTTTACTGTACACATTGATTACCATAGAGTCTCATGACTCGAGAGACTCATAACTGTCTAAGACTCTCGAGTCTATGGTAAATTACCATAGAGTCTCTTAGACAGTGATATGACGAAGAGTCATAAGACTCTATGGTAATCAATACTTACAGTAAACACAGTAAAATCACTAGTGTGAGTGACGAAGAGAGGAAGTTCTGATTTACTTCAGGGGCAGGCCTTTTGGCCAGAGAGAGAGAGAACACTACTAGTAAGAGACGGAGCAAACGCGTTCTCGCTGCTTGCAGCTTACTGCGATCGGACTCGGAGTGACGGAGTCCCACTGTCTGTCCCACACCCCATCCCTTTTTTGTTTCAAGGAAATATGGTCAGCCTAAAGATTTAGGAACACTGTGGATATGAGAGCAGCAATGTAATTTCTTTGGATCTAATGCAGCTTTGTGGAAGAGGTCACTACATCACTGGGCATCAGTGCGCAGCCATCGCTTCTGCTGCACACCAGAGTTCTAAACACTAGAGGGAGCACTGCCCATTGACTGCTGTGACTGAAAGCGATGCTATGGGATAATGTACATCGTGCCCAAAGCCTTAGATTAACATCACACTACGGCAAAATTGCACTGCTTCTCCTGTTTGATGTCAGTATCAAGGCACAGCTCTCACTCTGTCCAGAAGCCATTTTCTTGTAGTCTAGCAGAGGCATCACTTCCTGTCACAGCAGACAATGGACAGCTCTCTTTCTAATGTATAGAACTCTTTGCCCTGAGGTCTTCATTCTAAGACTTTGTATTGTCCCAGAATGGGGCTGCTAGGGACATGGGAGACATATAAAATCCAGGACTGTCCTGGGCAATCCAGGACACGGGGTCACCCTAGCCAAAATGCACAACAGCTGTCATATGAATACATTCATTTGGTCCAATTTCTTTCTGCATAGATTCTGAAAGGGATTGCAGGGAGGGAGGATTTGATAGCAGCTACTGCCCTCATGTGGTGATAAATAGAAATAATAAACTAAATTCAATTGATAGTATTGAATAGTAACCATTTACATATTCTTCAAAAGGAATTGCCTATACTTTTCTATTACTAACCTTTTTCATGTTCACTTATATATTTATTAATTAATATATGTGTTTGTATATTTGTGTGTTTATTTATTTACAGTTTTTATGACGCTAACATTGAACTCCTGGATTTGTTTTGAGGGAGCTTTCTGAGAGGCAATGTAAAAGCAGGGATAGTGCAACAGTGTGAAAAGAAAGACAGCAAACAGTGCACTTGGTGATGCAGGGATAGTGTAACATTGTATAGATATAGTGTGTTGATGGCAGTCTAATCCAAAAATTTCTCTAGAAACAGAAATCCAGGGAGCTTACTGTTCAGAACATAAAAATTATAGTGGGAAAATATAATCAAAAGTAGAGGCAAACTGACTTTATATACTGTGCACTTGAAAAATCTGTCAGATCAAAATAAAGGGGATACCATCGATTTCAGGATAATGGTGGCACAAGATCAAAGGTCATTTCCCACAAGAGGGATACTTGTATTTAGCTAGTGCTTCACTTGAAAAAAAAAATATATATATATTTTGAGTAAATTCAGAACCAGTTTAGGTGGGACACGCAGCTCTCATTGCACCTTTGGCTTTGTGCACATTAACCCTATGAGTGTCAATGCATTGGATGCCTCTCTGGCACAGAAAGGGTTAAAAAAAATACACATACATTTCTAAAGGAGATATAACATCTCCTAATAGTAAACCCTCCACTTACCTTATTGCAGCCAGAAAATCCTAATGGCCCCTAAGATTTTTGCCCTTGTGTCTTTGTTCAAAAGATAACATGTACAATTAGTCCTGGATGTCATATCCACGGGGGCAGACATGACAGTTTCTGGCAGTTTTCTCGAAACATGCAGAATGTATGAACTCACACAACCTTTTAAAGGAGCAATATCATTTTTTTATAAAATATATATATTGTAGGGTTATTCCTGTTGAGTAAAATAAGGGTACTCCCACTGCTGAGAGATGCATATTTCCATAGTTATTACAGTTTAAACCCATGTTATTTTACATGAGCAGTGCCCTCTAGTGGTCAAATTCTAATTAGTTCTCCCGTTACATTCTAATGGAGAAGAAAGTCAGTGACATACAGTTCTCCATAGAATGTGATAGAAACTGCTGAGTCACTTCCTGTCAGTTAGAACTATCAGGAAGTAAACAGTAAATTCACTTCCTGGTTATTTGAACTGTTATAAATTTTGACTAAAACAACTGATAGCGGTGGGAGTGACTTTGTTTTACTCAACAGGAAAAGCTCTATTACTTATTTGCTTTCATAAAAAAAGTTTACTGCTCCTTTAAGGACCAAAGGGGTGCTCAGTACATTGCAAAAGCAATGTGTTGTGCATAGGGACAGATTAATAACATGGGCTCCCATAGACAAGGCACTCTTGGTGCTCTTAGCTCCACCCACAGCCCTTTTCTGATCCTCTGATTTCTGGTACAGGGAAAAAAAGCTTTAACACCTTGCTTTGCAGTGCATTGGAGAGCTCTCTAGCATACAAGGGGTTAAATAATAGCCTGTAAAGGGGTATATAAACTGTTGCAGGGACATTGAGATTGTTCTGGCCACACCTACAATTCAGAAAATGGGTGTGGTCAGCTGTCTGCTCTGCCTATTGGGAAATCTGGCCCTGGTTGTGCATCCCTCTGGTTCTTAAAGAGATAGTAATGTTTCTCAATAAAATCAGCTCCAATTAATCTTCATTGTATTTGGGCCATGGAGAGTGTTACTTCAAAACTGTCAGAGTTGTAGTTCAAGAGTAACTGAATGATAAAGTTTCCTCTCCCGCCCCTTTTACCTAGTGTAAGCCAAATCCCCTCAGACAATCTTCTTACTGTGAGAACAATGAAAACCCTGCTTCCTTGACAGATTTTTCAGGTTTTCCCTTATGTTCACTGAAGATTGTCTTTCTCCGTGATCCATCCAGACAGTCTTGCTGCTCTGAGGTGAGCAGTATTACATCATTAAAAGGGGAGAGAGGGGGATACTTTATCATTCAATTACTCCTGAACTACAACTCTGACAGTATTGAAATAACTCTCTCCATGGCCCAAATACTATGAAGATTAATTGGAGCTGCTTTTATTGAGAAACATTACTATCCCTTTAAAATGACTATGTTCTATGGGCGGAGTTTGTGTCCAGTGGTCCTGCTAGAAACTGTCATGTCCGCCTCGATGATCATGACATCCAGGACTCAAAGAGTTTATTTCTTGAACAAATGCGCAAGAGCAACATTTAAAGGGCCCATTAGGATTTTATGGCCAAAACAAAGCAAGTGAGAGGTTGTTAATTCTAGGTGTTAGTTCTCCATTAAATGAAACCTAAATGTTGGGAGATATATAGATAAATAAGCCTTTTGGATATAAAGTGTACCTAATATATACATCTCATGAGTGTGAAATAAATGTTATGGGGAATTAGTATAGGGACAAAAGTGGACTGGTCATTAACCCTTTGAGTGCCAGAGGGGTACGCAACGCATTGCAAAGCAATGCGTTACATACCCCTCTGTCACTCAAAGGGTTAAGCGCTTTCAGTGCTAGTGCTAGTATCCGTGGAAACTTTTGCAATGCGCTGACCCTCAGATCTTGAAAATGTTAACCTTTAAATGTCCCCATAATATAGATTTTTGATGATAGTTACATACCTCCCAACATTTCAAATGGCCAAACAGGGACACTTTTGTATTAGATGGTGTATTTGGGGGTGTGGCTGGTGGGCGGGACATTACAGAAAATGTTTAGGCTATTTCATTACCTATTACCTCCTTGTGTAACCTAATATATGACTTATAACAAGACCAAAGTATTTTATTCACACAGACTAATGTATAATCACATATACTGACATTTAAACAATTATTAATGTGAGTTTTATTGCTGTAGAGCAAGAGTATATGCTTATAAACACACCACACAGTCTGGTTTCCTAAAAAGAGGGACAACATGGTGGGAAAGAGGGACAGGGAGATTTGGGTATAAAAGAGGGACTGTCCCTCCTAAAGATGGACACATGGGAGGTATGTAGTTACCTGCTTGTGCTGATTCAGAATGATACAATCAGTCACAGAGAAACCATTAACATGCAGTGCATTATCATTGCTTGTGCACACACACAAGCAGGACTTCTACCTGTGTCTTTCTGTACAACTTAAATATATCACTGTTTGTACACACACAGACAAGCAGGACTTCTCCCTCTGCCTTTCTCTAAAACGTTAATATATCATTACTTGTACACACACAGACAAGCAGGACTTCTCCCTCTGCATTTCTCTAAAACTTTAATATATCATTGCTTGTACACACACAGACAAGCAGGACTTCTCCCTCTGCATTTCTCTACAGCTTAGATATATCACTTTGTACATACACAGACAAGCAGGACTTCTCCCTCTGCCTTTCTCTAAAACTTTAATATATCATTACTTGTACACTCACAGACAAGCAGGACTTCTCCCTCTGCATTTCTCTAAAACTTTAATATATCATTGCTTGTACACACACAGACAGGCAGGACTTCTCCCTTTGCATTTCTCTACAGCTTAGATATATCACTTTGTACATACACAGACATTTAAAGGGCAACTATCACTTAGATCCACATCAGCAGATCTTCACCACACTAGGCTGACCAGATCTCACCTTTAACCAGGCACACATAGGAAATAGGCGTATTTCAGTACTTCACTGAAATCAAACCAGTCCTGCAGTATGTATTCTTCCTATGCATCCCCGGTTAAAGGTGAGATCTGGTCACCCTACCCCACACACACACACACAAACGCCACCAGCTGGAGCTGGTGAATATAGTACTGCATTGTGACCCCCGAAGACCACTGAAGGAGTATAATGGGGGAATGAAAAGGGAACTACCCCCCAAAGTTACCAATCTTGCCTGGCCAATTAAGCCCCCCCATATTATGATGTAAATTTCTTAATTTAGACACTCCCATCCCTTGATACTCTGGGGGCATTGGGCTTGAAGGTTCCCAGGTACAAGTAGCATCAGACTTCGTAAAACATGTTGTAAGTGGGGTGCCACAGGGTTCAGTCCTGGGCCCAATGCTTTTTAATTTGTTTATTAAAGGGATAGTAATGTTTCAAAATAAAAGCAGCTCCAATTAATCTTCATAGTATTTGGGCCATGGATAGGGTTGCCACCTTTTCTTAAAAAAAATACCGGCCATGGCATTCTGTCCATAGACTTAACATTGGACAGAAGCCAATTTTTTACCGGCATGCCAGTAAAATATCGGCTGGGTGGCAACCCTAGCCATGGAGAGTGTTATTTCAATACTGTCAGAGTTGTAGTACAAGAGTAATTGAATGATAAAGTATTCCCCTCCCATCCCTTTTACCTAGTGTAAGTCGCCTCCCCTCAGATGTGGAATCTGGTCTTAAGACCAGACAGCTCACAGCAAGGGACAATCTTCTTACTGTGATCATAAGGAAAACCCTGCCCCCCTTGACAGGTTTTTCCTGTTGGTCACTGAAGATTGTCCCTCTCTGCGATCCATTCACAGGGCCGAGTGAGAATAAAAAGCCCCAGAGCAGTTAACTAATTCCTCCAGAGGATATTTAAATCAGAATCATTTGATGCTGTCCGGAATTCACCTGGCTCCATTGAGCACTGCACATTTACAAAAGGAAGACAGTCAAACCTATAGTCTGGCACAAAAAAAAAAGTTGACAATTCCTCATGGTGCCCAGGGTAATATTCACAAAAAAATTAAGCAATTATGAGGCAAACAGATTGTACCTCAGGGAGTAAATAAAAATCCCTATTGATTTACACCTGAGGTGTCCATATACCCTCTCCTTGCACTGTAACCCCCCATCAGCTCAGAGACAAACTGCCCCAGAACCTTTAAAGTCCTCTAGTGCCAACTTCCTTTGTACTCAAATGGACCCCAGTGCTCCCTGCCCTAATATTCACTGCCCACGTATACACATATAGTAGTACCCACTGCCCTCACACCCACAAACCACCAGTGCCCATTGCCCTAGTACTCACTGACAAAGTATATACAGACAGTACCCACTGCCCGTATACCCACAGACCACCAGTGCATGCCATTTCACTCACAGACTCCCAGTGCTCACTGCCCAGTGACCACACAGCATGGAGTGCCAACTGCCCCAACACCTACACAGACACACAATGCTACCTCTCACAAATACACAGTGCTAACTGCATCATAATTCTAACAGACACACAGTGCAGTCACAGAACCCTCACAGATCCCTATGACCCACACATATAAGTACTCATTGCCCCAGCGCCTAGTCCCACAGATCCTCGGGGTCTTCTCCTGTGACAACACAGACCCACAGTTACCACTTCCCTAGAATCCACAATGAGCCAAAATGCTCATTGCTCAAATACCCACATACCTAGAATACCAAATTCTCCAGCCCCCACAAACCCCAGTGCGCACCACCCCAGCACCTGCAGACCCCAGTGCCCACAACCGCAGCACCCGCAGATCCCAGTGCGCACCACCACAGCACCTGCAGACCCCAGTGACCACAACCGCAGCACCCGCAGACCCCAGTGCGCACCACCACAGCACCTGCAGACCCCAGTGCGCACCAGCACAGCACCTGCAGACCCCAGTGCGCACCACCACAGCACCTGCAGACCCCAGTGCCCACAACCGCAGCACCTGCAGACCCCAGTGCGCACCACCACAGCACCCACAGATCCCAGTGCCCACAACTGCAGCACCCGCAGACCCCAGTGCGCACCACCACAGCACCTGCAGACCCCAGTGCCCACAACCGCAGCACCTGCAGACCCCAGTGCGCACCACCACAGCACCTGCAGACCCCAGTGTGCACCACCACAGCACCTGCAGACCCCAGTGCGCACCACCCCAGCACCTGCAGACCCCAGTGCCCACAACTGCAGCACCCGCAGACCCCAGTGCGCACCACCACAGCACCTGCAGACCCCAGTGCCCACAACCGCAGCACCCGCAGACCCCAGTGTGCACCACCACAGCACCCACAGATCCCAGTGCCCACAACTGCAGCACCTGCAGACCCCAGTGCGCACCACCACAGCACCTGCAGACCCCAGTGCCCACAACCGCAGCACCTGCAGACCCCAGTGCGCACCACCACAGCACCTGCAGACCCCAGTGCCCACAACCGCAGCACCTGCAGACCCCAGTGCGCACCACCACAGCACCTGCAGACCCCAGTGCGCACCAGCACAGCACCTGCAGACCCCAGTGCCCACAACCGCAGCACCTGCAGACCCCAGTGCGCACAACTGCAGCACCTGCAGACCCCAGTGCGCACCACCACAGCAACCGCAGACCCCAGTGCGCACCACCACAGCACCTGCAGACCCCAGTGCGCACCACCACAGCACCTGCAGACCCCAGTGCGCACCACCACAGCACCTGCAGACCCCAGTGCGCACCACCACAGCACCTGCAGACCCCAGTGCGCACCACCACAGCACCTGCAGACCCCAGTGCGCACCACCACAGCACCTGCAGACCCCAGTGTGCACCACCACAGCACCTGCAGACCCCAGTGCCCACAACCGCAGCACCTGCAGACCCCAGTGCGCACCACCACAGCAACCGCAGACCCCAGTGCACACCACCACAGCACCCACACAGATCACCAGTGTTCATTCCTCCAGCATCCACATGGATCCCCAATATTCACTACCATAAAATACACAGAGACGCCAGATGCTCAATGCCATGAGATCCCAGTACCCACCACGATGATACCAATAGCTCCGCTGCCCTACTACACAATGTCCCAGTTGCCCACAGACCCTCAGTGCCCACATCACAGTATTCAGAAAGATGCCAAGAGCGCATTTATAGACCCCCAGTGCTGGACATACTCCTATCCTAGATTATTACATATGTCTACAACTAACATCCTACCCCACTGAAGTGGCCAAGTGTTGTCCTACTCTGGCACTGCCACTTTCTTTCCTCTGGGCAGGCAGCCACATCCATGTGTTCCTGGTTTCCTTACTTCCTTTCCCTGCACTCACCTGTGGCTCAGGGGGAGAGACGACATCCAGGGGCCAGGAAGTTGCCTCAGTCCTCCTGGGCAGTCTGCTGCTCCCGATCTCTCAGACCCTCTCTCTCTGGCTACTAGCCTCACCCTCCAGATGCGGCCAACCCGGTGCACAGACATCACACAGTGCTCACTCTCGTCGCTGAGTGCGTCTGACGTCAGTGGGTCTAGACCCAGCCGCCGGCTGAATCCCTCATGTCTGTCTGTGTGCAGTCAGTGCAGCCGGCAGATGCAGCCCTTCAAATCTCGTGACTGCGGTCCTCCATCTCGCGTCCGCTTGCTTCTTGATTTTTTTAAAAGCAGGCGCAGCGCAGGCACAGGCAGCAGTCCCAGTACAGGAGGCCTATCTGGAATATTCCCAGTATCCCGGTAGGCCAGTCCGGCCCTGTCCATCCAGAACGTCTTGCTGCTCTGAGGTGAGCAGTGTTACATCAGTAAAAGGGGCGGGAGGGGGATACTTTATCATTCAATTACTCTTGAACTACAACTCTGACAGAATTAAAATAATACTCTCCATGGCCCAAGTACTATGAGGATTAATTGGAGCTGCTTTTATTTTGAAACATTACTATCCCTTTAAAGTGGAACTATCACCCTAAATCAAGTCCCCCCCAATATTTAGGCATATGGCGATATGCTTAGAAACAATGCTATTATCGCACGTAAGTACCACATTATGAGGAAATCCTTCTCCTTCTGAGACTGACGGGCAGGCTTCTTGCTTTAGAGGCATCTGCGCACCTGCGCCGTCAGTCCCTTCCTGTTACCTTAAGGTACCATGAAGGAGACCATGAAGGACAGCGCAGGCTAGTAGATGTCTCTCTAAGCCAAGATGTCTGCGTGCAAGCCTGGCAACTGGTCTCAGACGAAGGATTTCTTCATAGCGAGGTACTTGTTCGCGATAAAAGCACTGTTTCCAAGCACATCACCATATTCATAATTATTGGGGGGTGGGCTTTATTTAGGGTGATTGTTCCGCTTTAATTATCTAGAAGTGGGAATTGAAAGTTACATCTCACTCTTTGCTGATGACACTAAGCTGTGTAAGGAAATACATAGAGCTGGATGTTTTTTCTCCGCGGAAGGATTTAGATAAACTGAGTAAATGGGCAGAAAAGTGGCAGATGTCATTTAATGTAGATAAATGTAATGTTACGCATTTGGGCTATAGAAACAAACTTGTTACATATGGACAAAATGGGAAACCTCATTAGAGAAAGATCTAGGAGTACTGATGGATGATAGACTTCACAGCAGTGTTCAGTGTCACTCAGCTGCTGCAAGAGCAAATAGTGTACTAGCCTGCACACAAAGAGGTGTAGATGCACGGGTGCTAATATAATTTTACCTCTTTAAATCATTGGTTAGGCCTCTTCTACAATATGGAGTACAATTTTGGGCACCAATTGTTAAAAAATGCATTACTGAACTGGAAAAGGTGCAGAGACGTACAACAAAACTGATAAAGGGGTTGGAGGATCTGAGTTATAAAGAGAGACTAGCCAAACTAGGTTTGTTTACATTAGAGAAGAAATGTCTAAGGGGTGATATGATTCCAATTTAAAATATATTCAATGTCAATATAAAGAACTTTCCAATGAATTATTTATGCAAAGAGCTGAGCTAAGAACAAGAGGTCATCCATTAAGACTAGAGGAAAGGAGCTCTAGTCTTAAACAAAGGCAGGGAATTTTTAAAGTAAGGGTAGTAAAGCTGTGGAATTCTTTACCTCTGGATGTTGTGCTTGCAGATACTGTAACTGCTTTCAAAAAAGCAATGGATACCTATCTAGCACAGAACAATATTGAGAATGATGACAGTTGGCAGTTGGTGTCAAAGCAGACAGGATGTTGATCCAGGGAAATATCTAACTGCCGTTTGGAGTCAGGAAGGAATTTTTTTACCCATCTGGGGCTTAATTGGAAATAGCTTCAATGGGATTTTTTTGCCTTCCTATGGATCAACAGAGGTGATTTGGCATGGGCTGGACTTGATGGATGCATGTCTATTTTCAGCCTCATCAAATATGTTACTATGTTAATTGCCCATCAAAGGGTTTAAATGGATTGATGCCTTTTTTCCTCCTCCTCAACTATGTAAATACAAATGGTCTATTTTCCTCTTCATCAGCCATGTAACCATGTAAATAACTGAACAAGGGAATGGAAGATAACCTATACTGCAGTACTGGGTATAAAAGCATTGTGTCAGCTGTAAGAATGCAACTTTCACAATTCCTGTTATGAAAAGAAACACACACAAGAGGGCACCCAATAGTGACTGATAAAGATCAAGAGAAAGTAGGTGGTGTATTTTATTTATATATATATATATATATATATATATATTCACAATTGTGGTGGTTGGAAAGAGAGCTTAAACCTCCTCTCAACAGAAAGTACTAGCAGACAAAATTAAACCTGTCTCTACTCAGGTGACCAGGTAGATGTGGTAAAAAAAAAAAAAAAAAAAAAAAAAAAAAAAAAAAAAAAGAATGGTTGCTGCTCTAAATCTATCACAGTCTCTCTTAGAGGCTAAGTGTTCCTGTGCTTCCTACCTCTATATGGCCGCCGGCAGGCATGGCGTCCGGCCACTTCCTCATTTCTGCCATTAGGTAACAGGCACTAGCATGGACGCCTGTTTATAGGCCTCTTCTGAGTGACCTAATTGGGTCCCTCCTCCTTCTGCTCCTTTATAAACCTCCTTGGGCCTGGGAGTCATTGCCCTTACGTGGTGTTCCTGTTAGTTACTCTTGTCCTCCGCTGTGACCTGTGCTTATCTGAGAATCCGCTCAGTGTATGACCCCAGCTTGTCTGACTACCCACATCGGTTCTAACCTGTGGCTCTGGCTGACTAACTCACTCCTTGTTAACCCCCAGGTTTTCTGACTACCCACATCGGTTCTGACCTGTGGCTCTGGCTGACTTACTCACTCCTTGTTAACCCCGGCTTGTCTGACTACCCACATCGGTTCTGACCTGTGGCTCTGTCTGACTCACTCCCTCCATGTAGACCCCGGTTTGTCTGTCCTCCGGCTCCGGCTGACTACTCGCACCATATGCTCCTAGCCTGCCTGACCGTTAGCCTCTGTGTCCCGCAGCTCTGTCCGACTCTCGCTCCCTGTTGCCTTTAGTCTCGGTACCTCGCAGTAGTGCACAGTGTGTAGCACAGTGTGCAGCTCCGGGTAGGAGCTTAGGCCCTATCATCTGGTGGTCTGGGGTTGTGTGGAATATCATCATCGCTATATCTCATATTATTATAACTGTATATTCCAATAAAGGTGGTTATATTTTATTACTGTGTCTGTCCTTCTTTGCCTGATTACCGTGACAAAATCTTCGTTTTGTGAAAAAAAAGTTTTTAATACAATAATATGAAATAGAGATAAAAAAAGTAAAGTATACAGAATATCTAAAATGCTGCAAAAGATCAACGCGTTTTGCAGTATATATACTGCTTTATCAAGATCCAATGGCAGTAAATCAAAGGAAAACAATTTTGGTTTGTATTCTATGGAGATATACAGTACGTGTAAAGGCTGTACTTCTCCTTGAAGTGGCTACAAGAGGGTTCCTGTGCCTGTCCTGTATAGCAGAGTTCCTAGGAATGGGGGTCAAAGGGGACCCTTTAAATCATTCCTGCAGTAAAACACACCACACACGTCTATTCCACCTTAAAGGGGAACTTTCACCCCGCAATAACTTAATGTTAACTTATTGCACACCTGGCGACTAGCTGCTTAGTAGCGCTAGTCGCCAGCAATATTACCCGGTTCTTCAGATATCGGCTTTTTGCCAATGGTGAAAGGAGCAGGAAGCACGGACGTCTCTTCACAGTGACGTCCGTGCGCCTGCGCTGTCAGTCCCTTTTGCACCGTGTGGTGCAAAAGGGACTGACAGCGCAGGCGCACGGACGTCACTGTGAAGAGACGTCCGTGCTTCCTGCTCCTTTCACCATTGGCAAAAAGCCGATATCTGAAGAACCGGGTAATATTGCTGGCGACTAGCGCTACTAAGCAGCTAGTCGCCAGGTGTGCAATAAGTTAACATTAAGTTATTGCGGGGTGAAAGTTCCCCTTTAAATACAGACTTTTATTGGAAGGGCTTTTATAGCCACATTTCAGGGGAATGGGGATGTGACATGCAATAAGACTGATACAATCAACACACAGCACAATGGAAGCATGTGTTACAGACATCACAACACCAGAATAATCTCATCACACAGAAGACAATGGTGAATACACAACAGAGGTGAAGGGATAAGGAAAGTGACTCCTAATCAAACTTGGACCGGACAGTAAGACAGACACAATTTGGAAAGCTTAAGGTGATAACACGAAAAAATACAACAATTTAAACCCTGCAGGCCCATGTAAGATTGTAGGCCAAACAATTTCTTAAAGGGATAGTAATACTTCGTTTTATCTTTGTTTTATTTTGTAGGCATTAAAAAAACATGAAGAACGATACAAGTCTTATCTCTCAAATCTTTATGGTTTAAGAGATATTCACAAGAAAAGTTTCCCCTCCTGCCCCTTTTACCTAGTGTAAGCCATCTCTTCTCAGATGTGGAATCCAGTCCATAGACCAGACAGATCACAGCAGGGGACAATCTTCTTCCTATGAGAACAATGAAAGCCCTGCCCCCCTTGACAAGTTTTTCAGGTTTTTCCCTTATCTTAATTGAAGATTGCCCCTCTCTGCAGTCTACCTGGGCACCTCCCTTCTGGCTGAGCAGTGTTACATCAGTAAAAGGGGTGGGAGGGGATACTTTTTCATTGAATTACTCTTGAACTACAACGCTGACAGAATTGAAATAACACTCTCCAAAGTCCAAATACTATGATGATTAATTAGAGCTGCTTTTATTATGAAATATTACTATCCCTTTAAAGGGAAACAAGGGTACCATAGGGAACATGTACGAATTCCAGCTGATTTAAATTAGCCATGGGACCCCCTAAATCAGTGATTCTCAACAAGGGTGACCCATCTTTTCTATGAAGACTTTGATAAAATGTGAATACTGATTTTCAGATGTCTATTTGGGGAATTTTTTTTGCATGATGTGTTTATTTATAGTATTCTGACTGTGCATCCTGAAAATAGCCATATATTAATGCACCTGTATTATTCATTGATGAATGACCTAATAATTGTTAGGTACGCAATGAAACTTCCAGACTGCATGTTAGGGGTAACTTGAATTAAAAAACAAAAAGGTTGAGAACCACTGTCCTAATTTGTGTAGAGGAACAACATTTCAGATGGCTAAAGGAGGACACTTGTGTTTTAGATGGTGTTGCTGGGGGGGCATAGATGGTTAGTGGGCACGTCATGGAATTCAGGGGTCCTTGCACAGCTGAACAGTTCGTGCACCCCTGAAAGGGTTAGTAATGTCCACAAAAAAACTTTTTTGCATTTAGAAGAGCTTAAAAAGCTGAGCTAAATGCAAAAAAACCTTATCTCTCAAACCGCTATGGTTTAAGAGATACAGGAGTTTAAAGTTTGATCTCCACTACTGACAGCGCTTGAAAACCCAGCACACGTTTTAGACCATTCCAATAAAGGGATTTGTGGTAAATAACGAGATCTCGGCACTTCTCAAGCACCCCCGTGTCGACCGACACGAATCTCCTGCTGACAGCTTTACAGCTGTCAGTAGGAGAGATCAAACTTTAAACGCCTGTATCTCTTAAACCATAGCAGTTTGAGAGATACATTTTTTTTTGCTCAGCTTTTTAAGCTCTTCTAAATGCAAAAAACTTTTTTGTGGACATTTAAATCCACCCAGTGGTCCTTAACCCCTTAACGACCCATGACGTACTATGACCGTCATGGAATTCCGGGCTTCACCCGTGGCTGCACGCCGTTCGGGGAGTCCAGAGCAGGAAAAAAAAAAAAAAAAAGCTCCGTGGCCCTTAACTGACCGCGCCGCGCCGCCGGTTGTTAAGGGGTTAATTGTTGGCCGAGCGGCTTGTCGTTAAAGCTTCTGGCACTCAGAGGCTTAAGACCCAAGTAATGGGATGGTACATTTATAAACATAAAGTGAAGCAAACCACTTCCACTGTAGGACATGACAACATTCCTATTGAGTTAAATAGGAATTTTAACCCATTAACAGCTATAAAAGTCTCAAACTCATTGTGAATCTCTGCATTGGAAATCTCTATAGCATTCAAGGGAATACAAATACATTTCATTTAAATCAGAGGAAATGTTTTGTTCCTGATGGTCATACCTGTGATCTCATGATATGACCCTGTAACTCAGGGACTGGACACAAATCTCAGGGTGAAGAGACAAATTCTCAGGATGAGAGAGTCTAGTATTACCTACTATATAATTTGCCCCAATTAAAGCAGAACTTTCATGAAAATTAAAGTGCTCCCCAAATCATTATTAACTTGGAGATACACATATAAATACTTTTATTATGCTGAATAAGTCCAGCATTATTGAGAGATACAGCTTCTTCACAGGCAGAGGGCAACACCACAGACATCTTGGAGAAAAGGCATCTGTGAGCAGGCACATGCACACATAGACACCAAGGGGGGGCTCGAGGACCTGCCCTTTTTGTCCAAAGTGCCGTTGTAACAAAAAAAAAAGTTCCCTCGTCGCCCCCACTAACCCCCCCACCGCCCAGTCAGGTCTGTGCCTCCTTCAGGACAGACCTGTAGATGCTGTGCTCCCTCATCGGCTCTTTAGTATTACAGAGCGCTGGGAGATGACATCATCTCCCAGCGCTCTGCATGAAGAGAAGACCGCACGGGAGCTCCAGCAGCTACAGGTCTGTGCCAAAGGAGGCACATACAGACCTCTCCTGCCGCTGGACCACCAGGGAAGAGGTAGGAAATAGACACTGGGGGGCAATGTGGAAATGATGGGGCATTATGGATCTGATGGGGGGCAAGATGGAGATGATGGCAATGTAGAGTTGATGGGGCAATGTATGTGAGGGTAAGTTGGAGCTGATGGCAATATGGAGCCGATGGGGCCAATGTGAGGGTAAGTTGGAGCTGATGGGGGCAATGTGAGGGTAAGTTGGAGCTGATGGGGGCAATATGGAGCTGATGGGGGCAATGTGAGGGTAAGTTGGAGCTGATGGGAGCAATATGGAGATGATGGGGGCAATATGGTGATGATGGGGGCAATGTGGAGCTGATGGGGGCAAAGTGGAGCTGACAGGGGACAATGTAATGGCAAAATGGAGATGATGGGGGGCAATGTGGAGATTAGGAGCATTGTGGAGGTGTCCAGTGGAGATGACCAATGGGGGGAGGGGAGCTTCAGATTTCTGTGCCTACAGGCTCCTGAGATGTAAATTCTTTTTTTTTTTAAATATATATTTTGGATAAATAATTATGAGAAGTGCCCTTTTTTAATTTGAGCCCCTGCCCCCCAAAATGTCTGTGCACGTCCCTGTCTGAGAGTCTGTCCTGTTCACCTCCAGGATTGGTGAGTGGTATTCCTTTGTACCTTAAGGTATGAGGAAGGGACTGACAAGTCAGGTGTACAGATCATCTATAGCAAGATCCCTGCCCCTGATGCCTGCTGAAAAAGTTGTATTTCTCAATAATGCCAGACTTATTCAGCAAAATAACAGTATCTATATGCTTTTTGTTCTGTGAATAAGGATTTGGGGGGCACTTTAATTTTGATGAAAGTTCCACTTTAAATGGATCTTTAGTCTCTATAATTGGTGTCGTTTGCACTAGAATGACAGGGGAAGACATCCTGCTTGTCTTGTTTGTGTTTAGATGGTGAGATCTCTGAATTGTAGTAGGTTAAAGGTT
Source organism: Rhinophrynus dorsalis (assembly GCA_037306005.1). Classification (NCBI taxonomy): domain Eukaryota; kingdom Metazoa; phylum Chordata; class Amphibia; order Anura; family Rhinophrynidae; genus Rhinophrynus; species Rhinophrynus dorsalis. Next base: position 380,895,047 of record CM074724.1, read on the forward strand.
TCTTGCAGACCGACTGGAGCATTTCTGGATTAGAGCAAGCAGGTACATACTGTGTAAAATCTGCATTATGGGAAGCTTTAAATGGATAGTAATACTTAAGTATTACTAATCCCTATAGCAAAGTACTACTAAAAAAAATGTATTGCCCCCAGTGTCACCTCTCAAACCTTTATGGTTAGAGAGATAATCACTCCTAAAGTTACCCTCTCCCTCCCCGTAGTCAGCATTCTAGCTGACTGAAAGGAAGAGAGTCGTACGACTTTCAGGTGGCTCTCCAGCACAGCCGGATCGCGTTACTAAAAAAGAAAACTTTCACTACAAACCAAGCACACGCAGAAGACCGTTTTAGTAAAAGTTTTTTTTTAGTTAACGCGATCGCGGCTCTACTGCAGAGCCGCCTGATGATCTATGACCAGATTCCCTTTCAGTCAGCTAGAATGCTGACTACGGGGAAGGGGGAGGGCAACTTTAGAAGCGATCATCTCTCAAACCATAAAGGTTTGAGAGATGACACTGGGGGCAATCCTTTTTTTTTAGTAGTACTTTACTATAGGGATTAGTAATACTTAAGTATTACTATCCCTTTAAGGGTTAATATTTAAAAGATCTCACGGTCGGCTCATCTTGAAGGTTCCCAGGTATGCTGATGGTGCAGTTGGTGGAATTCTGAATTGCCATCACTCCCACCCATAAAGCAGCATTCCTTCTGCACCTCTGTAAAGAAAAAGCCCCATGTTCATCTCCCGCCCCTGCGCACAAACTGCACAGTATTCATTGCCTGCCCGCCACTGTGTGTAACACAGTTACATTTTGGAGAGAGCGTTCTTAGACTTATGAGCTGTGATAAATTACCTTTTTAACATCATGGTTGCCACAAACATCTCCAATTGGGATAAAAGAACATTAACCCTTTGAATGCAAGTGGGGTACCCAACACACTGCACTCCACTGTTTAAGATTATACCAGAAGTTAGGAGTACAGAGTAAACTCCTATCCTATACGTTAAGGGAGCAGTACACTTTTTAATGAAAAACGATATATGATAAAATGGTTTTCTCCCTGTTGAGTAAAACAAGAGTACTCCCTCTTTTTAGAGATAGTTAATTCAAAAGTTATTACAGCTGAACTTTGTTTTTTTCATCACAGTGCATTTTTCTGTTGTGGTCATCAGATGGTATTGTTCCTATCACTTGCTATGGAGAGCTGTAGCCATACCCGGGAACTTTTTTTTGTGGACTCCTCAGAGAGGGGAGACCTGTGGTGCCGCTGGGAGAGAAAAATTATGCGATTTGTATCATAGGGGTGGGGCTTAGTCATGAGGGGCGGAGCTTGTAAAATGAAGTGAAAGTACAATGAAAAGGCTGGGGAAGGAGGAGAAGAGGGAGAGGAGTGGAAGGAACACACTGGGAAGGAGCGGAAGTGGGCAGACTTTCATTAGAAACTCCCCAAATCCGGAGAATCAGCCCCTGTACTGTAGACCTGGTAATGCAGAGACAAATCCAGAGAGTTCCCAGCTATCAGTGGCGTAACAATAGGGGTCGCAGGGGTCGCACCTGCGACCGGGTACGTCACTCCAACGGGCCCGACCGCCCCCTGCGAACCCATCGCCACTCGCCCACAGCCCTGCCCGCAGCAGCTCAGCTGCTCTCCCGGCGCTCTAGTAATGCAGAGCGCTGGGAGATGACATCATCTCCCAGCGCTCTGCATAACTGAGAACTGTGCGAGAGATGGAGGTAAGAGATGTGCATGTGGCAACTTGAAGATGGGGGAGGGGGGCCCGGGCCCGGCGGCAATTCCTGCACCGGGGCCCCGTGGCTTCTAGTTACGCCACTGCCAGCTATGGCTATAGTCAGTGACTCGAGCTCACCCACAGGCTGCATTATATACCAATAAGCCACCAGCCATATAGTTCTACCTCTGATGCAACTTGTATGAAGACATGACCAGCCTCATTTCCATTACATTTTAACTATTTACAAAGGTTTTTTATCTTCCTCTCTTTCCAACAGAAAGTGTATGGAGGATTACCAACATATGTTACTTGGGCAGTTCCAGTGACCTTGCCTTGTAAAAATAGAAATCATTTTTAACCCTTTGAGTGCCAGAGAGGTATCAAAAACATACCTCTCTGTCACTCAGAGGGTTAAAGTGATTTACAGCAGTTTCTTCCCCATGTTTTACAGGTCTGGTAATTACTTGCTGTGCTGGCGATACAAAGAGTAATGATGGAAAATCAAGAAAAGGCAAGGTTCTGAAGGTAAGCCAGAGCTGCATTCAGTTCTTTCAAGCATTACTGCAACAGCCAACATGTGGCCTTAATTCAGGTATCCTATAGCCGCTGCGACTTGGGCTCAAATTGCTGTTTATTGTATAATGAAATTATGAAACCAGACTTTGTCAAAGGAAACTTGGGGAGATAAAGCAAACGTATGAGATATGTTTTCCAGTTTCCGTACGTGTGTGTGCATAACATAGCTACCCTGTGCATAACATAGTTACCCTATCATTGCTACCCTGTGCATAACATAGCTACCCTATCATTGCTACCCCGTGCATAACATAGCTACCCTATCATTGCTACCCTGTGCATAACATAGCTACCCTATCATTGCTACCCCGTGCATAACATAGCTACCCTATCATTGCTACCCCGTGCATAAAATAGCTACCCTATCATCGCTACCCTGTGCATAACATAGCTACCCTATCATTGCTACCCCATGCATAACATAGCTACCCTCTCATTGCTACCCCGTGCATAACATAGCTACCCTATCATTGCTACCCTGTGCATAACATAGATACCCTATCATTGCTACCCTGTGCATAACATAGCTACCCTATCATTGCTACCCCGTGCATAACATAGCTACCCTATCATTGCTACCCCATGCATAACATAGCTACCCTCTCATTGCTACCCCGTGCATAACATAGCTACCCTATCATTGCTACCCTGTGCATAACATAGATACGCTATCATTGCTACCCTGTGCATAACATAGCTACCCTATCATCGCTACCCTGTGCATAACATAGCTACCCTATCATTGCTACCCTGTGCATAACATAGCTACCCTATCATCGCTACCCTGTGCATAACATAGCTACCCTATCATTGCTACCCTGTGTATATCATAGCTACCCTATCATCGCTACCCTGTGCATAACATAGCTACCCTATCATTGCTACCCTGTGCATAACATAGCTACCCTATCATTGCTACCCTGTGCATAACATAGCTACCCTATCATTGCTACCCTGTGTATATCATAGCTACCCTATCATTCCTACCCTGTGTATACCATAGCTACCCTATCATTGCTACCCTGTGCATAACATAGCTACCCTATCATTGCTACCCTGTGCATAACATAGCTACCCTATCATTGCTGCCCTGTGCATAACATAGCTACCCTATCATTGCTACCCTGTGCATAACATAGCTACCCTATCATTGTTACCCCGTGCATAACATAGCTACCCTATCATTGCTACCCTGTGCATAACATAGCTACCCTATCATTGCTGCCCTGTGCATAACATAGCTACCATATCATTGCTACCCTGTGATATCATAGCATATCATTGATACCCTGTGCATAACATAGCTACCCTATCATTGCTGCCCTGTGCATAACATAGCTACCCTATCATTGCTACCCTGTGCATAACATAGCTACCCTATCATTGTTACCCCGTGCATAACATAGCTACCCTATCATTGCTACCCTGTGCATAACATAGCTACCCTATCATTGCTGCCCTGTGCATAACATAGCTACCATATCATTGCTACCCTGTGATATCATAGCATATCATTGCTACCCTGTGCATAACATAGCTACCCTATCATTGCTGCCCTGTGCATAACATAGCTACCCTATCATTGCTACCCTGTGCATAACATAGCTACCCTATCATTGCTACCCCGTGCATAACATAGCTACCCTATCATTGCTACCCTGTGCATAACATAGCTACCCTATCATTGCTACCCCGTGCATAACATAGCTACCCTATCATTGCTACCCTGTGCATAACATAGCTACCCTATCATTGCTACCCCGTGCATAACATAGCTACCCTATCATTGCTACCCCGTGCATAACATAGCTACCCTATCATCGCTACCCTGTGCATAACATAGCTACCCTGTCATTGCTACCCCATGCATAACATAGCTACCCTCTCATTGCTACCCCGTGCATAACATAGCTACCCTATCATTGCTACCCTGTGCATAACATAGATACCCTATCATTGCTACCCTGTGCTTAACATAGCTACCCTATCATCGCTACCCTGTGCATAACATAGCTACCCTATCATTGCTACCCTGTGCATAACATAGCTACCCTATCATTGCTACCCTGTGCATAACATAGCTACCCTATCATCGCTACCCTGTGCATAACATAGCTACCCTATCATTGCTACCCTGTGCATAACATAGCTACCCTATCATTGCTACCCTGTGCATAACATAGCTACCCTATCATCGCTACCCTGTGCATAACATAGCTACCCTATCATTGCTACCCTGTGCATAACATAGCTACCCTATCATTGCTACCCTGTGTATATCATAGCTACCCTATCATTCCTACCCTGTGTATACCATAGCTACCCTATCATTGCTACCCTGTGCATAACATAGCTACCCTATCATTGCTACCCTGTGCATAACATAGCTACCCTATCATTGCTGCCCTGTGCATAACATAGCTACCCTATCATTGCTACCCTGTGCATAACATAGCTACCCTATCATTGTTACCCCGTGCATAACATAGCTACCCTATCATTGCTACCCTGTGCATAACATAGCTACCCTATCATTGCTGCCCTGTGCATAACATAGCTACCATATCATTGCTACCCCGTGCATAACATAGCTACCCTATCATTGCTACCCCGTGCATAACATAGCTACCCTATCATTGCTGCCCTGTGCATAACATAGCTACCCTATCATTGCTACCCTGTGCATAACATAGCTACCCTATCATTGCTACCCCGTGCATAACATAGCTACCCTATCATTGCTACCCCGTGCATATCATAGCTACCCTATCATTGCTACCCTGTGCATAACATAGCTACCCTATCATTGCTGCCCTGTGCATAACATAGCTACCCTATCATTGCTACCCCGTGCATAACATAGCTACCCTATCATTGCTACCCCGTGCATAGCATAGCTACCCTATCATTGCTACCCCGTGCATAACATAGCTACCCTATCATTGCTACCCCGTGCATAGCATAGCTACCCTATCATTGCTACCCTGTGCATAACATAGCTACCCTATCATTGCTACCCCGTGCATAACATAGCTACCCTATCATTGCTACCCCGTGCATAGCATAGCTACCCTATCATTGCTACCCTGTGCATAACATAGCTACACTATCATTGCTACCCTGTGCATAACATAGCTACCCTATCATCGCTACCCTGTGCATAACATAGCTACCCTGTGCATAACATAGCTACCCTATCATTGCTACCCCGTGCATAACATAGCTACACTATCATTGCTACCCCGTGCATAACATAGCTACACTATCATTGCTACCCCATGCATAACATAGCTACACTATCATTGCTACCCTGTGCATAACATAGCTACCCTATCATCGCTACCCTGTGCATAACATAGCTACCCTATCATTGCTACCCCGTGCATAACATAGCTACCCTATCATTGCTACCCTGTGCATAACATAGCTACCCTATCATTGCTACCCTGTGCATAACATAGCTACACTATCATTGCTACCCTTTGTATAACATAGCTACCCTGTGCTTAACATAGCTACCCTATCATTGCTACCCTTTGCATAACATAGCTACCCTATCATTGCTACCCTGTGGATATCATAGCTGCCCTATCATTGCTACCCTTTGCATAACATGGCTACCCAATCATAGCTACCCTGTGCATATCATAGCTACCCTATCATTGCTACCCTTTGTATAACATAGCTACCCTGTGCTTAACATAGCTACCCTGTGCTTAACATAGCTACCCTGTGCTTAATATAGCTACCCTATCATTGCTACCCTGTGCATATGATAGCTACCCTATCATCGCTACCCTGTGCATAACATATCTACCCTATCATTGCTACCAGGAACACCAGGGTGATACACTTATATACACACCACACAGTATGAACTCCTAAACACAGGGACACCAGGGTGATACACTTATATACACACCACACAGTCTGATCTCCTAAACACAGGGACACCGGGATGATACACTTCTATACACACCACACAGTCTGGTCTCCTAAACACAGGGACACCAGGGTGATACACTTCTATACACACCGCACAGTCTAATCTCCTAAACACAGGGACACCGGGGCGATACACTTCTATACACACCACACAGTCTGGTCTCCTAAACACAGGAACACCAGGGTGATACACTTATATACACACCACACAGTCTGGTCTCCTAAACACAGGGACACCAGAGTGATACATTTATATACACACCACACAGTCTGATCTCCTAAACACAGGAACACCAGGGTGATACACTTATATACACACCACACAGTCTGATCTCCTAAACACAGGGACATCAGGGTGATACACTTCTATACACGCCACACAGTCTGATCTCCTAAACACAGGGACACCAGAGTGATACATTTATATACACACCACACAGTCTGATCTCCTAAACACAGGAACACCAGGGTGATACACTTATATACACACCACACAGTCTGAACTCCTAAACACAGGGACACCAGGGTGATACACTTCTATACACACCACACAGTCTGGTCTCCTAAACACAGGAACAACAGGGTGATACATTTCTATACACACCACACAGTCTGATCTCCTAAACACAGGGACACCAGGGTGATACATTTATATACACACCACACAGTCTGATCTCCTAAACACAAGGACACCAGGGTGATACATTTATATACACACAACACAGTCTGATCTCCTAAACACAGGGACACCAGGGTGATACACTTATATACACACCACACAGTCTGATCTCCTACACACAGGGACACCAGGGTGATGCACTTCTATACACAGCACACAGTCTGATCTCCTAAACACAGGGACACCAGGGTGATACACTTATATACACACCACACAGTTTGATCTCCTAAACACAGGGACACCAGGGTGACACACTTATATACACACCACACTGTCTGATCTCCTAAACACAGGGACACCAGGGTGATACACTTATATACACACCACACAGTCTGATCTCCTAAACACAGGGACACCAGGGTGATACACTTCTATACACACCACACAGTCTGGTCTCCTAAACACAGGAACACCAGGGTGATACACTTCTATACACACCACACAGTCTGATCTCCTAAACACAGGGACACCAGGGTGATACATTTATATACACAGCACACAGTCTGATCTCCTAAACACAGGGACACCAGGGTGATACACTTCTATACACACCACACAGTCTGGTCTCCTAAACACAGGAACACCAGGGTGATACACTTCTATACACACCACACAGTCTGATCTCCTAAACACAGGGACACAAGGGTGATACATTTATATACACACCACACAGTCTGATCTCCTAAACACAGGGACACCAGGGTGATACATTTATATACACACCACACAGTCTGATCTCCTAAACACAGGGACACCTGGGTGATACACTTATATACACACCACACAGTCTGGTCTCCTAAACACAGGGACACCTGGGTGATACACTTATATACACACCACACAGTCTGAACTCCTAAACACAGGAACACCAGGGTGATACATTTATATACACACCACACAGTCTGATCTCCTAAACACAGGGACAACAGAGTGATATATTTATATACACACCACACAGTCTGATCTCCTAATCACAGGGACACCTGGGTGATACACTTATATACACACCACACAGTCTGATCTCCTAAACACAGGGACACCAGGGTGATACACTTCTATACACACCACACAGTCTGATCTCCTAAACACAGGGACACCGGGGTGATACACTTCTATACACACCACACAGTCTGGTCTCCTAAACACAGGGACACCAGAGTGATATATTTATATACACACCACACAGTCTGATCTCCTAAACACAGGAACACCAGGGTGATACACTTATATACACACCACACAGTCTGATCTCCTAAACACAGGGACATCAGGGTGATACACTTCTATACACATCACACAGTCTGATCTCCTAAACACAGGGACACCAGAGTGATACATTTATATACACACCACACAGTCTGATCTCCTAAACACAGGGACACCAGGGTGATACACTTCTATACACACCACACAGTCTTATCTCCTAAACACAGGAACACCAGGGTGATACACTTCTATACACACCACACAGTCTGAACTCCTAAACACAGGGACACCAGGGTGATACACTTCTATACACACCACACAGTCTGATGTCCTAAACACAGGGACACCAGGGTGATACATTTATATACACACCACACAGTCTGATCTCCTAAACACAGGGACACCAGGGTGATACATTTATATACACACCACACAGTCTGATCTCCTAAACACAGGGACACCTGGGTGATACACTTATATACACACCACACAGTCTGGTCTCCTAAACACAGGGACACCTGGGTGATACACTTATATACACACCACACAGTCTGAACTCCTAAACACAGGAACACCAGGGTGATACACTTCTATACACACCACACAGTCTGGTCTCCTAAACACAGGAACACCAGGGTGATACACTTCTATACACACCACACAGTCTGATCTCCTAAACACAGGGACACAAGGGTGATACATTTATATACACACCACACAGTCTGATCTCCTAAACACAGGGACACCAGGGTGATACATTTATATACACACCACACAGTCTGATCTCCTAAACACAGGGACACCTGGGTGATACACTTATATACACACCACACAGTCTGGTCTCCTAAACACAGGGACACCTGGGTGATACACTTATATACACACCACACAGTCTGAACTCCTAAACACAGGAACACCAGGGTGATACATTTATATACACACCACACAGTCTGATCTCCTAAACACAGGGACAACAGAGTGATATATTTATATACACACCACACAGTCTGATCTCCTAATCACAGGGACACCTGGGTGATACACTTATATACACACCACACAGTCTGATCTCCTAAACACAGGGACACCAGGGTGATACACTTCTATACACACCACACAGTCTGATCTCCTAAACACAGGGACACCGGGGGTGATACACTTCTATACACACCACACAGTCTGGTCTCCTAAACACAGGGACACCAGAGCGATACATTTATATACACACCACACAGTCTGATCTCCTAAACACAGGAACACCAGGGTGATACACTTATATACACACCACACAGTCTGATCTCCTAAACACAGGACATCAGGGTGATACACTTCTATACACATCACACAGTCTGATCTCCTAAACACAGGGACACCAGAGTGATACATTTATATACACACCACACAGTCTGATCTCCTAAACACAGGGACACCAGGGTGATACACTTCTATACACACCACACAGTCTTATCTCCTAAACACAGGAACACCAGGGTGATACACTTCTATACACACCACACAGTCTGAACTCCTAAACACAGGGACACCAGGGTGATACACTTCTATACACACCACACAGTCTGATATCCTACACACAGGGACACCAGGGTGATACACTTCTATACACACCACACTGTCTGATCTCCTAAACACAGGGACACCAGGGTGATACACTTATATACACACCACACAGTCTGATCTCCTAAACACAGGGACGCCAGGGTGATACACTTATATACACACCACACAGTCTGATCTCCTAAACACAGGGACACCAGGGTGATACACTTCTATACACACCACACAGTCTGATCTCCTAAACACAGGGACACCGGGGTGATACACATCTATACACACCACACAGTCTGAACTCCTAAACACAGGGACACCAGGGTGATACACTTCTATACACACCACACAGTCTGATGTCCTAAACACAGGGACACCAGGGTGATACATTTATATACACACCACACAGTCTGATCTCCTAAACACAGGGACACCAGGGTGATACATTTATATACACACCACACAGTCTGATCTCCTAAACACAGGGACACCTGGGTGATACACTTATATACACACCACACAGTCTGGTCTCCTAAACACAGGGACACCTGGGTGATACACTTATATACACACCACACAGTCTGAACTCCTAAACACAGGAACACCAGGGTGATACACTTCTATACACACCACACAGTCTGGTCTCCTAAACACAGGAACACCAGGGTGATACACTTCTATACACACCACACAGTCTGATCTCCTAAACACAGGGACACAAGGGTGATACATTTATATACACACCACACAGTCTGATCTCCTAAACACAGGGACACCAGGGTGATACATTTATATACACACCACACAGTCTGATCTCCTAAACACAGGGACACCTGGGTGATACACTTATATACACACCACACAGTCTGGTCTCCTAAACACAGGGACACCTGGGTGATACACTTATATACACACCACACAGTCTGAACTCCTAAACACAGGAACACCAGGGTGATACATTTATATACACACCACACAGTCTGATCTCCTAAACACAGGGACAACAGAGTGATATATTTATATACACACCACACAGTCTGATCTCCTAATCACAGGGACACCTGGGTGATACACTTATATACACACCACACAGTCTGATCTCCTAAACACAGGGACACCAGGGTGATACACTTCTATACACACCACACAGTCTGATCTCCTAAACACAGGGACACCGGGGTGATACACTTCTATACACACCACACAGTCTGGTCTCCTAAACACAGGGACACCAGAGCGATACATTTATATACACACCACACAGTCTGATCTCCTAAACACAGGAACACCAGGGTGATACACTTATATACACACCACACAGTCTGATCTCCTAAACACAGGGACATCAGGGTGATACACTTCTATACACATCACACAGTCTGATCTCCTAAACACAGGGACACCAGAGTGATACATTTATATACACACCACACAGTCTGATCTCCTAAACACAGGGACACCAGGGTGATACACTTCTATACACACCACACAGTCTTATCTCCTAAACACAGGAACACCAGGGTGATACACTTCTATACACACCACACAGTCTGAACTCCTAAACACAGGGACACCAGGGTGATACACTTCTATACACACCACACAGTCTGATATCCTACACACAGGGACACCAGGGTGATACACTTCTATACACACCACACTGTCTGATCTCCTAAACACAGGGACACCAGGGTGATACACTTATATACACACCACACAGTCTGATCTCCTAAACACAGGGACGCCAGGGTGATACACTTATATACACACCACACAGTCTGATCTCCTAAACACAGGGACACCAGGGTGATACACTTCTATACACACCACACAGTCTGATCTCCTAAACACAGGGACACCGGGGTGATACACTTCTATACACACACCACACAGTCTGATCTCCTAAACACAGGGACACCAGGGTGATACACTTCTATACACACCACACAGTCTGATCTCCTAAACACAGGGACACCGGGGTGATACACTTCTATACACACCACACAGTCTGGTCTCCTAAACACAGGGACACCAGAGCGATACATTTATATACACACCACACAGTCTGATCTCCTAAACACAGGAACACCAGGGTGATACACTTATATACACACCACACAGTCTGATCTCCTAAACACAGGAACACCAGGGTGATACACTTATATACACACCACACAGTCTGAACTCCTAAACACAGGGACACCAGGGTGATACACTTCTATACACACCACACAGTCTGGTCTCCTAAACACAGGAACAACAGGGTGATACATTTCTATACACACCACACAGTCTGATCTCCTAAACACAGGGACACCAGGGTGATACATTTATATACACACCACACAGTCTGATCTCCTAAACACAAGGACACCAGGGTGATACATTTATATACACACAACACAGTCTGATCTCCTAAACACAGGGACACCAGGGTGATACACTTATATACACACCACACAGTCTGATCTCCTACACACAGGGACACCAGGGTGATGCACTTCTATACACAGCACACAGTCTGATCTCCTAAACACAGGGACACCAGGGTGATACACTTATATACACACCACACAGTTTGATCTCCTAAACACAGGGACACCAGGGTGACACACTTCTATACACACCACACAGTCTGATCTCCTAAACACAGGGACACCGGGGTGATACACATCTATACACACCACACAGTCTGAACTCCTAAACACAGGGACACCAGGGTGATACACTTCTATACACACCACACAGTCTGATGTCCTAAACACAGGGACACCAGGGTGATACATTTATATACACACCACACAGTCTGATCTCCTAAACACAGGGACACCAGGGTGATACATTTATATACACACCACACAGTCTGATCTCCTAAACACAGGGACACCTGGGTGATACACTTATATACACACCACACAGTCTGGTCTCCTAAACACAGGGACACCTGGGTGATACACTTATATACACACCACACAGTCTGAACTCCTAAACACAGGAACACCAGGGTGATACACTTCTATACACACCACACAGTCTGGTCTCCTAAACACAGGAACACCAGGGTGATACACTTCTATACACACCACACAGTCTGATCTCCTAAACACAGGGACACAAGGGTGATACATTTATATACACACCACACAGTCTGATCTCCTAAACACAGGGACACCAGGGTGATACATTTATATACACACCACACAGTCTGATCTCCTAAACACAGGGACACCTGGGTGATACACTTATATACACACCACACAGTCTGGTCTCCTAAACACAGGGACACCTGGGTGATACACTTATATACACACCACACAGTCTGAACTCCTAAACACAGGAACACCAGGGTGATACATTTATATACACACCACACAGTCTGATCTCCTAAACACAGGGACAACAGAGTGATATATTTATATACACACCACACAGTCTGATCTCCTAATCACAGGGACACCTGGGTGATACACTTATATACACACCACACAGTCTGATCTCCTAAACACAGGGACACCAGGGTGATACACTTCTATACACACCACACAGTCTGATCTCCTAAACACAGGGACACCGGGGTGATACACTTCTATACACACCACACAGTCTGGTCTCCTAAACACAGGGACACCAGAGCGATACATTTATATACACACCACACAGTCTGATCTCCTAAACACAGGAACACCAGGGTGATACACTTATATACACACCACACAGTCTGATCTCCTAAACACAGGGACATCAGGGTGATACACTTCTATACACATCACACAGTCTGATCTCCTAAACACAGGGACACCAGAGTGATACATTTATATACACACCACACAGTCTGATCTCCTAAACACAGGGACACCAGGGTGATACACTTCTATACACACCACACAGTCTTATCTCCTAAACACAGGAACACCAGGGTGATACACTTCTATACACACCACACAGTCTGAACTCCTAAACACAGGGACACCAGGGTGATACACTTCTATACACACCACACAGTCTGATATCCTACACACAGGGACACCAGGGTGATACACTTCTATACACACCACACTGTCTGATCTCCTAAACACAGGGACACCAGGGTGATACACTTATATACACACCACACAGTCTGATCTCCTAAACACAGGGACGCCAGGGTGATACACTTATATACACACCACACAGTCTGATCTCCTAAACACAGGGACACCAGGGTGATACACTTCTATACACACCACACAGTCTGATCTCCTAAACACAGGGACACCGGGGTGATACACTTCTATACACACACCACACAGTCTGATCTCCTAAACACAGGGACACCAGGGTGATACACTTCTATACACACCACACAGTCTGATCTCCTAAACACAGGGACACCGGGGTGATACACTTCTATACACACCACACAGTCTGGTCTCCTAAACACAGGGACACCAGAGCGATACATTTATATACACACCACACAGTCTGATCTCCTAAACACAGGAACACCAGGGTGATACACTTATATACACACCACACAGTCTGATCTCCTAAACACAGGAACACCAGGGTGATACACTTATATACACACCACACAGTCTGAACTCCTAAACACAGGGACACCAGGGTGATACACTTCTATACACACCACACAGTCTGGTCTCCTAAACACAGGAACAACAGGGTGATACATTTCTATACACACCACACAGTCTGATCTCCTAAACACAGGGACACCAGGGTGATACATTTATATACACACCACACAGTCTGATCTCCTAAACACAAGGACACCAGGGTGATACATTTATATACACACAACACAGTCTGATCTCCTAAACACAGGGACACCAGGGTGATACACTTATATACACACCACACAGTCTGATCTCCTACACACAGGGACACCAGGGTGATGCACTTCTATACACAGCACACAGTCTGATCTCCTAAACACAGGGACACCAGGGTGATACACTTATATACACACCACACAGTTTGATCTCCTAAACACAGGGACACCAGGGTGACACACTTATATACACACCACACTGTCTGATCTCCTAAACACAGGGACACCAGGGTGATACACTTATATACACACCACACAGTCTGATCTCCTAAACACAGGGACACAAGGGTGATACACTTCTATACACACCACACAGTCTGGTCTCCTAAACACAGGAACACCAGGGTGATACACTTCTATACACACCACACAGTCTGATCTCCTAAACACAGGGACACCAGGGTGATACATTTATATACACAGCACACAGTCTGATCTCCTAAACACAGGGACACCAGGGTGATACACTTCTATACACACCACACAGTCTGGTCTCCTAAACACAGGAACACCAGGGTGATACACTTCTATACACACCACACAGTCTGATCTCCTAAACACAGGGACACAAGGGTGATACATTTATATACACACCACACAGTCTGATCTCCTAAACACAGGGACACCAGGGTGATACATTTATATACACACCACACAGTCTGATCTCCTAAACACAGGGACACCTGGGTGATACACTTATATACACACCACACAGTCTGGTCTCCTAAACACAGGGACACCTGGGTGATACACTTATATACACACCACACAGTCTGAACTCCTAAACACAGGAACACCAGGGTGATACATTTATATACACACCACACAGTCTGATCTCCTAAACACAGGGACAACAGAGTGATATATTTATATACACACCACACAGTCTGATCTCCTAATCACAGGGACACCTGGGTGATACACTTATATACACACCACACAGTCTGATCTCCTAAACACAGGGACACCAGGGTGATACACTTCTATACACACCACACAGTCTGATCTCCTAAACACAGGGACACCGGGGTGATACACTTCTATACACACCACACAGTCTGGTCTCCTAAACACAGGGACACCAGAGTGATATATTTATATACACACCACACAGTCTGATCTCCTAAACACAGGAACACCAGGGTGATACACTTATATACACACCACACAGTCTGATCTCCTAAACACAGGGACATCAGGGTGATACACTTCTATACACATCACACAGTCTGATCTCCTAAACACAGGGACACCAGAGTGATACATTTATATACACACCACACAGTCTGATCTCCTAAACACAGGGACACCAGGGTGATACACTTCTATACACACCACACAGTCTTATCTCCTAAACACAGGAACACCAGGGTGATACACTTCTATACACACCACACAGTCTGAACTCCTAAACACAGGGACACCAGGGTGATACACTTCTATACACACCACACAGTCTGATGTCCTAAACACAGGGACACCAGGGTGATACATTTATATACACACCACACAGTCTGATCTCCTAAACACAGGGACACCAGGGTGATACATTTATATACACACCACACAGTCTGATCTCCTAAACACAGGGACACCTGGGTGATACACTTATATACACACCACACAGTCTGGTCTCCTAAACACAGGGACACCTGGGTGATACACTTATATACACACCACACAGTCTGAACTCCTAAACACAGGAACACCAGGGTGATACACTTCTATACACACCACACAGTCTGGTCTCCTAAACACAGGAACACCAGGGTGATACACTTCTATACACACCACACAGTCTGATCTCCTAAACACAGGGACACAAGGGTGATACATTTATATACACACCACACAGTCTGATCTCCTAAACACAGGGACACCAGGGTGATACATTTATATACACACCACACAGTCTGATCTCCTAAACACAGGGACACCTGGGTGATACACTTATATACACACCACACAGTCTGGTCTCCTAAACACAGGGACACCTGGGTGATACACTTATATACACACCACACAGTCTGAACTCCTAAACACAGGAACACCAGGGTGATACATTTATATACACACCACACAGTCTGATCTCCTAAACACAGGGACAACAGAGTGATATATTTATATACACACCACACAGTCTGATCTCCTAATCACAGGGACACCTGGGTGATACACTTATATACACACCACACAGTCTGATCTCCTAAACACAGGGACACCAGGGTGATACACTTCTATACACACCACACAGTCTGATCTCCTAAACACAGGGACACCGGGGTGATACACTTCTATACACACCACACAGTCTGGTCTCCTAAACACAGGGACACCAGAGCGATACATTTATATACACACCACACAGTCTGATCTCCTAAACACAGGAACACCAGGGTGATACACTTATATACACACCACACAGTCTGATCTCCTAAACACAGGGACATCAGGGTGATACACTTCTATACACATCACACAGTCTGATCTCCTAAACACAGGGACACCAGAGTGATACATTTATATACACACCACACAGTCTGATCTCCTAAACACAGGGACACCAGGGTGATACACTTCTATACACACCACACAGTCTTATCTCCTAAACACAGGAACACCAGGGTGATACACTTCTATACACACCACACAGTCTGAACTCCTAAACACAGGGACACCAGGGTGATACACTTCTATACACACCACACAGTCTGATGTCCTAAACACAGGGACACCAGGGTGATACATTTATATACACACCACACAGTCTGATCTCCTAAACACAGGGACACCAGGGTGATACATTTATATACACACAACACAGTCTGATCTCCTAAACACAGGGACACCAGGGTGATACACTTATATACACACCACACAGTCTGATATCCTACACACAGGGACACCAGGGTGATACACTTCTATACACACCACACTGTCTGATCTCCTAAACACAGGGACACCAGGGTGATACACTTATATACACACCACACAGTCTGATCTCCTAAACACAGGGACGCCAGGGTGATACACTTATATACACACCACACAGTCTGATCTCCTAAACACAGGGACACCAGGGTGATACACTTCTATACACACCACACAGTCTGATCTCCTAAACACAGGGACACCGGGGTGATACACTTCTATACACACACCACACAGTCTGATCTCCTAAACACAGGGACACCAGGGTGATACACTTCTATACACACCACACAGTCTGATCTCCTAAACACAGGGACACCGGGGTGATACACTTCTATACACACCACACAGTCTGGTCTCCTAAACACAGGGACACCAGAGCGATACATTTATATACACACCACACAGTCTGATCTCCTAAACACAGGGACATCAGGGTGATACACTTCTATACACATCACACAGTCTGATCTCCTAAACACAGGGACACCAGAGTGATACATTTATATACACACCACACAGTCTGATCTCCTAAACACAGGAACACCAGGGTGATACACTTATATACACACCACACAGTCTGATCTCCTAAACACAGGGACATCAGGGTGATACACTTCTATACACATCACACAGTCTGATCTCCTAAACACAGGGACACCAGAGTGATACATTTATATACACACCACACAGTCTGATCTCCTAAACACAGGGACACCAGGGTGATACACTTCTATACACACCACACAGTCTTATCTCCTAAACACAGGAACACCAGGGTGATACACTTCTATACACACCACACAGTCTGAACTCCTAAACACAGGGACACCAGGGTGATACAC
This sequence comes from Rhinophrynus dorsalis, assembly GCA_037306005.1. NCBI lineage: Eukaryota > Metazoa > Chordata > Amphibia > Anura > Rhinophrynidae > Rhinophrynus > Rhinophrynus dorsalis. The sequence continues at coordinate 380,913,356 of CM074724.1, forward strand.
TTCTATACACACCACACAGTCTGATGTCCTAAACACAGGGACACCAGGGTGATACATTTATATACACACAACACAGTCTGATCTCCTAAACACAGGGACACCAGGGTGATACACTTATATACACACCACACAGTCTGATATCCTACACACAGGGACACCAGGGTGATACACTTTTATACACACCACACTGTCTGATCTCCTAAACACAGGGACACCAGGGTGATACACTTATATACACACCACACAGTCTGATCTCCTAAACACAGGGACGCCAGGGTGATATGTAGTGACCTGGACTAATCCAGTCAGCATCTGGAAGTCTGTCACTATATGTTTGGTCACTTACATACCTTAAACCCATGATCTTTCATATATGTATTCTCTTATCTAGTCTTTTGTGTATTCCCTTAGCACATGTGAAGGTATAGGCCCTAAGCCTAATGTGGTAGTATCACATTCTCCATTTTATTTCCATGTGTATGTGTATTGTCTAACATAGCACCATCTTTTGGTCAGAAAGTTTCATTCACACTAATGTTAACATTTTCCCTGTGTATTACTGTACATCTCATCATCATCATCCACATGGTTAAGCTGTGGGAGTGAGTCTAATGAATCATGTGACCTCCTAGAGCCACTCAAGCCCCCTTGATTGCTCTGGAGGAGGAATTCCAGGAGCAGCCCTCTGGATAGAGGGTCTGTAACCCTGTAGTTTTGGGGAGACACACTTCGGTGTGTGAAGAGAGCAGACACACTTCAGTGTCAGTCCAGTCAGTCAGTCACAGGCCTTATCCTTTACTAAGAAAGCCTAAAGCAAGTATTCAGCATATCTTCCAGCCTGTTTATCACCTGTTCACCCAAGTTAGCAGGGATTATATACGTGCCTTCTCTCTACAGTCTGTGGGACAATACTATTATATAAAATAGCCCATAGCAAGCTGTCTTGGAAATTGAGGGTCATCCCGCCAGCAGCGCCAAAGTTTTCTACGCATTCTCTACAAGCACGTACCCTGTCTAATAGGGACTCCAGTCATGGGACGCAGGTATTCAAGTCAAGCAAGTGCATTTATTACTACTCAGTTATTCAAGGCCTCTGTAAAACTCCATTCACCTGCTTCAGAAGACCACTCACCACCAGCTTCATCATTTACCACTACTGTGATCTGGATTTCCTGTGTCCTGCCAATAAAGAGCAACGGTTACCCCCGAGACTGGGCGTCTGGAGTACTCATTGCTACAGGTACCTACGTGGGGGCGGGTAATCGGGACACACACATATGTGGATGCCACCTGGGATTGGGCCCATTACATCCCTCGGCCATAGTGAACTGCCAACCACGTGACACCTTAAAGGGCCAGCAACACCTAACAACCCCAGGCCACCACATAAGTTTGGCGTCACGAACAGGATGAATCTATGTGCCGTATAAAGAGACTTTCCTTGTATTGCTGTGGAACTACAAGTCCCATAAAGTCATTAATAGTACTTCTGATAAAGTGAGGGTGCTGTCCCCTTGAATGAGAGACTATCGCTTTGAATCTGTGTGGTGTGAATTGCAAGCATCTTCTATTGTGGACTGCAAGAGTTACCTACACTTGTGTGGAGCAAAGGATTGTGCTGCTGTGTTAGTGTGTGATCATCTACTGCCATTGTACATTATGCTGCTACCAGAAGAGCATACAAGAGGTTAACTGTGTCCCTCCAACTTCTGGGCACTGTAGCTCCGCCCACCTGCAGTGTGTTCAGCTCCTCCTCTCTTCATCTCTGCAAAGTGGAACGATTCTGTATTGTCCTTGTGCTAGAGGAGAAGGATTTCTTAGCTGCACCTGATAGAGTTGCTAGGCACTGCCATCTTGCACAGAGTACCAGACCCTCAGCACTATCACCACTGCTGCATTGCTCATCTCTCCTGTTCTCCTATCATTCAGTGTGCTGCCCCAGTTATTTTCTTCAGCCTGTTTGTGTCTGCATTTCCTACTCATTGCTGCAGTGAGCACAGCATCTGTCATCCCAGCTATACAGATAAGTGCAGCTCTTCATTTTCACCAGTGTTACATAAAGGAAAGAAAGTTGTATATTCAGAGACTGTGTTTTTGCATAAATAATTTTTCTTAAAGCAACAGCAGCCATATTTTTCTTAAAGAGACAGTACACTCATTTTTGTGAAAAATGTCTACCTCTTCTCAAAGTGACCAGGCTGGCACTAGCAGTTCTGCATCATCATCTGCCAGTGTCCCTGCACCTCCAGTTACAGCTGCTGCACCAGTTCCAGCCCCTGTTATAGCAACAGGAATGCCTTTCTTCATAGGAACCTCTTATCTCCCAAGTTACCGAGGGGATCCTCATACCCTTGGTGCATTTAAAGAAAAGATATTGCGTACCCTTGAACTTGTGTCACTTTCTCCCAATCAGCAGGTTCAGCTTCTCCTAGGTCAACTTGATGGTCCTGCTGCAGAGGAAGTCCGTTCCTGGCCATCTACAGAAAAGACCAGCGTTGACCAGATTCTCACTCGTCTCAGGAAAGAATTTGAAGTCCAATCACCAACTGAGGTTCGTCTTAAATTTTATGACAGACGTCAGAGACCTGGGGAAAACCTGAGAGAATATGCCTTAGCTCTGCAGTCTGCATACAGATCTTTGTGCCAAGTAGACACCCTCGACCCTGTTGCTGCTGAGAGCATGATCACTGATAGATTTATAGAAGGTGTTGATTCCAGACTAATACAGAGCCAACTCCGCATGCTAGCAGCTCAGAACCCAAACATGTCCTTTCTAGACTTTAAAACTTTGGCCCTGCGTGTAGTGGGAACTGACTCACCTTGTTATACTTCTGCCACTTATTCTCCAGACCTGGCTGGTGGAATTTCTACTGCATCCCCACTGCCTCCTGTTCTGCCTATGCAGGCTACTCAGACTGTCCAATCTACCCCTGTTACTACCCCTACTACTACTGATGTACTTGCCCAGGTTGTTGACTCTCTGTGTCAAGCTTTAAAAGAGTTAAAGGGTCAGCCCTCATCCCGTGAGTCATCTTTATCCAGGACATTGTCTCCAGAACCCCGTTCTAACCGGCCAAGACCTGATAGGCCCCCTCCTGAAAGGTCTCCACGACATGAACCTCCTTATTGTACTTACTGTGAACGTCCTGGGCATTACAAATACCAATGCTACCAGTTAAACGGGCCACTCCCGAGGCCAAGGGCCGCCCCTCGGGTAGTGAATCCAAGGGCCCAGAGGGACAATCGCAATGGATTTCCAAGTTCATCTCGAAGTGCCCGTACATAACTATTTGTATTGATGGTGTACCATTAGAAGCGTTAGTGGACACTGGTTCACAAGTCACCACCATTGAGCGACAAGCCTTTGAAAAGTATTGGGACTCTGACATACTTAATCCTGTGGGTAAAGCCAAGTTACGTTTAATAGCAAGTAATGGTCAACCTATTTCCCAGCTAGGCTACTGGGAACCCACCATCCGTATTGGTGATCGTCAGTTACCAGGTCAAGGTGTAATTGTTACTGAGGCTCAGGGAGAGACAACAGCAGTAGTGCTAGGCATGAATGTTATCCGCCATGTATTTACTGAATTGCTAGCTGCCTTGCATGCCTCTCTCCCTTCTGCTTCTTCCCATTACAGACAAGCTGTTCAGCGGACCATTAAAGTGCTCTGTGCCCAGCAGAAGTTCTCAAACCATAAAGGTGAAATTTGCCGAGTCCGTATCCAGGATGTAAGACCAGTTACCTTAAGTCCGAACAGCGAAACACTAGTCTGGTGTCGAGCTCGTCCAGGTATAGATAATTCAGATTATGAAGCTTTTCTTGATCCCATCCAGATTGAAGGACAGCCACTGGTAAAAGCTGCCAGAAGTATTGTCACCGTCTCAAACGGTAGAGTACCAGTACGACTAGTCAACCTGAGTGATGCACCTGTAGACTTGTACAAATTCAATTCAGTTGCTCAACTGTACCACCTGGATCCAGAAGACATCCTGGATGAAGAGACGCTTGCTCACCAAAAGTCAGTTAAAGCCACTCCCAAAGGTAACCACAAACCAACTACCTTCTGGTACAATGAACTCAATGTTGGAGATGCCAACACACCTATTGAAGACATAAATGGTGTCGTTAAAGTTGCTAAGCGACACAGTGAAGCTTTCAGCAAGCACGCTCTAGACTTTGGGAAGACTAATTTGATCCAACACAAGATCAACACAGGTGATCATCCTCCTATCAAGGAAAGACACCGTCCCATACCTCCTGCAAACTACCAGCAAGTAAAGAAGCTGATTAAGGAGATGAAAGACACCAAAGTCATTCAAGAAAGCCAAAGTCCTTGGGCTGCACCCATCGTCTTAGTGAAGAAGAAGGATGGTAACATCAGATTCTGCGTTGACTACAGAAAACTGAACAATGTCACCCACAAAGATGCCTATCCTCTTCCAAGGATTGAAGAATCCATCACTGCTCTTGGCTCAGCTGCATACTTCTCAACTCTCGACCTAACCAGCGGTTACTGGCAAGTACCCATGGCTCCTGAAGATAGAGAGAAGACAGCTTTCACTACTCCAATGGGACTCTACGAGTTCAATGGCATGCCGTTCGGGTTGTGCAACGCCCCCGCAACATTCCAGAGACTAATGGAAAGATGTCTTGGCCACATTAATTTCCAGAGCGTCCTGTTGTATCTTGACGATGTCATTGTGTACTCTCGTACATATGAAGATCACTTAAACCATCTTGCAGAAGTGTTCCAAGTGCTCATTGAGCATGGTCTGAAGATCAAGCCATCAAAATGTTACCTTCTGAAGCCAAGGGTCAGTTACTTGGGTCATGTCGTCAGTGCTGAAGGAATCCAGCCTGATCCAGAAAAGATTTCTGCCGTGAAAAATTGGGACACCCCAAGAACTGTGAAGGAAGTCAGAAGTTTCCTAGGATTTGCAGGCTACTACCGCCGTTTTATACCTAACTTTGCCAAGGTAGCAGAACCACTGACAGAACTTCTACGTGGTTGTCCTAGAGAAAACTATAACAGAAGATTTCCAATTGATTGGTCTGAGAGACAAGAGACTGCATTCCAGAAATTGAAAGACCTGTTGACTTCTCCTCCAATTCTAGCGTATCCTGACTACAGCCATCCTTTCCGTCTCTACACGGATGCCAGCTATCAAGGCTTAGGAGCTGTATTGTCACAAGTCCAAGACAACAAAGAGAGAGTCATCGCTTATGCCAGCCGAAGTTTGAGAGGTGCCGAGAAGAACGATAACAATTACAGTTCGTTCAAGTTAGAGCTGCTAGCTCTTGTGTGGGCCGTTACCGAGAAGTTCAAAGATTACCTCGCAGCCACACCATTCACCGTTTACACGGACAACAATCCTCTCGCTCACCTTAATACTGCACGGCTAGGTGCACTTGAACAGAGATGGGCTTCCAGATTGGCAAATTACTGCTTTGACATCAAGTACCGCAGCGGTAAAACCAACATCAATGCAGATGTATTATCCCGTTTGCCCATAGGAGAAGAACCTCCTGATGAAGAAGACATGTGGGAAGATGTTGAGATGCCTCCCTTCTATCAAAGGTTTGCTACGCAGAATGTCATCGCTGCTACACAGACTGATAAAGGTCCTCAACAGAAACCTGACCCAATTCAAGATCCACCTAGATGGCAAACTCTCCAGAACGAATCTCGAGTTTTAGGTGAGATCTATGATTTCTTAACTTCTGGAAGAACACCTGTCAGACTCAGAAGACAGTATCCAGATACTGAACTCAAACGCCTATGGAGACAGCGGAAAAGGCTCTTCATTCAAAAAGGCCTCATCATACGTAATACCTTGGATCCTGTTTCAGGAGAGAGAATACACCAAATTCTCATCCCCAGAAGAGATGCAAAAATTGTGCTTGACGCTTACCATGACCAATCAGGACATTTTGGCGTACATAAAACTGAAGCTACCATACGCCAGCGCTTCTACTGGATCGGAATGCGAGCAGATATTGAAAATTGGTGCAGCGAATGCCCAGCTTGCAACCTGACTAAAGCCGGAAAGAAAGAGGCTAGAGCGCCATTGCATCCAATCAACTCTCACAGACCAAATGAGCTAGTTGCTCTGGATCATGTGAAATTGGCACCTACTCGTTCAGGATATACCTATGCTCTCACAATGGTGGACCACTACTCTAAGTGGGTCGTAGTCGTTCCAGTGAAGGATATTACTGCTCGTACTACAGCTGCTGTATTTTATCGTGAGTACGTGAGACATTATGGTTGCCCTGAAGCAGTCCTAACAGATCGTGGACCTGCCTTTGAGTCACAACTCTTCCAAGAGCTCTGCCAATTCCATGAGTGTAAGAAGCTACGTACAACAGCTTACCATCCACAAGGGAATGGACTTTGTGAGAAGATAAATCAAGTGTTTATTAACATGCTGAGAACGGCATCAGTAACCAAACAGGCAGAATGGCCACAACTACTGGATGAACTAGTGGAGATTTACAACAACACCACTCATTGTTCGACAGGCTACTCGCCATACTATCTTATGTTTGGTCGCCAAGGTCAGCTGCCTAAGGATCGAGCTTTAGGAATTCAAGTTCCTGATGTGATTAATCCCTTGCCAAAGACCGACTGGGTTTCTGAACATCAACGTCGCATCCATGAAGCTAGAGAGGTAGTTGATCACAGAATGAACGAAGCTCATCGTAGGCAAGAAGAGTGTTATAACCAGAGAGCCAATGCCACACCACTGCATGTGGGAGATAAAGTATGGTTACGTAAATACCACCGCTCTGACAAACTCGATTCACTCTGGGAACAAGAACCCTACACTGTTACAGGTATCCCATACCCTGATTCAGATGTCTATGAGGTCAAGAAGCCCGGAATGGCTCCTCAAACAGTTCACAGGAATCGCATGAAACTCTGTACTAAGGAAGACCTTATGGTTATGTCTTCTCCTTCACAACCAGTCATGCCAGTCTACACACCAGCTCCTGTAACTGAGACACCACCAAGACAGTCCTCTGTGGAAGAATCAATTCAGAACTCTCCATTCATAATTCCAGGCTGTTATCAATGGGTACCAGTTCCTGTTCAAGTTCCTGTACAAGTTCCAGCTCAAGTTCCTGCTTCAATTGCTACTCCTGTACCAGCATCAGAAGAACTACCTCATTACCACGTTCCGGATTCTGAAGAAACTCAAGTGCTGAGGCGTTCAGAGCGAAGTACCAAAGGAACCCCACCTGCCCGTTACAGGGACTAAAGAACTATATCCTTTCCATGTGTATATACTGCTTTGCCTGTATACATATATGTCTGACTTTATTTAGTTAGCTAGTTAGCCAGTTTGCAACAGTTTAAGCCTCTAGTACCTGGTAACTACCATGCACATTGTTCCTGGTTTACTTGCATATTTATACAGCCTATGGACTACTAAGGACTGTTCCTTTACTCAAAAGTGCCTTTTCCCAGAGCCTTTCCATGGACAATGCCTTATTGCCGAAAGAGACTCTACCTAAATTGCACAATATCTACTGTTCTATTGTTTTGCACATTTTCATTGTTATTTTCATGTGTTATTGCATTGCTCTTTATGGTATATTTTCCATGTCATTTCACTTTTTCATTGTCATTGTATTTCAGGTGCTACCCCACATATACATGTGCATTTCTAAGTTTCCTCCTCATATAGACGCCGAGGACGGCTTATTTTTAGTGAGGGTGTTTGTAGTGACCTGGACTAATCCAGTCAGCATCTGGAAGTCTGTCACTATATGTTTGGTCACTTACATACCTTAAACCCATGATCTTTCATATATGTATTCTCTTATCTAGTCTTTTGTGTATTCCCTTAGCACATGTGAAGGTATAGGCCCTAAGCCTAATGTGGTAGTATCACATTCTCCATTTTATTTCCATGTGTATGTGTATTGTCTAACATAGCACCATCTTTTGGTCAGAAAGTTTCATTCACACTAATGTTAACATTTTCCCTGTGTATTACTGTACATCTCATCATCATCATCCACATGGTTAAGCTGTGGGAGTGAGTCTAATGAATCATGTGACCTCCTAGAGCCACTCAAGCCCCCTTGATTGCTCTGGAGGAGGAATTCCAGGAGCAGCCCTCTGGATAGAGGGTCTGTAACCCTGTAGTTTTGGGGAGACACACTTCGGTGTGTGAAGAGAGCAGACACACTTCAGTGTCAGTCCAGTCAGTCAGTCACAGGCCTTATCCTTTACTAAGAAAGCCTAAAGCAAGTATTCAGCATATCTTCCAGCCTGTTTATCACCTGTTCACCCAAGTTAGCAGGGATTATATACGTGCCTTCTCTCTACAGTCTGTGGGACAATACTATTATATAAAATAGCCCATAGCAAGCTGTCTTGGAAATTGAGGGTCATCCCGCCAGCAGCGCCAAAGTTTTCTACGCATTCTCTACAAGCACGTACCCTGTCTAATAGGGACTCCAGTCATGGGACGCAGGTATTCAAGTCAAGCAAGTGCATTTATTACTACTCAGTTATTCAAGGCCTCTGTAAAACTCCATTCACCTGCTTCAGAAGACCACTCACCACCAGCTTCATCATTTACCACTACTGTGATCTGGATTTCCTGTGTCCTGCCAATAAAGAGCAACGGTTACCCCCGAGACTGGGCGTCTGGAGTACTCATTGCTACAGGTACCTACGTGGGGGCGGGTAATCGGGACACACACATATGTGGATGCCACCTGGGATTGGGCCCATTACATCCCTCGGCCATAGTGAACTGCCAACCACGTGACACCTTAAAGGGCCAGCAACACCTAACAACCCCAGGCCACCACAGATACACTTATATACACACCACACAGTCTGATCTCCTAAACACAGGGACACCAGGGTGATACACTTCTATACACACCACACAGTCTGATCTCCTAAACACAGGGACACCGGGGTGATACACTTCTATACACACACCACACAGTCTGATCTCCTAAACACAGGGACACCAGGGTGATACACTTCTATACACACCACATAGTCTGATCTCCTAAACACAGGGACACCGGGGTGATACACTTCTATACACACCACACAGTCTGGTCTCCTAAACACAGGGACACCAGAGCGATACATTTATATACACACCACACAGTCTGATCTCCTAAACACAGGAACACCAGGGTGATACACTTATATACACACCACACAGTCTGATCTCCTAAACACAGGGACATCAGGGTGATACACTTCTATACACATCACACAGTCTGATCTCCTAAACACAGGGACACCAGAGTGATACATTTATATACACACCACACAGTCTGATCTCCTAAACACAGGGACACCAGGGTGATACACTTCTATACACACCACACAGTCTTATCTCCTAAACACAGGAACACCAGGGTGATACACTTCTATACACACCACACAGTCTGAACTCCTAAACACAGGGACACCAGGGTGATACACTTCTATACACACCACACAGTCTGATGTCCTAAACACAGGGACACCAGGGTGATACATTTATATACACACCACACAGTCTGATCTCCTAAACACAGGGACACCAGGGTGATACATTTATATACACACCACACAGTCTGATCTCCTAAACACAGGGACACCTGGGTGATACACTTATATACACACCACACAGTCTGGTCTCCTAAACACAGGGACACCTGGGTGATACATTTATATACACACCACACAGTCTGAACTCCTAAACACAGGAACACCAGGGTGATACACTTCTATACACACCACACAGTCTGGTCTCCTAAACACAGGAACACCAGGGTGATACACTTCTATACACACCACACAGTCTGATCTCCTAAACACAGGGACACAAGGGTGATACATTTATATACACACCACATAGTCTGATCTCCTAAACACAGGGACACCAGGGTGATACATTTATATACACACCACACAGTCTGATCTCCTAAACACAGGGACACCTGGGTGATACACTTATATACACACCACACAGTCTGGTCTCCTAAACACAGGGACACCTGGGTGATACACTTATATACACACCACACAGTCTGAACTCCTAAACACAGGAACACCAGGGTGATACATTTATATACACACCACACAGTCTGATCTCCTAAACACAGGGACAACAGAGTGATATATTTATATACACACCACACAGTCTGATCTCCTAATCACAGGGACACCTGGGTGATACACTTATATACACACCACACAGTCTGATCTCCTAAACACAGGGACACCAGGGTGATACACTTCTATACACACCACACAGTCTGATCTCCTAAACACAGGGACACCGGGGTGATACACTTCTATACACACCACACAGTCTGGTCTCCTAAACACAGGGACACCAGAGCGATACATTTATATACACACCACACAGTCTGATCTCCTAAACACAGGAACACCAGGGTGATACACTTATATACACACCACACAGTCTGATCTCCTAAACACAGGGACATCAGGGTGATACACTTCTATACACATCACACAGTCTGATCTCCTAAACACAGGGACACCAGAGTGATACATTTATATACACACCACACAGTCTGATCTCCTAAACACAGGGACACCAGGGTGATACACTTCTATACACACCACACAGTCTTATCTCCTAAACACAGGAACACCAGGGTGATACACTTCTATACACACCACACAGTCTGAACTCCTAAACACAGGGACACCAGGGTGATACACTTCTATACACACCACACAGTCTGATGTCCTAAACACAGGGACACCAGGGTGATACATTTATATACACACCACACAGTCTGATCTCCTAAACACAGGGACACCAGGGTGATACATTTATATACACACAACACAGTCTGATCTCCTAAACACAGGGACACCAGGGTGATACACTTATATACACATCACACAGTCTGATATCCTACACACAGGGACACCAGGGTGATACACTTCTATACACACCACACTGTCTGATCTCCTAAACACAGGGACACCGAGGTGATACATTTCTATACACACCACACAGTCTGATCTCCTAAACACAGGGACACCAGGGTGATACACTTATATACACACCAAACAGTCTGATCTCCTAAACACAGGGACACCAGGGTGATACACTTCTATACACACCACACAGTCTGATCTCCTAAACACAGGGACACCAGGGTGATACACTTATATACACACTACACAGTCTGATCTCCTAAACACAGGGACATCAGGGTGGGAAAGAAGGGACACTTGAGAGGCGCGGATATTCCTAATATCTCCTAAAGAGGGACAATTGTTAAGTATGGATACCTAATATCCCCTAAGGAGGGACACTTGGGAGGTATGAACCCCTAATATGTCCTAAAGAGGGAAACTTGGGAGGTATGGACCCCTAATATCTCCTAAAGAAGGGACACTTGGGATGAATGACCCCTCATATTTCCTAAAGAGGGACACTTGGGATGAATGGACCCCTCATATCTCCTAAAGAGGGACACTTTTTAATAGATTTGTAGAGGGTAAAAAAAGAATCTCAATGTCACAAACCCCATCTCTCAAACTGCTATGGTTTGAGAGATACTGTCAATGAAAGTTCCCCCTCCCTCCCCTTCTCCTGACGTCAGCGTCTAGCTGACAACAGCAGATCCCAGTCCGGGGACCAGCCGGCAGCTCTGCAGCAGAGCCGAAATCCCGTTCTTAGAAAATAATTACTTCATTGGAAAGGTCTACAAAGTGTGTCTGTTTTGCAAGCACACTTTGTAGACTGTTCCCATGAAGTAGTTATTTTCTAATAATGGGATTTCGGCTCTGCTGCAGAGCCTCATCGTGTCAGCTGACACGGATCCCCTTCTGTCAGCTTTACAGCAGATTTCAGGAGAAGGGGAGGGAAGCGGGAATTTTGATTGTGAATATCTCTCAAACCATAGCGGTTTGAGAGATGGGGTTTGTGGCAATGATATTTTTTTTTTACCCTCTGCAAATCTATAAAAATTTTTAATGGACATTACTAACTCTTTAATGCTCCCCTTACTGCATCCTTTGATCGACATTTTGAAAGAAGCGACATATATAAGGCGACATGTTGTACAAGGCAACATATACAATGTGCGACTGTTTAACATGCAACATTGTGAATGCGTCATTCGCAAGCAGGATACCAAATAAATGCAACATTTTAAGACACACAATGCGGCGTGCAACATTTCAAAAGGATACCGCCATAAAGAGTCGGTCTATTTTGGAGTGCTGGTGTAAAAATCCAGGCTAACGAGTACTTTAGTACAAGAAGCCTACAGTGTAAGAAGGGAAAAAGCATTCAGCAGGTAATACAAAGAGGAGGACAGAAGGAAACAAAGGTGACAGAAGAAAAGATATGACAGGCAGAACGAAACAGAGGATGGGAGAAGGGGGAAGGATCCGGAGAGCTACCCAACCCAGGAACCCACCAATGTTTCAGGCAAATCTACACATCCGTACGGTCTGTCTGGGAATGTAAAATGCCGCCATATTCTTAATTGCAGCGATTCCTGGCCTGGCGCACAGCTTCCTATTCATAATTCCTGGCCTGGCGCACAGCTTCCTATTCATAATTCCTGGTCTGGCGCACAGCTTCCTCTTCATAATTCCTGGCCTGGTGCACAGTTTCCTATTCATAATTCCTGGCCTGGCGCACAGCTTCCTATTCATATTTCCTGGCCGGGCGTACAGCTTCCTTTTCATATTTCCTGGCCTGGCGCACAGCTTCCTATTCATAATTCCTGGCCTGGCGCACAGCTTCCTTTTCATATTTCCTGGCCTGGCGCACAGCTTCCTATTCATAATTCCTGGCCTGGCGCACAGCTTCCTTTTCATATTTCCTGGCCTGGCGCACAGCTTCCTATTCATAATTCCTGGCCTGGCGCACAGCTTCCTTTTCATATTTCCTGGCCTGGCGCACAGCTTCCTATTCATAATTCCTGGCCTGGCGCACAGCTTCCTATTCATATTTCCTGGCCTGGCGCACAGCTTCCTCTTCATATTTCCTGACCTGGCGTACAGCTTCCTATTCATAATTCCTGGTCTGGCGCACAGCTTCCTCTTCATATTTCTTGGCCTGGCGTACAGCTTCCTATTCATAATTCCTGGTCTGGCGTACAGCTTCCTATTCATATTTCCTGGTCTGGCGCACAGCTTCCTATTCATAATTCCTGGCCTGGTGCACAGCTTCCTATTCATAATTCCTGGCCTGGTGCACAGCTTCCTATTCATAATTCCTGGCCTGGTGCACAGCTTCCTATTCATAATTCCTGGTCTGGCGCACAGCTTCCTATTCATAATTCCTGGCCTGGTGCACAGCTTCTTATTCATATTTCCTGGCCTGGCATACAGCTTCCTATTCATAATTCCTGGTCTGGCGCACAGCTTCCTCTTCATATTTCTTGGCCTGGCGTACAGCTTCCTATTCATAATTCCTGGTCTGGCGTACAGCTTCCTATTCATATTTCCTGGTCTGGCGCACAGCTTCCTTTTCATAATTCCTGGCCTGGTGCACAGCTTCCTATTCATAATTCCTGGTCTGGCGCACAGCTTCCTATTCATAATTCCTGGCCTGGTGCACAGCTTCTTATTCATATTTCCTGGCCTGGCGCACAGCTTCCTATTCATATTTCCAGGCCGGGCGCACAGCTTCCTCTTCATATTTCCTGGCCTAGCGCACAGCTTCCTATTCATAATTCCTGGCCTGGCGCACAGCTTCCTATTCATATTTCCTGGCCTGGCGCACAGCTTCCTATTCATATTTCCAGGCCGGGCGCACAGCTTCCTATTCATATTTCCTGGCCTGGCGCACAGCTTCCTATTCATATTTCCAGGCCGGGCGCACAGCTTCCTATTCATATTTCCTGGCCTAGCGCACAGCTTCCTATTCATATTTCCTGGCCTGGCGCACAGCTTCCTATTCATATTTCCAGGCCGGGCGCACAGCTTCCTATTCATATTTCCTGGCCTGGCGCACAGCTTCCTATTCATATTTCCTGGCCTGGCGCACAGCTTCTTATTCATATTTCCAGGCCGGGCGCACAGCTTCCTATTCATATTTCCTGGCCTGGCGCACAGCTTCCTATTCATATTTCCTGGCCTGGCGCACAGCTTCCTCTTCATATTTCCTGGCCTGGCGCACAGCTTCCTATTCATAATTCCTGGCCTGGCGCACAGCTTCCTTTTCATATTTCCTGGTCTGGCGCACAGCTTCCTATTCATAATTCCTGGCCTGGCGCACAGCTTCCTATTCATATTTCCTGGCCTGGCGCACAGCTTCCTATTCATATTTCCAGGCCGGGCGCACAGCTTCCTATTCATATTTCCTGGCCTGGCGCACAGCTTCCTATTCATATTTCCAGGCCGGGCGCACAGCTTCCTATTCATATTTCCTGGCCTAGCGCACAGCTTCCTATTCATATTTCCTGTCCTGGCGCACAGCTTCCTATTCATATTTCCAGGCCGGGCGCACAGCTTCCTATTCATATTTCCTGGCCTGGCGCACAGCTTCCTATTCATATTTCCTGGCCTGGCGCACAGCTTCCTATTCATATTTCCAGGCCGGGCGTACAGCTTCCTATTCATAATTCCCTGTTTGTACCCAGTGGGGCAGATGTTCTGTGAGAGAAGCAGAAGGTAATTCTGGAGAAAAGGAAAAACAGCACATAGAAGACATCAGAATTCCCTTCATTTCCGCTGATTTATGGGGTTTCAATCCCCATTTAAATCAGTTTCAATATTTATATGTCCCCAGTGGCATTGACAACATTTCATAAACATTTCCTGGGACACTTTTGCCCTGGGCAATCGTTTAACAGAACGTCACTATTGATCCATAGTACTTAGTGCTGTACTTAAACTGTAGAATATACATAATTTACACCTAAATGCTACCAGAGATCATGTAAATAAGCAATATTAACATGTGGGGCAGATTTCTAACCTTTTAACCTTTTAAAAAGATCCTACCAGCTTTGAAAAAGCTTTCAAATTCAAATATATACTATATTAGCCATTTTTGTTTAGAAACTGTTTTTTGAGTTATTTACATGTATAGATGAGGCTAATTAAGGTATGTCGTGCAAATGCCTCGTCTTACCCTTACACCACCCCCACCCCCAATCACTGACAGCTCTTTAAAGGGATAGTAATACTTCGTTTTATCTTTATTTTATTTTGTAGGCATTAAAAAAACATGAAGAATGATATAAGTCTTATCTCTCAAACCTTTATGGTTTAAGAGATATTCACAAGCAAAGTATCCCCCCCTGTTCAGCCAGATCAAAAGACAGGTGCCCAGGTAGACTGCAGAGAGGGACAATCTTAAATTAAGATAAGGGAAAAACCTGAAAAACTTGTCAAGGGGGGCAGGGCTTTCATTGTTCTCATAGGAAGACGTTGTCCCCTTCTGTTATCTGTCTGGTCTATGGACTGCATTCCACATCTGAGAAGAGATGGCTTACACTAGGTAAAAGGGGCGGGAGGGGAACTTTGCTTGTGAATATCTCTCAAACCATAAAGGTTTGAGAGATAAGACTTATATTGTTCTTCATGTTTTTTAATGCCTACAAAATAAAATAAAGATAAAATGAAGTATTACTATCCCTTTAAGAATCGACCATATATCGAATATATAGCTCAAAAACTATTTTTCTAAATAAAAATTGGGCAATGCAACATATAATTGATTCTGAAGGCTCTTTCACAAGCAGCAATTTTGTAACAAGGTGATTGTTATTTTAAACCTTTTACTACTACAGACGTCTCCAGTACATTGCAAAGAAATGCATAGGAATCCACTCTAGCAATCAATGGGTTAATAAAAGAAAAATATATAGAACATGGTGTTGAAATTCAATGTTAAAAGCAGGGAGGGCAGTATCCAGGGACAGGAAACCAAACCAGGAACTGTCCCTGCAAATCTGACCAGTTAGCATGTATGCGATGAGCTCAGCTGGTTAGCTCCAGTATTAGTCCACTTTTACATAGTACGCCATCCCCAGTCCGTTTACTACAACACTGTACACACACACACAATAACACCGAGCGGCATTATGATTTCCCCCAGTCCTTACTACACCCGTCTATCAGTAGTGCACTGCAGCGACCACTAGGGGCGCTCAACGCAAGCCAAGCTCGCTGTACACTGCCTCTTCCAGGAGGACGCTGAGAGATGTAGTCTTTTTATCTGCTTTTATCACAGGCTTCTAAGATACATAAAACTACAACTCCCAGTAGCCACCGCGCTCCAGGGTTTTAGCTGTCTTTACTGTCAAGAGACAGAAGGCTCCTGCTGGAAATGGAATTGTGCGATCTGCTGATCTGCCCCTGAACACAACAGGCTCAGAGGGGAAGCGGGTGACATATTGCCGGTGCCCACCCTGACAGAGGTATGTACTGTACCCCCGGGGCACCCTGCATTGCCCCTCCATGCTTTCTGAACAGCACAAGGGTCTGCACCGAATGACTCAGAAGGTATATGCTTGAAACAAGTGGAGCAATTCATGGAGAACCAATTGAACCAAAGGGGGCACCCACATTGATTTAATTTGGGGTTTTAACCCCTTGCATGTTAAATATATTGAGACCGATGTACCAGGAGGCACTGGAGCGATTCTGGAAGAACACATATCACCAAAAAGGGGAAACATTAAAATCCCAATTGATTTAACCCTTTGAGCGTTAGAATGGTATACCTTGGATACCCTTCTTGCACACAAAGGGTTAATATAACGTTCGTGACCCGTTGAATGCCAGAGGTGAGACTTTTCTGTCACTGAAGGGGTTAAAAGTCTTATTTCAATAAACATGAGGTAGTATTTCCCCACCTGCAGTACACCTGGTTTGCTCCAGAATTGCACCAGTTCCTTTGATCATATCAGCCTCAGTATATTTAGCTTGCAAGGGGTTAAAAGCTCAATTTAAATTGTCCCCTGTTGATTTGCACCAGAATTCCACTTTTGTATTTGAGCGTGTTGCCCTGAGTTGACACCCCAGGAATGGATAGTTTTCGGTGACAAGGACACTTTCACTGTCTCATTTATTGGACGTCTTGTTGTCTATCAAGGGGCTGTTGATGGTAGTTTTGCCCTGATTAACTCCTTGTCAAAGGGGCCTGTTGTTCCTGTAATATCAGAAGCAGAGACATAACATGACTGTCACAGTGACAAATGCTAATATATATTCAGCGGGAAGAAACATATCATATGATATTACTATTATTATTTATTATTTGTGATAGGACTGTTATCGAGTGGACCTGTACAGGTTTATCATTACATTCCTAGCCAGCCAGGAACTAAAGCAGGGATGGAAAGCATGTGGCTCTTCAGCTGCTGCCCTACAACTCATTATTCTCAGTGTGTGCCACATCTATTCTAAGCCATGGTGGTCTGTCGGGGGTTAGAAGTGGTCGCTTTGCATTGACTACTTCACTGCCAAAGGGACTTATTGTCCCTGATGTTTCTAAAATATTAACAGAACTGTCATAGTGACAAAAAATATTCACTGGTAAGAAAAAATGAATATAAACTATCATTATTATTTTTTTTGTTGTTATGATATAGGATCAGATTGTAACTGCAGACTTGCCCTGTCATCCAGTGCGGCCCATCTGCCCCAGAGTTCAGTAGGTTGTTGATACCCCTTCCCCCAACAGACTGCTTTGAGTTAGGCGCCCCCCAAAACAAAATGCTTGCAGTGCAGCTTTCAATGATAGGACTGATTGCGTGGGACTGGACAGTCAAAATATTATATTCTGGTCACCATGCAGTATAGCCCCCAACATGTGACTCCACAGCTGTTGCTGAACTACAACTCCCATGTATGTATCATTTATTATAAGTCATAGTCTAACAAGGGGATTGTGGTAATCTCTTTGCAATGATCGCTGCAAATACTTGATGTCCCTACCATTAAACATTAAATATCCAGTGGGATGATTATAAATATATATATATTAGTGTGTGTTGTATACATATAGGACTACACAGGGATACCGTTATGGCCATATGCACAGAAGCAAAAGTTTAAAAAGGATCCTTAAATTCCCATTGTTTAAAATGGGGATTTCACCCTCTTTGATGATAGTTATCCAGCACATTGAAGACCTACCAAGTATGCAGTGGGTTAAAAGCCCCATTTAACCCTTTGAGTGACAGAGGGATATGCAACACACTGCTCTGCAATGCTTTGTTTGCCCCTGTGGCACTCAGAAGGTTAAATCAATCGTATCTGTCCCCTATGGTTCAGTTAGGTTGCCCCACAAGTTCTTAGTGTCTAAAAGCCATCTGGAGTTATTTTGGAGTAAACCCACTGCACCATAGGGGACAAATAAAATTAATCTTAAATTAAATTGGGCTTTTATCCCCTTGAATGCTAGAGAGGTCTCCAGTGCATTGCAAAGCAATGCATTGGCAACCTCTCTAGTATTCAAAGGGTTAAAAAACTCTATTTAAGTGCACAGGAATTTACAAATTCTCATTTGTAACCTATGGTGCCGTTAGTTTACTCCAGAATAACTCCAGAGGTGTCATGCAGTAAGGAGTGATAAAGAGGTGATAAAGTGGTGATGACTTCTCCAGTGATATCACTTCTCCAATTCCTATGTTATTCTATAGCATGTATGCACAAAGATCACCAGTTGGAGAAGTGATATCACTGGAGAAGTCATGTCCACTTTTTCACCTCTTTATCACTCAAAGGGTTAGTAATGTCCTTTTAAAACAAAACAAAATATCGTAGCTATTAAAAAAATAAAATAATAATTATTTATTTAGCGCACACAGATTCTGCAGCACTTTACACTCATATTGGTCCCTGTCCCCATTGGGGCTCACAATCTAAATTCACCTATCAGTATGTTTTTTTGGAGTGTGGGAGGAAACCGGAGTACCCGGAGGAAACCCACACAAACACGGTGAGAACATACAAACTCATTGCAGATATAAATTATCAAGTCCCATCTCTCAAACCTTTATAGTTTGAGAGATATAACATTTTAAAGTCCTCTCCTCTCTCCGCTTGCACTTACGTCACGCTCTATCTGACAGAAGAAGGTCCTGGTTCCGGGACCAGCAAGCGGTTCTTCAGCAGAGACAAAATTCAGCAATCTAAAAAGAAATACTTAATTGGAACGGTCTACAAAGTGTGCTTACAAACCAGTGTAAAAAACAACAAGAAAAGGGCGCCCAGTGGTGCCTATTATCGTTATTGGCACCTATAGCAAACAACAGATGTTATATTCACGAAATTGGTGGTTGTGAAATGGTCGTATGTCCAACCACAACGTAACAGGCGTACTAGGAAATTGTCAAACCTGTCCTTGCTCAGGTTTTTGTAGTGCAGACAGTGCTTCAGTCCAGTAAGACCACAAGTATAGAAAAATCGAAAATAAATGTGGCTACGATATCCAAAATAAGTATACTTAATTAAGAATGTAATATTGGTAATAACTCCCCAGATAAAAAAAAAAAAAAAATCAACGTTTTGCAGTTCTCAGACTGCTTTCTCAAGATTAAATGCCTCAAAAAATTAACTTTTTTTTTTTTTTTGAGGCATTTGATCTTGAGAAACAGTCTAAGAACTGCGAAACGCTGATTTTTTTTTTTTTTTTGTGCCTATGCATTACCTTTTAATGATTTTTTATCTACATAGTAACATAGTAAATTAGGTTGAATAAAGACACAAGTCCATCAAGTTCAACCTTCTCCTCATACGCCAGTAATTTTATAGCTTTCCTGCTACCAGATAAGTTAGTCTTTATCAGACCTTCCTAATTTGCCTACTAATAAACAGTATAACTCTGTATGTTCCCTTTGGAAAGAAATGTATCTAATCTTCTCTTGAATGTATCCTTTGTATCTGCCATAACCACCTCCCTGGGCAATGAATTCCACAATTTAACAAACCTTACTGTAAAAAAACCCCTTCCTCTGCTGAAGTCTAAACCTCCTTTCCTCTGGGGAGTTATTCCCAATATTCAATTTTTAATTAAGTCTATTTCTTTTGGATATTGGACTGAAGCACTGTCTGCACTACAAAAACCTGAGCAAGTACAGGTTTCAAAATTTCCTTGTATGCCTGTTATGTTGTGGTTGGACATAAGTCCATTTCACAACCACCAATTTTGTGAGTATAGCATCTATTGTTTTCTTTAGGTGCGAATAACGATAATAGGCCCCACTGGGCGCCCTTTTCTTGTTGTTTTTTTTTTTTACATATGTTCTACTACCAAGTGGTTAAATAGAGGAGCAGCCTCGAGTAAAGGTTCCAGAGAGACAACTGAAGGAGTTATACTGTGTGAGGGGCAGTTTATAAATTCCTTAAAGGGATAGTAATACTTTGTTTTTTCTTTATTTTATTTTGTAGGCATTAAATAAACATAAAGAACGATAGAAGTCTTATCTCTCAAACCTTTATGGTTTGAGAGATATTCACAAGCAAAGTTTCCCCTCCCGCCCCTTTTACCTAGTGTAACCCATCTCTTCTCAGATGTGGAATGTAGTCCATAGACCAGACAGATAACAGCAGGGGACAATCTTCTTCCTGTGAAAACAATGAAAATCCTGCCCCCCTTGACAAGTTTTTCAGGTTTTTCCCTTATCTTAATTGAAGATTGTCCCTCTCTGCAGTCTACCTGGGCACCTCTCTTCTGATCTGGCTGAACAGTGTTACATCAGTAAAAGGGGCGGGAGGGGGATACTTTATCATTCAATTACTCTTGAACTACAACTCTGACAGAATTGAAATAACACTCTCCAAAGTCCAAATACTATGATGATTAATTAGAGCTGTGTTTATTATGAAACATTACTATCCCTTTAAGAGCAAATTTCAGTGAACATATAAGTGTTGCACTGAATACTTCCATTGTGAGTGCAGTTTTAACATTGGTGGAGGGTTGGTGTGCATGCATTGAAAAATCGTTATTACTCCAGGCGTGCCTTCTTTTTCTTTTGTTTTTACAGTGCTTGCAAACCAGGCACACTTTGTAGACCATTCCAATTAAGTAGTTCTTTTTAGACTGTGGTATTTCGGCCAGGGCCGGATTTCCCATAAGGCAGAGTAGGCATCTGCCTACAGGCGCACCCTATAGAGGGGCTCCTGCCACTACAATTGATTTTTTAAAATTAAAAAAAAAATTTTTTTGACTTGGCGCGGCTTGCCATGCCGTGCCGAGCCAAGCCGCCAGCCGTTGCTTTGTAAGCTGTGAGCTCTCCCGGCTCTTTAGCAATGCAGATCTCTGGGAGATAAAATCTCCCAGCGCTCTGCATTACTAAAGGGAAGGCCGCACGGGAGCTCCAGCAGCTCCATGTCTGTGCAGAAGCCGCTGGACCACCAGGGAGGTAGGAAACGGATGTGGAGGGAGAGAATGAGGCTTAACCCTTTGAGTGCCAGAGTGGTACGCAATGCATTGCAAAGCAGTGCGTTGTGTACCACTCTGACACTCAAAGGGTTAATTTGGAGATAATGGGAGCAATGTGAGGTCAATATGGGGATGATGGGGGGCAAGCGATATGGAGCTGATGGGGGTCAATGTGGAGCTGATGGGGGTCAATGTGAGGGCAATGTTGAGCTGATGGGGGCAATATGAAGGTGATGGGGGGCAATGTGAGGGCAATGTGAAGGTGATGGGGGCAATGTGAGGGCAATATGGAGATTTGGAGCATTGTGGAGATGGCGGGGGGGGGGGGCACTTCAGATATCTGTGCCTACAGGCTCCTGAGATGTAAATCCAGCCCTGATTTCTGCTCTGCTGAAGAGCCGCCTCGAGTCGGCCGACTCAAATCTCCTAGTGTCAGTGAAAGGGGAGGGAGGGGAGAAATTTATTACCGTATATCTCTCAAACCATAAAGGTTTGAGAAATGGGACTGGGATCATTTAGTTTATTTTTTTAATAGCTACAATATTTCGTTTTGTTTTAAAAATACATTACTATCCCTTTAATGCATCTCCCATCTCTTTACTTTTATAAATATGGGCATATGGGGGAGAATTGTATAAAATAGAATTTTGAAAAATGTGATGTGAAATGTTTGTGTTTAAAAAGAAGCTTACGCCAGCTTTGGAAGCCTTAACACGACGTAAATGTGTTTATAGAAAAGTGATGTTATAGCTGGGGAAAAAAATTTGCGCAGCGAATTTATAAAGAAACTAGATGAAGAGCCCAGCTGGTCGCGGGGCAGTCATGCGCAGTGGAGACTGCCTGCGCCTCGGCTGATACATAGCTGGACGCTCTCTGTATCAGCCGCAGCGCGGGCAGTCTCCACTGCGCATGACTGCAGCACGCACAGCAGTGTCTACTGCGCATGACTGCTGATGTGTCTAACTGCAACAATTTAGTGACGTAATTTTTGTCAGAATCTATATTTGTGATATATCCACTTTAAGAAGTAATGCTCATTAGTTAGAGCATTTAGCGAAAAAGTTTAACATGTTACTCTTTTTTTTTTTTTTTAAAAGTATCTGCTCAAAAATCAATGTTTAAAAAGTGCCAAGCAGCCTACTTCCGCTTGCCGAAGATTGCTGCACAGAAGCTGCTCCCGTCCCACTACCCAACATCCTCCGATGACGGAGTCTGTCTGTCTCTAAGCTGGAGCGATCTCATTGGCTAGATATCGATCTCTGCCAATGAGATTGCTCCAGCTTAGAGAAAGAAAGCCTCTGTCATCGGAGGATGCTGGGTAGTGGGACAGGAGCAGAGGCAGTGCTGCAAGCAGGAAGTAGGCTGCTGGGCAGGTTTTAAACATTAATTTTTGCGCAGATAATTTTTTTTTTTTTTTAATGAGTAACATGTTAAACTTTTCTCTAAATGCTCTAACTAATGAGCATTACTTCTCTGTATGTGATAGATCCACTTTAATGCCTGTGTTATCTGTTCTTAACTATTCCAGGAGTTAACATCAGAATAATAACACCATATTTATGACTAGTGTAAAAGCCTGTGTACATGGGCCAAGGTCCGGGTAATGTTAACCCTTTGAGTGCTTTGCAATGCATTGCATACCCCTCTGGAACTCAAAGGGTTAACAGGCCGGTCTTGCTCTGCATCCTGCTGACGACGCAGTCATGCACTGTAGAGACTGCCCAAAAGCACAGAATGCTCCCAGCACAGAACTCCCAGCATTCCTACACCTCCCAGCATTCCGTGCATTCAGGCAGTCTCTACTGCGCATGATGGCTTCTGACAAACATCCTAGTGAATTATTATATAGGATGATGTCCTCACTGATTTATAAATAAGACTTGACATTATCGCCAGTTGCCATGACTTAACTACAATTCATAAAAAAAAATCCTAATAATGGTTTTTGTAAATCACCTCCGCAAAATTCCCAGCTAACCAGGCACTAAAGCAGGGATGAGCAACACACGGCTCTTCAGCAGTTTGCTGGGGATTGCTGTTCAGCACAGCCAAAGAGCCACAGGTTGCCCACTGCTGTGATAAAGTATTCGATCCGAATATCACATGAGCCCCATGTTTTCCAGAAATTAACCTTTCTAGCAATCATACTTAGGCCCGGAATCCATTTGTAGTTGATAACCGTATCAATGATTTATCTTTACATTTGTCTGTAAACTTCAATGGGAATTTGGCAGATAGAACCAGTGATATCATTTACAAACTGCAATGTGATATTGGCTTTATTTTTAGAAAATGTTTTACCGGGAAGACAACATTTCGATTTCTCTTGTTTTTCAAGTATTGTCCTAGAGAGCATTATGAATACAGAGTTACACAAATAGAAACAAGGAAGTATAAATAACCCATGAGAATTTATGCACAGTTGCATGCTGTTTTTAAAGGGGATCTCTCATCTTGTTCAACATTGACTTCCTCTTGTAGTTTAACCCTTTGAGTGCCAGAGGGGTACGCAATGCGATGTGTACCCCTCTGGCACTCAAAGGGTTAACATTGCTGATGCAGTAATCCTTTGTTTTTGTTTTTTTTTTTTAATTTTATTTTTAAAGGGATAGTAATTCTAGAAATAAACTTTATTTTTGTAAAATCTACCATATTGAATAAATTATTTGGAGAAAGTCCTATCTCTCAAACCTTTACGGTTTGAGGACATTCAACGCTAAAGTTCCCTCTCTCCTGATGTCAACTGTAAAGCTGACAGCAGGAGATTTGATTCGTGTGACTCAAGGTGGCTCTTCAGCAGAGCTGAAATAGCAATCTTTAAAAAGAACTACTTCATTGGAACGGACTACAAAGAGTGCTTGCACACCAGACACACTTTGTAGACGATTCCAATGAAGTCATTCTTTTTTTAAAGATCGCTATTTCGGCTCTGGTGCAGAGCCGCTGGCTGGTCCCAGGGACAGGATTTCCTGCTGTCAGTAAAGCGCTGATGTCAGGAGAAGGGGAGGGAGGGGGGGAACTTTAGCACAGAATATATCCCATAAAGGCAGGGGCGGATTGTCCTATCGGGGGATCGGGCATCCCCTGGTGGGCCGCTCAGTTATGGGCCGGTAGGGAGATCAGATGATCTCACCTCTCCAGTCCACAACTTTGTGGACCGTAGGCACAACTCACCAGAGCAGCAGTGAAGACTGGGTCCTGTTCCCTCTATCCGTCCCACCCCCAAGGCTGACTTAGCTGTCCCTGCTCTGCCTGCAGTGTGTCCTGGTGCAGTGCAAGATTAGCAGGCATAGGTTCTGGGTCCCAACTACCTGGCAGTTCCAAATGGTATTAATTTTTATTAACTAACTGTATTGTTGCTAGATAGGTTTAATGTATGATGTGTTAGCCCTTTAACCCCCTGTATTTTTTAGATAGGTATAATCAGTTATTAACCATTTACATGCCAGACAGGATTACAGCACTGTTTTATTCTACTATTAACCCACTGAATTCCTCTTAGGCAGTACCTCACTGTTTAACCCCTTGTATGCTAGAGGCTTAATTCATGAGTAATTGACCCCGTGTATACCAGATAGGTGAATAAAGATGTCAGTTACTGATTAATTATGCCTCTTTAGCACACAAGGGGTTATTCATTGAGATACATATTACTGTGCAATGTGGTGTGCACCTATGGGACAATCAATGGGTTAATCTCAGAATGCATTACTGTACATCTCTCTGGCATGCAAGTGGTTAATAACTTATTATATACTGCATACAGTATTTATTGCTGAGCAATGCACTGTGTACCCACACCCCCACCCTGGCTCTCAAATACCAGCTAGGGGCCAGTTAAATAAGAAAATCCCCCGGGCTGGTATTGCACCACAATCCGCCCCTGCATAAAGGTGTGAGAGACAGGACTTTCTCTAAATAATTTATTTTTGTAAAATCTACCATACTGAATAAAGTTTTTTTTCTGGCAATACTAACACTTTTAACCATGTAGTTGCTGAGATAAAAGGTTTTAAAGTTGTCCTTGTGACATCAGCTGCTCTCAGGCTGCGGGTACTGGTTTGGCGCACAGCCTGTCAATCTTGTTAATTTGCCCTCCCCTTTAGTGGCGCTTCTCCTCCTCCAATGACAGATAAGAACTGGATATGACCTGGCGCGCTCTCATGCATCCAGATCAATGTGTATCCATAGGAGGAGCGTGTTCATGCGCTCTGTCCTTTATAATGAGTGCCAGGCTGCCTCTGACTTAGGCAAGCGGGCTGGCACTCATTATAAATACTGCGCCAGGTCATATGCAGTCCTCCTCCGATGAATCCGCCTATGCATACACATTGATCTGGACGCGCTTATCCTCAAGAGTGTGGCAGGTCATATGCGGTCCTCCTTCGCCATCGGAGGAGATGAGCCACTACAAGAGGAGGGCAAATTAACAAGACTGACAGGCTGCTGGCTGGAGCTGTGCCCGCAGCCTAAGAGCAGCTGACCTCACGAAGACAACTGCAAAAGCTTTTATCTCAGCAACTACATGGTTAAAAAAAAAAAAAAAAGCCCACAAGATTACTGCTTCAACAACAGTAAACTACAAGAGGAAGTCAGTGCTGAACAAGCAAAGCAATGCATTGTGTACCCCTCTGGCACTCAAAGGGTTAATCTTCGAGTCACATTTCCCAATTGCCAAGTTCCTCCAGTCTCTCACCGGTTACTGCGGAAGAATTCCGGGGGTTATTATAACCTGATGTTTGTGAACATTCCCAGGTATTTCTGATGAACATGTTATGACAATGAAAATGACTGTCAGAAAGAGAGATTACTGTCAGTTCCTGGTATTCTAAAAAGCTGATTTTATTAACCCCTTAAGGACCTGTGACATTCCAGGACCGTCATGGGAAAACTTCCCTAAAGGACTAGTGACAGGCCTGGCACGTCATGAATTTCGGGGCTCCCCACACGGCTGCACTCCGTTCAGGAGCCCAGAATCTGATCATGTAAAATAAAAATAAAATGCTGCATGGTCCTTAAGTGTGTCCTTAAAGGGACAGTAATGTTTCACAATAAAAGCAGCTCTGATTAATCTTCATAGTATTTGTGCCATGGAGAGTGTTATGTCAATACTGTCAAAACTGTAGTTCAAGAGTAATTGAATGATAAAGTATCCTCCTCCCGCTCCTTTTACTGATGTAACACTGTTCAGTCAGATCAGAAGGGAGGTGCCCAGGTAGATTGTAGAGAGGGACAATCTTTTACTGATGTAACACTGCTTACCTCAGAGCAGCAAGACTGTCCAGATGGATGACAGAGAGGGACAATCTTCAGTGATCATAAGGGAAAAACCTGAAAAACCTGTCATGGGGGGGGGGGGGGCATGGTTTTCCTTATGCTCACAGTAAGAAGATTGTCCTTTACTGTGAGCTGTCTGGTCAAGAGACCAGATTCCACATCCGAGGGGAGGAGTCTTACACTAGGTAAAATAACACTCTCCATGGCTCAAATACTATTAAGTTGCTGCTGTTTTTGTGAACTATTACTATCCCTTTAATGGATTAAAGGGATAGTAACGCCTATAATTAAGTGCAGCTCCGAATTGTCTTTATTGTATTTTTAGCATGTATAGCACTATATTTCAGTACTAACAGGCTAGTAGTTCAACAGCAATTGATACCGAAAGGCTCCCCCTCCAGTGACTTCTGGCCTGCTCCCATCAGTTGTGGAATCCAGTGGTGGACCGGACGGATTGCGGTGAGGGACAATCTTCACTCAGTATAAGGAAAACCCTGCCCCCCCCACTTGATGAAGGAGGGCGGGATTTTCCTCACGGTTACAGAAGATTGTCCCTCACCACGCTCCATCCTGACCAGCACAAGAGACAGAGTGACGCAAGGGAAAGAGGCGGGAGGGGGATCCTTTTGGATTCAGTTGCGGTTGAACTACAAGCCTGTTAGTATAGAAATATAGCGCTACGTGGTGCAAATAGAATAAAGAAGATTTGGAGCTGCACATTATTATAAATATTACTATCCCGTTAACCCTTTGAGTGCCAGAGGGGTGCACAACACATTGCAAAGCAATGCGTTGGATACCCCTCTGGCATTCAAAGGGTTAAAGGGATAGTAATACTTCGTTTTAACTTTATTTTATTTTGTAGGCATTAAAAAAACATGAAGCATGATATAAGTCTTATCTCTCAAACCTTTACGGTTTATGAGATATTCACAAGCAAAGTCTCCCCTCCCGCCCCTTTTACCTAGTGTAAGCCATCTCTTCTCAGATGTGGAATACAGTCCATAGACTGGACAGATAACAGAAGGGGACAATCTTCTTCCTATGAGAACAATGAAAGCCCTTCCCCCCTTGACAAGTTTTTCAGGTTTTTCCCTTATCTTAATTGAAGATTGTCCCTCTGTGCAATCTACCAGGGCACCTCCCTTCTGATCTGGCTGAGCAGTGTTACATCAGTAAAAAGGGGCGGGAGGGGGACACTTTATCATTGAATTACTCTTGTACTACAACTCTGACAGAATTGAAATAACACTCTCCAAATCCAAATACTATGATGATTAATTAGAGCTGCTTTTATTATGAAACATTACTATCCCTTTAAGGAGAGCAAGAACAATTCTGGAGCAAACCGACTTTATTATAGGGGCAAATAAATATCCCCTTTGATTTAATTGGAGCGTTTAACCCCTTGAATGCTAGAGAGGTCACCAATGCACTATTAAGGCTCAGTCTTTTAGTAGTTAAATTGTGTTATGCTCCCTTCATGCAGTAAAAGCATTATAAACATAGAAACCACAGTGTAACAGGTCTCCCCTGTTCTTCTCCTGCACAGAGCTGGTGAAGTGAGCTCCAGAGAGGGAGCTTATGATTTCCATTGACTGCTTTGACCGTACACATAACTGCACAGCCAATAGAAATGAGGCTGCCAGTGGCATCCTTTCCTCTTGCAGGAGGTGTGACAAAAATATGTACAAAAACACTTTCAAATAGGGCTGGATCTTGCCAAATATTGTATTAGTCTGTGATTTCTTGAGAGGTCAGATGATAGAGGCTCTTACTTTCCTCTTATTGGCGAACAGCGAATATAGAGTCTGAGAAGGGACAAACGTCCTCACTGACCAGACCCTTTATTACACTTGAACATGCTCAACACGGAAATGCTCAGTCTTCTATAGTCTGTATAGGGTTAGTAGGTGTATGGTGGATAGTTACATACGTTTGTTATTTGTAGGGGAATTTGCAACTACTGAGGAAGGAAGCTAAAGCCCCCTGTCATATGTTTCATTAACCCGTTGAGTGCCAAGGGGTACACAGTGCATTACTTTCACCCTCAAATAGTTAAAACCCTTGGTCTTGCTGTCAGAAGGGGCATGTAATGGTTCCGATCTCCCTTCTAACAGTCGTATAATTGGGCTGCACTGTGCACCAGTAATGGATTCGGCCAGCCATGTCCTTGCAACACTTTCTGCAAATTACCTTGTACACGCATTGATATAAGAAAAAAATCAGTATTTTAACCCTTTGAATGCCAGAGAGGTATCTGGATACCTCTTTGCCACTCAAAGGGTTAAACAACATAATGTATTTAAGTTTTATGCACCCAGAACTTATTTTTATTGACTTTGCTGATCGTTTATTACCAGATTAAATGGATAGTAATACTTAAGGTGTAAAAAACAAACTATGTATTGTAGGTTTTTTTCCCTCTGAGTAAAACAAGGGTACTGCTAAGAGGTGTTTTATTCAAAAGTTATTGAAGGTCAAACTTGAATATTTTAGTTGCAGTATCACAGTGTCCTGAAATTGTACAGTGGCGCTGTTGCTACACCAGTTTATGAAAATGTATGGTCAGCTGACCAGAGCTGTCCATAGGCTGGTGTAGCAACAGTGCCACTGTACAATTTCAGGACACTGAGATACTGCACCGAAAAACAAAATCATGTTTGAACTGTAATAACTTTTGAATAAAACACCTCTCAGCAGTGGATAGTACACTTGTTTTACTAGGGAGAATAAACACTACAACATATTTTTTTTTATAATAATTATTATTATTCCATTTAATAGGGATTTTCTGTTACATAGCCTAGCCGCTTCTCTGGTTATTAGGCTTAACTGTCCTTTTAAATTCTTGCCTTAACCCTTTGAGTGTCACTGAAAGGGCTATACTATACGTTGTCACCATATCATTTATTTATAACATATTCCACAGCACTTTACAATGGGAAGAGAGCTATCTATCTTCTTGAACTATTGCAAATGGACTGAAAGTGATGTTCCAAATGAAGTATGACCTATTTCAGTAAGGTTTTCTAATCATCCTAAAGAAACAACTCCTAATAATACTTCCTAATTTATCTTAATCTGGGTTGAAAATTCTAATGTCCATTATGAATCAATTCTGTGCGGATTAGTTCTCCAAAATTATTATTTTTTTTTTAATTTGTTCTTCTGTCACCAGAAGTGTACATGATGCTTTGGTGCAGATATCTAGGATCCCAAACTCCTTCTTTAGATGATTTAAGTGGGTGGAGTTTGGAATCCTGACATCCTACAAAAAGAATCATGTCTGCCTCCATGGTTATCTAATCTAAATAATATAAAGTGCTATAAAGCTCTCTGGGCGTGTAACCTCACATGCGCAGTAGAGACTGCTGGAACGATGCAGTCATGCGCAGAGCGGGGTGCTCTGGACGGCTCACCGCCTGTCTCTGCTCCTGGCTCCGGCACAGCAGCCAGGCCGCTGGGTGGCACTTTAGCCCGTGTACACGGGGCTTTCATACTAGCGTGATATATAACACAATTGAATTATTCATTTTGGGGAACCAGTTCACAAATATATGATTCTTAACCGCTTCACGTCCGATGATGTACCCGGACCGTCACGCTGGTCCGGCACTTAAGGACCAGTGACGGTCCTGGAACGTCACGTCCAAGACCGGAGCGATCTCTTTCAGTCCCTCGTTCGGTGATCAGTCACGTGGGGCGGCACGTCGAACTTCCCTATCTGGTCCTTAAAGGACCACACACCCCGGAACCCGCTGGTCCTTAAGGGATTAAGGATGTGCTTATCCGCTAAATGGGTGCAATTCTGGAGCAAACCAACTGGTCATGGGCATGCTCATTGATTTGAAATTGCATTTTTAACCCCTGAATGTTAGAGAAGTCTCAAATTCATTGCTTTCCATTTAAATAGCAGTGAATTGATGGAAGTTTAATTGCACCCTGTTGTGCAGTTTCTTTGCTCCAGAATTGCACTTAGATGGGGTAGACACATTAGGATTATATGCCCAAGGTGAATGGGGGTTAATAATTCTGAGGTGTTCATGCTCCTTTAAATATCTTAACCCTTTGAGTGCCAGAGGGGTACGCAACGCATTGCAAAGCAATGCGTTGCGTACCTCTCTGGCACTCAAAGGGTTAACTATATTTTCAGCTGAATAGTGCAGTCATTCAGTACAGCGTAACTCACACTTTGTAATTACAAATTATAGACTCATAACCACTTTAATGCAAGACATGTCTTCAGCTCATTGCGACTAAATGCTTTGGAAACGTGTCTAGGATCCAAGAGGTTAAAACAACAGTAATACAAAAATATACTACTTTTAAATGAAAGCTTATTGTACATGATATATAAATGGAAATGATTCCATACCTTGGTAGAATAACAAACTGTATATGATATTGTAGTTGATGGTTTACAGGGTAGAGGGAAAAATTTTCCTGTGCAATCCTCGCTTCCTGGTCAGGAAGCTGCACTCTATACAGCTGCACTGTATAAGACAAAACAGGAAGTGAGGGGTGCTAAGGAAAACTGTTTCCTCCATCCATTACATGCACTATACCAGGAGAGAGCAACATGAGGCCCTTCAGCTGTTGTTGGAATGCAACTTCCATCATTCTATGGTGCATTTTGAATCGTCCACAATTACACTACTATTTCTTAAGCCCTTAAGAAACAGAGAGGTGTTTGGGGAGATGCACTTAGTGATAAAGAGGTGATAAAACAGAGATGACTTCTCCAGTGATATCACATCTCCAGTTCCTATGTTATTCTATGGAGCCAATGCACTAAGAGTTCTCCAACTTTGGAGATCTTAATGCCTAGGCTCTATAGAATAAAATAGGAATTGGAGAAGTGATATCACTAGAGAAGATATCTCCGCTTTATCCAATCTTTATCACTGCTTAGTGCATCTCCACCATGTGTTCTACATGTCCTTGCTCACAATAACTGTGAACATCAGTCTTACCAACCGGCCATAATATCCTTGAATTCTAAATTAGTTATAGCATAGCAAAGAATCTTTAGCATTCAATGGGTTAAAAAGCACCATTTTTATTGTGCAGTTGGCTTGATCCAGAAATACAACTATTTTCTATTCTGCATGTGGCCGAAGGTGAATAAAATGTATATATGTGCTTGTGCGTGTGTGTATGTATGTATGTATATATATATATATATATATATATATATATATGTATGTATGTATGTATGTATAAAATATGAGAGAGAAATCAAGTGACCAGTTATGTGCTCTGCATACCAGTTGTTCGTTATGAGGTTGAGTAATGCATGCTGGGATTTGTAGTCCTGGTTTCTTTGGCAGTGCTTCATTTTCTTGTAACTCCTTCACTCAGAACTACCAAGTACAAGCTCAGATGAAGAAATATTTCTACCACTTCGCAATATGTATCAAGTTTTGAAAATATTCAATATGCAGATTTTCCAGTATGTTCTTAGAACATCTGCACTACATTGTATTCATCTAATTGTAGGATTAGTCCAATTTTTCTTAGTACGGCAGACACCTAGAAGGCTCTTAAAACTTATGTGTTGATTGTAGTAACATAGCGAAGTTGATAAAAGACATTCGTCCATCAAGTTCATACTTGATGTATCACCCTTATGTTAGTGTTGTTGATCCAGAGGAAGGCAAAAAACAATACAAAAAAAATAAGTGAATCCATTTCCATGTGGGTAGAAAAAAATCCTTCTTGTCTCCAAAAGGGAATCAGAAATGTTATAATTATCTATTTTTCTGTGCTAAAAAAAAGTTAGTCACTACTTTTTTTTTTTTGAATACATGTACCACACATGTATGTAACAGAAAAATATTCCACATCTTTACTGCCCTTATTTGAAAAACCCCCTGCCGCTTTACATTAGTCAAAATCAACTTTACTCCAGTTGTAATGGACACTTGCTTGTTTTTGCTTAGCTGTTTGAGTAAAGAATTCCCCAGAGAAGTATTTTTCTTTTTGTCTCGAATATATTTTAATTAGTAATCCTATTCACATTTGCATTTGTTTTGTAGCATTGAAATTACATGTTAAAACATGTATACGTTATAGATATCTTTTCATGCAGATATCATAAGATTTTAAAGGGTTAATAATAGCTTACAATAATAACAAGTAGTATGTTCAATAAGGAAAATAGAAATGCAAGTCCTATCTCTCAAACCTTTATGGTTTGCGAGATAGAACGTTTTAAAGTTCTCCTCTCCCGCCCCTTTCCCTGAAGTCAGCATCTAGCTGACAGCAGGAGATCCTGGGCCGGGGACCGTCAGGCGGCTCTTCAGCAGAGCCGTGATACCAAAATCTAAAAAGAACCACA